>JAZHEH010000851.1:1125000-1132500 GCA_036589455.1 Ateles fusciceps
ACATTTTTGATATTAAGAAAGCGGTTTGGAGGGGGAAAATTACGTATCTAAGATGTTAGTACCTACATATTGGAGCTTATCCAGAACCTCAACAAATTTATGGAAATTTGAATCTTTTTTAAAATCACCACCATACTGAAATTTGAAAACCTCTCCCTGGTACCAGGGAAGCTGCTAGTACTTCCAGAGGGGATGAGTGGCTGCCATCTTCCCAAGATGCTCCTGTAACCAGAAAGTTGGAGGAGCCTCAAAACTGGCCTCTCTCCACTGCAACCATGGCATTGCAGAAATTCTGCTCTCATTTTATTTAATATGCATATTTTTTACATAGCTAATCTGAAATGGAAACATTTTTATCCCTATACTCAAAACTGCTTTTGTTTTATCAGCTGACATTTTACAACTCATTAATTTATAATGCGGGTTTAATGCCTTTGAATGTTCCTGGGATAAAAAATTAAAGTGGCCAAGCTAGTTTGTATAAAGGCTGACTATAGTATGTTAATAATAATTATATAACAATGTTTTGTATTGGATAGCATATTCCATCGGGATATTTCAAAGTGGCATGATCCCTTCTTCCTAGCATTCATTCATCTTGCAGCCCCAAGTGATAAAGTTATTCCCATTTTTAAATGGAGAAATCAAGACTCATGTATTTCAGTGACACATGTTCAAATTCAGAAGAAAATCTCTGAAATTGTCTTTGCCTTGTTGTACTTGTCACTAGGCCTCCGTTATTAAATAAGAAATTGAACCTTGAATTTAGTTCTATGATCTTTACCCACCCAAGGACAGAGGTAACAAGATAACTGGGATTCAAAGTTTAAAAAAATAATTAAAAAAAAAATGTCAATGATAAATTCCCCCCAGAGGGGCAAGAGTCACTGGATAAAAATTATTGAGAAATAGCTGCATCCTCTCCTCAGTAGCACATACTTGGAAATTGAAATGTGTGGGGAAGACAAGGAGGAATGAAGGCTAAGGTTCAGGAGAAACTATAGAAGGTTTTCCCAACAGTTACCATATGCAGACACATTCTAAGAAAGCAGCCCCACAAGGTCTTTAATACACTGGCTCAAACATAAATGATCTGTAAGCATCTAAGCGTAAGAGATTTAGGAAACCAAATGATTCATAAAATTCCAAAATCTTTGTTTTTAAATATTGAGTCTCATTCTGTTGACCAGGCTGGAGTGTAGTGGTGTAATCCCAGGTCACTACAGCCTCGACCTCCCAAACTCAAGCAATTCTCTCACCACAGCCTCCTGAATAACTGGGACTATGGGCAGGCAACACCATGCCTGAATAATTTTTTTATTTCTTGTAGAGATAGGGTCTTGCCCCGGCTGATCACAAACTCCTGACCTCAAGCAATTCTCCCTCTTTGGCCTCCCAAAGTGTTAGGATTACAGGTGTGAGCCACCATGCCACTTACTTTAAACTTTAAGTCATATTACAAGCAGAGACATTTTCAAAATGAGATTACATGTCTGTATCATGTCTAAACTGAAGGATTAGGCATGGCCTCTCCCACCATGGCCTTCCTACTTGAGGAAACATTTGCAAATAAATTTCTAAATAAAGGGCCAACACAAAAATTGTGGCTGGCACAAGTTCAAATCTTCTTTTTTCCTCATAGCCACCACACATTACAGCACCAGAGAAAAGATGACAGACATGGGAACAATGGTATTCATCTATTATACCAGTTACATCACCTTGCATTTCCATATTACTGTTTTATACATCACAGAGTGCCATTACATGTGCAACTTAGTAGGCTCCTGTGACAACCTCATAAACAGGGAACCCATTATCATGATTTTTACTCATTTGTACCAAGTTTCCTTGGATGATAGGCCAAGGTCACACAGCTGGTTACACATTGGTTCTGGGACAAGGCAAGTCTTCAAGCTTGTAATTCTGTGAACTGCCTCTTTATCTCTATTGTTTCCAAACTATTGCAGGAAACATGGGTGTATTGTTAGATTCTGGTAATTGATCAAATTGGTAGGCTTCTATAACTCAAATTAAGGGGATCCATGAAAGTAACAATCATCAAAACAATTTAAAATTAAGCAACAATCTCCATTTTTGTGGCATGAAAATCCCAAAAAGTCCCAGGGATTTCCATCCCTTACTCTGGTCATGTGGGGTTTAAACTTAGATTGCATTCGGCACTGGGAATTTGTATTATTATGTATGTTTTTGTTTGGCTATTGTACACCTAAAGACATGCTTTCTAATACTGGCTTTGCCGCCAACTGGCCCTACCGCCTTTGACAAGTCATTTGACCTCACTGTGCCTGTATTACCTCCTTTGTCAAGAGTTGACTTCAAGTGTCCTTCTGGCACTACAATTTTATTGATTATATTTCTCCAAATAAATTGTAAGCTTCCTGAGGTGAGAATGGCCCCTCCTTCTATCTTCTGGATTTGCCACATTATGAGCATTTAATAAATGTTTGATGATGGCATTGCACGACTTATTGGCACACTTAACTTGAGTAGAGTTATAGGAAAGTGTTATTGACCACCTTATTAACAATTAGCTGTCTATAAGCTGCATATGTAATTTTCCTTTACATCAATAGAGCCTCTGCTTCTGGTGAAGATGAAGTATTGCCCCTTCACATCAGTTCTTTTGCATGTTAATACATTAGCAACTGATATCTTATTTGCACTATAACTGACAGAATAATGTAGAGAAAGCATATAAGTAGGAAAAAGGGTTAGTAAGGTAACATTGTATAGGGCATTTTCAAAACAACAGTTCTGCTATTTCAAATGTCAAGCTAATTATCAGCAATGTTTAAATGCTATGATAGGCCATTCTTGCAAATGCTGAAATTTTCCAGCAGGTATGGACATTATAAAAATGTCAAGTTTTGCTACTATTCTATTACATGTCATCAGGACACAACAATCTGAAAATAAAAGTTATATGTATAGGCAAGGAAGATAAACCATTATTTGTCTTGCTTATGACTGTAAAATTAATTGGCATAGTGATATAATTTAGAGTATTGTTTACTTGGAAGAAAGAATATAGAGGATTTAATACAATGTAATCTGGTGAAGTGAAAATAATGATCATTATAGATAAACTATAAAGCCTTTTAAATATAGGCTTTTAGTAATGCATATACAGATATATCTTTCCAGGCCCATTTGCTATAAAGCAAATTTAAGTATCAGCTTTATGCCCTTTGGTAACCCCATATGATATATCCAGTTTTAGAGAAAATGAAACTTTAATATGATTCCACATAAAATGGTGAGCCATGCCAATAATTCATATGCCCTTCATATGCAAATAGTTTTATCTTATCCATCAATTATCATGTAAACATAGTATCACGTGGCAAATTTCCCTGTAATACAGTACAGTACCTGTATATAATTATGGGTGCATTTTGCCAATGCAACTGTTACACAGAATTGTAATTAATTCCTCTGAAGACTACTGTGAGAGTTTTGGATACTGATGCTGTTTTTGGACATTTATTACTGCTCTTTAGTTGGCTTTTTGCTGTGCCTCAGAGACAGATGTAAAATTAGTGTCTATTTTGAGCCAGCAAACAGTACATCTTTCCTCTTGTTTATTGAATTGCAGAAAGGAATTCTTTGGGCTCCCACTTCTTTGTGGTTTTGAAGTAACCGTCTGTTTTTGTGCCAGCCATGTAGCTCCAATACATGTATAAAAGACTCATGCAAAGGGTGGCTTATTTGACCTGTAAGGACTGAATAGAACTTTGCTACGTTATGTGGGAACTTCCACATTTTCAAATGCTGAATTAAAAAATATGTATTATAAGTTCAGAAACAGACACTGGCCTAATATATTCTGCCCAATGACCCTCATTTAAAACCAGTATACGTTGGTTATTATACAAAATTGAATCTCTTCTTTGCAGAGACAAAGCTACATTATTATAATCTCTTCTGCCAATGGTGATGATGGTGGGCAAAACATCAAAACGGGTCCAAATGGGAAAATGAGCCTATTTTTATTTCATAATGTAAACGGGGCTAAGCCCGTCAAGTATTGGCCATTCTACAGGAAGAATATTTTATGGAGAAAATTTCCACAGTACTTATACTAAGCAAATCTACTGACTAGACTTGAGAGAACATTTTAAAGGAAAATCCTGGGATTTATAAGTGGGGGGGATGGGGCAGGGATCAGGAAGTGCAAAGTCCATCTCAGTGCATTTAATTTTGATTGTCAGATGGTCAACCAGAAAGAGCAGAATGAGATCTCCTCGTCTGAATTCAGATATAAAAACTAAGTGTGTTATGAATTGTTGTACCTGATTTTAGAAGGGATTGGGAGAGTGGCACACCGGCATAATGGCGTATGGAAATGCATATCCTAGTTAACACAGCGCTAGAAAAGATGCCATACTGCCTCTGTAAGTGAACTTGACGCAGTTATTTATTTAGTTTAAAAGTATTTACTACTATTTGTGAGCACAAACCCTAAAGGTTGTGAAGTATTGTTGGCCTGTGAAGGTGATGGATGCTGTACTCCTGACCCTATATGGTGAGACATGACTTCATTGCTTGTTTAGATTGTTCTGATATTTGGGACTCCTCAAGGGCTGTTCATAAATCATTTATCTCTCTTTTTTTTCCACAAGAAAATATTTCAATTGTATTGCTGCAGGAACACTCACGCGTCACACGGGATATTGTGGTCCATGCAGAAAAGACCTTAAAAGGCATGGGTTGTTTTTTTTTTTTTTTCCAGGATAAAGGCCTTTTAATGCCTGTCCAGCCTTAGATAATTTTATTCACTCCTTCTGGACCTTTCTTTATTCCTCCTGTGCCCAGAGATCAGTTTTTAGGAGGTGGGTTGAAAAGCTTCCCAGGCCTTAGGAGCTTTTGTTGTAGCCCCCCCCCCCCATTCCCACTCCCCCCACCTCAGCATTCTGAAAATTTGTAAAGAATCTTCTCCTTGTTGCTAAGAAATGGTTAAATCTCAGTCACCAGAAAAAAAAAAAAAAAAGAAGCACATTATTGATTGTACTAAGGTATATCTGGACCACACAGCTAGAGCAGAGATGTTAGAATATCTCTCTTTTTGTAGATCTGAGGGCATTACCCAGCCTGAACTTGCCTAAGCCCTTGTGGTCACACCTCTTGAAAAGGTTTTGTTTCCCCCGTCAATTGGTATTCAAACCAGGTCAGCAGATTCTGTTTGCCCGGCTCCGCTGCCGTTTTCATTTTAATTTGCACCTGTTGTGCAGTTGTTCGGAAGGCAAGTGCAGACCCGCGGATTATACAAAGATCATATTATGAGCAGATATGCACGGTGTAATCTTTTTGTCCCCAGCCTGACATGACAAAAAAAATCTCTCTCTTTTTGTTCCTTTTTACTCCCTGGGAACCTGTCAAAGCAAACAGATATGACTGACTAAAATTTGTAACTAGACATGTTTCCAGAATTCTCCAAAAGCATTATGAACCTGACACACAATCCTTTTCATTTTTTTTTCCTCCTTTTCTGCCACTTTTGTATAATCCGATAGCTGGCAAGAGCCACTTGAGATAGCTCAGTTGATAACTTAGCGGAGGATTGCTTTATTAGGCGCAGAGAAATCAAAATGAACCTGAAAATTGTTTGTGCTTTTTTTTTTCCACAGTCTTTTTTTCCCCCCCCCCTTTCTCTCTCCCTCTTGTTCCCATGATGTCATGGTTCTAACTTGTTTTTTTGTGTGTGTTTCTGGAGAGTTGGGTTAACAGTTCTTGGCAATCCTGTGTGTGCGTAACGGCTGGTGTGTTTCTCTAGCTGAGCTAATGCCCCGTGTTTATTACTCTAATCTTTCTTGTCTGGTGGTAAAGTGGACAATTTATGTACTAGCATGTAGGCCGAGAGCCTGTGAGGGCTGACTAATTCAGAAACAGCCACCTTCAATTGAGTTCACAGACCTTATTTACAGGCTGTCTATTTTAAGAAAAGCTACTGAGCATTGCTGGGACTGAGGGCTGCAAAAGCAGCCCGCCAGTTCTTGTGAGTTATTTTAGCATTTGTGTTGGTCTTGCCTGTGTCACATTGAAATCTTCTGTAATTATGACACTATGAAGACATTTCAATAGTAGTATTAATGGCCCAGAAGATATGGCTTTTCCTCATTTTCTGCTTAAAAGATTAGGATATAAATGGCCTTAGCACATGACGGTTGACATAGAAGCAAGAGTGAAAATTCAGATGGAGCAGGTTTGTGTATGTGTTTGTGTTTTTGGGTAAATAGATGGACATTGTTGTGTGTGTGTGTGTGTGTGTGTGTGTGTGTGTGTGTGTATGTGTCTACTGTTTCTAGGATAAAAACCACAGTTAATATAGTGAAGTCATCTCGTATTTATAGTACAACGTATATAGTAAATACTTCATGTCACTAAGCTAATACATTTGTCAATTGCAGATCTATTTTATAAGTTTTTGTGGAGTATCGCAAGTACATATTGCAGTATGTCTCTTTACATATGCAGTATAGGCATATTTTGTGTGTCTGTGTTTCTGTTGCTTTTTAGAATTTTCCATCATTTTTAGGAAAAAAAATGTTTAAAATCCAAAAGAGCACCCAGCTATAATTGAAAAAGAAGAAAAATGCTAAAACCTGAAGGATATTAATTATATTTTCCTGACATGGTTGAGTAATTCAGTTATGAAAATATTAATCATTTTCCATTTAACTAAACAATTAGGGGTGGCTGATATTTCTCAACAGAGTGTTTAGAGAGTGTGTTTTGTGCTTCTTTTGCAGTGGTGAACTATGACAATGTAGTGGACACAGGTTCTGAAACAGATGAGGAGGACAAGCTTCATATTGCTGAGGATGACGGTATTGCCAACCCTCTGGACCAGGAGACAAGTCCAGCTAGCGTGCCCAACCATGAGTCCTCCCCACACGTGAGCCAAGCTCTGTTGCCAAGAGAGGAAGAGGAAGATGAAATAAGGGAGGGTGGAGTGGAACACCCCTGGCACAACAACGAGATTCTCCAAGCCCCTGTAGATGGTCCAGGTAAGTGTCTAAAAGCACTTGGCCTCTTCCTGTACCATCTTCACATCTTCAACTAATCTGTTCCACCTAGTAGATCACCCACAACCAAATAATTAAAATATTTCTTCCCATTGCACCCTTGCAGAATAGAGATACCAAAGCTGGTGACAGATTATGAAGTGATAGTAATGTTATCGCATTACAGCAGTTACATCTCAGGAAGGGATTATATTTCAGTTTCGATGCAAGTCGAATATGAACCACACTTTCAACACATAACATGAGGTATTTGCACCACATTTACAATGTGCAAATTACGTAACATGATCAAGATCTTATAGTTTCATGGTAGGAAATCGAAGCAAATGTAAAAACTCACAACATATATATATATATATATATATATATATATATGTATATAAAAATATTTTGTCTAGAAATTATGTAGCATTTCAAACCAAATAACTGTCAGTTTAATGTAGCTTCAGTG
>JAZHEH010000851.1:1135000-1170000 GCA_036589455.1 Ateles fusciceps
AAAAGATTGATGCTCAGTGAATCAAAGCAAAGTACATTCTAGGTAAAAGTGACACCATCTCATCCAGCATCTCTGAAAGATCTCAGTTGCACAGTCTTTGAATTAAAAGGGTTATAACTAAATAATACTACAAAATGCAGTTTTCACAATGTGCTGACTACACATTTGTATGCCCAGCGTTTATTAATTTGGGAAGCAACCAACTACTGTAACTTCTCTTTACTTTTTCATAAGAAAATGACAATGAGGAAGGAAGTGCAGCAGAAATCTGGAACATTACCACTATTATGCAAAAAAAAAAAATGCTTTTAACTGTTTTCCCCTCAGTGACTTGATGTGCTCTCAGATGGAAAACTTATGATTCTTGTGACTCTTGGCTACCAGAAATCACATGAGACGAGCAAGGAAGAAAGACACAAAAGCTATATTTATATCTAGTACTGAACTTCTCAGAAATACCTTCATTCCTTGCAGAGACCAATAAAAATATCAGATGAGGGAGACTTTCAAATGATCAATGATTACAATTGACAATACAATCTTGCTATATATTAAACTACTAAATGTTTAATGCAAAATGTCCCTCTGAAAATATTTTTTAAATAAAGGAAAATTCCTTGCTCAGAAATGAATCTGAAGTGGCTGTACAGCTTAAACAAATATCGTTCAGATTATCTGATTATTATGAAGAGTGACATTAAATTAGCATCTATGTATATCTGTGTTTTTTACCTTAAGAGTATCATGATTTTTCAGTTCTGATGCCATAAACAGATTTGCTGTACAAAATAAAATATATATATTTTATTTTGGCAATAACATTTTCTAGAACCTGTTTTTCATGAAGTAGAGTAGAATGTGATAGGCAAAGAATGACCAGGACAAATTTGGGAATTTGCAGAGTCCTATTTACAAAGTTTCCCTTGTTTCAAGTAAAATGATTATCACAGAGAGATAGTCATCCTTGAGCATATTTGGTTTCGTTAGTATTGTCATAGTAAAAATACAATTTTTTAAACTTCACATTTAATTTACTCACTTAAGAGATTTTTAACTGTCAGCCATCCTGTTCTGTCCTCCTACATCCTCTACAATCTGGTAGGCAGAAAATTTGAGAGTTCCCCTATTTTTCAAATTCTCCCTTATTTTAAAATACTGCAATTTTTGACAATGAACTTTAATTGTTTATGAATTTTTAACTTCAACATTATATATTCACCTTCATCAGAACACTGAGCTGTTGTTATATATGTTTCCCTAGAAAATGATTATGATTATCTACTGGGGCATAAATGATGATGATAAGAAGATATTTATGGAGTGGTTGGGATAGGAATAGGGCAGATACGTTTTATCAAACAGTGAAACAGGTATTGTTGCTACCTCTGGGATGTTTGTTGTACAAACTGGACATTTTAAGTTTTGATATGTAGAATTAGGTTTTCAAAAGTATGCTTGCATAGATTAGCACCATCATAGCCATCTTATAGGGAAAGAAAAGCATGAAAACAAAATGTGAAATTCTGACTTGCCATTAAGCATCCAGAGTTTCCAGGGGCAAAGCAGCCAGCATGCCTCTTCATGAGTACAAATACTTAGTTGCTTTTGACTCTTATTGAAAAAATAATATCTTTCCCCCATTTGTCACTAGAACTGCCACCAGAAGAAAAGCCCTTCGTTTGCTCCAAATAAGCACTTCTGTTTTTCACAGCTTGCAGTAATGCTTAAAGTAAATAAGTTCTTGTGCAGCTAGCACTATTGGATTCATTCAATTGCCTGAACAAAGCTATTGTTTAGAGGTTTACAACAAGCCTTTTCTCTGTTTCCTTTAAAAGAATCTTCCTTGTTCCTGTGCTTGGCATGCTTAGTATAGTAAGCCTTTCTACAATTCTCAAATGCTAAAGATAATTTTCCCCCACAGAAGAAATGAAGGAAGACTATGACACTATGGGGCCAGAAGCCACGATCCAGACCACAATTAACAATGGTACAGGTGAGTTATGTTTGCCACACTCAGACCATACTTGTCCTGTGTCATGTGAGTTTAGTGAGGCAGGGAAAGAAACACTGACCCATCCATTTGTATCTCCATGACTTAACAAGTCAGACTGTATAGGTCTCTGGTTTTGTTTCAGGTCAAAATTTCCTATATTTTTGTATTTTATTAAGCAAATATATCTTTCATTCTCTTATCCCTAATTTGCCTGTGAAGCTCAGGAATACTTAATTCTATGAAAGGATCCTTTCAGTGCATGAGCTGGGTGAATTTCTAGTAGAATTTTTATTTTAAAAGACTGCAAAAACATTTTTTAAATTAGGATATGATATACCTCTACTAGCCACTGCTTAATATCAGTCATTGAGAATTCAAATGATATGGTGTAATTTAGATTATAAAACGTTTTTTTCAGAAAGACAAATTTCCATGAACATAATTAATCATCTGAGTTCCTTTTAATTCTTCATTTACTTATAATCCTCTGCATCCTTGAACCCTTCTAAATAATTTTTTTCAGGCAGAAGTTTTAGAGAAGAATTGACAAGTTTACTTATTTTTAATGAAGCTAAAACATTACAGTAGGAAGGTAGTGAGTGGTATTTTGTTTTACTCTGCTACTGCAATAGAATGGAGTTTCAGGACAACTATGATATTCCAAACACTGAATGGCATCTTCTCTCACATTCCCAACACAAATTTACATGTTTATCTCTCTCTTTCTAGATGAGACTTTTTTTTTTTTTGGTGTTTCAAACAAGTCCTCTACACTACCATCATAAATATTAGCATAGTGTCCACTATAAAATTATCTTCCAAAACAAAACAAAACAAAAAATCACATAACTACTTCTACTCAACTCATCCATGAAAAAAACCTTGAAGTTTTATGAAATTCAAAAAGCTAAGATGATATTTATATCAACCGTTATGTGGATACACATCATAATAAACTGTTCATGTTGTGTTTCTGTTTAAAATGAGCTTATTAATAACTTAAAAGAATACATTCACTTTCCTTGGTGTAAAATAAGAGAAATAATAAAAACCTATTGTCACTGTATTTATTCGAATAATGTCAATTTAAGGTACAAAAATAAAACTGTACAATATGTTATTCTAGAAAAAGTATAGAATCAAGCACCAACAAGCCTAATTTTTACACACAGCTTGACAATGACTAGATTGTACCTTTGGGCAAGTCAGTCTTCCTCTTTGGAACTCAGTTTCTACAACTGCAAAATGAATAGATTGAACTAGTTTCTTGATAAGAATACTTCTAGTTTTAATATTCTGTGTTACATGGGTATTATCACCATGTAAAAATAGAAACAAGATAAAATAACTTCATATTAAAACATTTTAACAAAGCGATACCATGAATTAGATACTTTCTATAATGTCCCAACTCATGGGATCAAAAATGGCTTTAAGTTCCTTTTCAAGATAAATGTTAAATTTCAGCCTTCAGCATAAATAAAAGCTGATTTTTATTACCCTTATAAGCACTTAAAGTGTCACAAAAGAAAATTTACCCCACGAAGTAACAATTTACTAGCTGTTGTATACACCTAGAGCTTAAAGTGAGGTTAATAAAAATTGCTTCTATTCAGAAGATTTAAAAATCAATCTTGAATGTCCTTTCACCAGGCTTAAAAGACCCCTTTTTCCTCATAATACCTGCTGTACCTTGTAGTTCATATGTATTCAGTCAATAACTAAATCAATAAGTATTCATTGAGGGTATTCTATATAGTCACTGTTGTGTGCATGTGTGGTGGAAGATGGGTCAGGAAGACTAAAACATGGTTATCATTTAATTTGGAAGATGAGACTAATACACCTAAAAGAAAATAATGATGACCAATAAGTGAAAATACATGATAAATCTACAACAAATGGTAGGAGCCGTAATTATTTGGTTTTTTGTTGTTTTGACTTGTTTTATTTTGCTTGAGACGGAGTCTCACTCTCACCGAGGCTGGGGGGCAGTGGCACAATCTCGGCTCACTGCAACCTCTGCCTCCCAGGTTCAAGCTATTCTCCTGCCTCAACCTCCCTAGTAACTGGGATTATAGGCATGCACCTCCAAGCCCAGCTAATTTTTGTATTTTTAGTAGAAATGTGGTTTCGCCGTGTTGGCCAGGCTGGTCATGAACTCCTGACCTCAGGTGATCCGCCCACCTCAGCCTCCCAAAGGGCTGGGATTACAGGCATGAACCACAGCACCTGGCCCATAATTATTTGAATTTCAGAAGTAAGAGAGAGTCTATGGAATTCACATCAGGTTTTGTGAAGGAGGTAGAATTCGAACTAAATACATAGCCATGGAGGAGTGAAGAAGGGCTTTCTAGCTGAAGAGTCTGTAAGCCAAGAAGGGAAAGTGTGACATCTATTCAGAGGATAGTGAGTAAAGGGTTTTGGCTGAATCAGTGAGTCCTAGGAGGCAGTTTATGGGAAATAAAGCTGGACATTTAAGTTGAAGCCAGATGGTGGAGAATATAAAGCACCAGACAGAAGAGTCTGGGTCATGTTATGCTACCATGATTTTTTGTGGGTGAAAACCAGACTCTCAGAGACCAACTGAAAGTCGCTGTAGTTATCCAGGTGTGAAGTGATAAAAATCTTGTCCTAAGGTGGAGACAGTGATGAAATTAGCAGCATGACTTCTTAACAAGCAATTGATTCTCTGAATGATGGAGGCAAAATGGCTTCAGAATTACAGATCTACATGTTTAGAATATAGCAGTACTTGCTATTTCTAGATTTACAGAAGGATCTAATTTTGAGAAGATCTTGAACCAGCCTTTAGACATAAGTATTTTCATATAAAAGATATATAGATATGGGAATATGGGAATGTCCTTTGGAAATGAGGAATTGAAACCTAAGAAGTCAGGGCTGGAGATAGAGATTTGAGAGTTATGCAAATATACTCAGATGGTGTCAGACATCATAGGACTATGAGATTTACACTGAGTGTGTTTGTTGAAGCAAGTAGAAAGCTGAGGCCAGGGATCCTTGTGGGTGGGGAAGAAAATCAAATTCATTGAAAGAAAAAAAAGGTTATAAGACAAGAGAAAAAAATTAAACATTCAGAAGCAAAGAAAGAGAATTTCGTAAAGGTAAGAACTCAGTTAAAATCTTCAAATAATTACCCTTAAAAGAAAGTTGAGCAAATATATTGGACTTAGTTAATTAGAAATTTACTAGTGATCTTCAGCTTACAACTCTGCCCTGTTAGAGAATAAGTACATATCTTTCTTCCTAGCTACAAGTTTACCACTTCTTCTCCCTGGCATCCCTTTAGATGCTAAATACATGTGGAATTGAAATAATACATATTTTCTGGTTGAAATTACATCTAAAATACCATCTTCCTCTGCTCCCCAAGTCCTGCTCATCAAGATCCTGCTATTGGCTGCCCCTTCTTCTCTAGCCATCCCACACTAGAGTGTCTTCCTCCAGTGAACCTGTGGGGTTTGGGCTACTTTATTGCCACGGATCCTGGAATGGTCTCAGTCACAAAGTGTTTTTGAAGAAATGAGCGAGTGAATGGGAGACAAACAGCACTTGCACTTCCCTTTTGTATTTTTAGGTTGCCATATTTTTTACCCCTGGCCTGAAGTAACCAACCAGATGTTTCCATCTCTCCATTATTCCAGTCATCCAAACTTGAAAGCCTTAGTTACATTTGACTGTTCTCTGGCCCTCATGTCCTCCTCATGTCCCAAATCTCTCCTAGAACAGTTTCCTCAATGTTCAGATTCCCTTCTTAGAATCCTGAATTGCCCCTTAGTACCTACAGGACATTCTTCAGTCTGATAATTAGTGCCATCCATTTTATACCAACAGTGCTGCATTCTTGTCAGACCAAATCCCTTCGTGATAACAAAAAAGAACCACATTTATACTAACCTCTGAATCCTCTGCCCATGCTATCCCTTCAGACCCTAATCCCCCAGCTCCTTTCTTCCAGTCATCCAAATTCTCCCATCCTTCTGTTCTCCAGGTGTATGTCACATCCTATTTCCTTAATGAGGTCATCCTTGAACACTCCAAACGACAGCAATCTCTTCCTTTTCTGAAATCCCACAGCCCTAAGGTGCACACTGCTAACTTCAGCATGTTTAATTGTTCCTCTTTGTATTGTTTGCCCTTATTTCATCTAGTCAATTTCATGAAGACAAGAGGTTTCTTCAGCTGAAAAATGAGGGTGGATTATCCTGGTATCTATCTCATAGAATTGTTGAGGTAATTAAAGAATAATGAAGCCAGGTGTGGTGGTCTGGCCCATACTCTCAGCTACTCCAGAGGTTGAGGCGAAAGGATGACTTCAGTCCAGGGGCTGGAGGCTGCAGTGAGCCATATTCTGCTACACTCTAGCCTGGGTGACAGAGCAAGACCCTATCTCAAAAATAGTAACAGAACAAGACCCTGTCTCAAAAATAGTAATAATAAGAATGTATATGTTGACATTAGTAAGTGACTGAAAAATGTTTGCCTGAGGAGAGGACTATCCATTTTGCCTCAACATACCCAGTTATATAACAGGGAGCACACATGGTAGATATTATGACTGGTGGAATGAATGAATGAATCAACGAATGAATATTTGGTGGAGAAGAAATGGATTCTTATAAAGGAAGCCATAGTAGGGGAAATATTCTCTGTAAAGGGGACTAAGTCAGTATCTGTAGAGAGTGAAACCACGATCTCAGTCCCTGAAGGATCTTTGCCTTGTTAAAGGCAAGGAAGAATAGCCTAGAGTATCACTACATTTTTTTTAACGATAAAGTTAGATAAACTGAATGGCAAAATTGATTTATAACACAAAGCAGTGCAAACCTGGATTTATATTAATAACTTTCCACATTGCATAAGTTCACTGGTTTTAATGTTTTTTTTAAAAAAAAGAAGAAGGTTATAATGCTTTCACACCTAAGATAAAGAATACCTTTTAACAAGGAACCCTGCAACTTTTAGATATTAATAGGATTTAAATTTTAAATGAACTTATTAGGTAAAATTTTTAAGAATGTGTGAAAAAACTATTTTCTAAGAAGAGTAGAGAAATGGAAAAACTTGGAAGCATTGTAAATATGAGTTTGCCTACATGCTAGTAGTAACAAGGAGCTGTCTTAGGTGCATGGTGATTATTAGCATTAATGCAGTTCCACGTGCATATCAAGATCCAAATAGGGCCCTGATGTTTTCCTCTTTGAACGTGTGAAAGTTATATTAACTCAGACAATTTAGTACTTCTAGTAGTAAAGGGCTATTAATAACCACCTGCACCTGCGCTTCCTTTGCTACGTGGGGAAAAAGTACCTTACATCCAGAAACTGGGTAAGGCCAATTTAGGCATCAGTTCTTAATCTTACACAACACAATGAAATTCTTGTCCAAGAACTAACTGTATCAACTCTAACTATATTCACCGAACTTGTTTCCAGTATTCTAAGAATAATACATAAAGTATTTTGCATATGAGAGGCAATTGTTTTGGAAGGCTCCAGATTCTAGAGACCAGTAACCTACATTTGAATTTTATCTCTACCAATTACTAGTTACATTAACTTGAGTATGTAATTGATAAGCCTTCATTTCTACATCAATATAGTGGAAATCATGATTCCCTATGTACAAGGCCTCATTGCAGGGATCAAATAGCATGTCATTTTTATTTATTTATGTATTTATTTATTTATTTATTTTCTACATTAAGAAACGCTTTTTTCTTTTTATTTATTTATTTTTTAAATATATATTTTTTATACTTTAAGTTCTGGGTACATGTGCAGATCTTGCAGGATTGTTACATAGGTATACACATGCCATGGTGGTTTGCTGCCTCCATCCCCCCCCCGTCACCTACATTGTTTCTCCTAATGTTATACCTCGCAATCTCCCCACCCCCCTGCTATCCCTCCCCTAGCCTCCCACCCACCAACAGACCCCAGTGTGTGATGTTCCCCTCCCTGTGACCATGTGTTCTCATTGTTCAACACCCACTTATGAGTGAGAACACACGGTGTTTGGTTTTCTGCTTTTGTGTCAGTTTGCTGAGAATGATGGTTTCCCAATTCATCCATGTCCCTGCAAAGGACATGAACTCATCCTTTTTTATGGCTGCCTAGTATTCCATGGTGTATATGTGCCATATATTCTTTATCCAGTCTATCCCTGATGGGCATTGGGTTTGGTTCCAAGTCTTTTCTATTGTAAACAGTGCCACAATAAACATACATGTGCAGGTGTATTTATAATAGAACAATTTATAATCCTTTGGATATATACCCAGTAATAGGATTGCTGGGTCAAATGGTATTTCTACTTCTAGATCCTTGAGGAATCGCCATACTGTCTTCCACAAAGGTTGCACTAATTTACACTCCCACCAACAGTGTAAAAGCTATTTTTTTAACTTTATTTTTATTTTCTTTCTTTTTCTTTTTTTAATTGAATAGGTTTTGGGAAACAAGTAATGTTTGGTTGCATGAATAAGTTCCTTAGTGGTGATTTCTGAGATTTTAGTGAACCCATCACCCAAGCAGTGTACACCATGCCCAATGTGTAGTTTTTTATCCCTCATCACCCTCCTACCATTTCCCCAAAGTCTATTGTATCATTCTCATGGCATGTCATTTTTAAAGCACCCAGTACAACAACTAACATAGACTAGATGCTGATCCTGTTTTGTTCTGCCAGGTTGTTTGTTTGCATCTACTAATAAACTTCAAACTATTTTTGTTCATTAAGAAATGAATACATTGTAAACTTCATTTTTCTCCATTCACACTGTTCCTCCTTACCTTCTTCTCTAGAAAACAAAAATACGATATTTAACAAATTTGTAATGAAAGGACTAACCAATTTTGAAGGCCTTTGCCAATTAAGTTCTTTTGACATTCTAGAAAAAACACAGACAAGTTGTAGGACAAATTATTTTCAGTACTCTGGCATTTGAGGTTAAAATATGAAGGTTAAGAACTAGTTTAGTTTTATATCTGATTTCATCTTTATTTAGCATCCCTTCTTTAACTGTTAAGAGGAGGATTTAGTAGTATTTATAACGATTACATGTAATAATGATGAAAGCTGTCAGACTTTTCCTTTCTTTGACAACTGACTTACATCAGGAATCATATTCTTTTTAAAAATTTATGATTGACATGTAACAATTCTACATATTAATATTTGTGGAGTGCAACATGATGTTTTGATACATGTATAATTTGTTTAATGATTAAATCAAGATTATTAACATATCCATCTCCTTAAACATTTATCATTTCTTTGTGATAAGGACATTTGAAAACCCCTCTTCTAGCTATTTTGAAATACACGCTACATTATTGTGAGCTCCAGTTATATAATAGACCAATATAACTATCTCTCCTATCTAACTGTGGTTTTGCACTCATTGACCAAACTTTCACTATTTACCCTTCCCCTACTCTCCTCATCCTCTGGAATTAGCCTAAATATCCATCAACAAATGAATGGATAAAGAATGGTATATATTCCCAATGGAATACTATTCAGCCATAAAAAAGAATGAAATCATGTCATTTGCAGCAACATGGATAAACCTGGAGGGCATTATGCTAAATGAAATAAGCCAGGCACAGGAACACAAATACCACATGACCTCACTCATACATGGAATCAAAAAAGTTGTTTTCATGAAAGTGGAGAAAAATCATACATACTTTTTCTTCTTACACTGGGTAACAACCAATAACAACCAATAAACAAAAAACAAAAGCATTTGCCCATTGTTAATCACTAAATTATAGTGTTTGTTGTATGTAGAATTTGAACTGAGGCTTGAGAAAGAAACTTTAGGGAAATAGAAGAGTAAGTTTCTGCCATTAAGGAACATAAAATTTTATGGTGCTGACAAAAAAAAATTCATAATGACAAGAAGGGAAAATTTAAAAACAAATAATTATAGCCTCATTAGTTATTCGACTCAATGGTCACTTATTGAGATCCTACTAAGTGCACGGCATTTTGTTAGTCATCACAAAAGATACAATGAGAAAAGAATAGTCACTGTCATTAAGGACTTACATTCAACTGGGTGAATAAAACAATGGTAGATGAATAGGAAATGTGTGTAACATGTTTAATACAAGGTTAGAGCATAGTAAATGCTCTATCATTTCTAGCCATCATTATTATTGACTATAATATCATCTGGATTAAAATATTTTATTTGAAATATAGCAAGCTATGTAGGTTCAAATGCAAAGTGTTCAGTATTGTAGAGGGTTTCTAACAGTGTAGGGTCAAATATTGGAGACAAGACAAGAGACGTAACTTAAAGAAATGGCAAATTTCAGGGGAAGAGTTTCTTCAGGACGAATACTTGTTGGGTATGCCTCTGTGCACAAGAGAGAAAGAGGGAAAGGCTGAGATGTAAAAGGAGACTGGGTGAAAGATGGGGTTATCAAATGAGTTATAAGAGAATAACTTTAGATGACAACCAAATAATGGGTTTTTTAGCAGTAAGATCAGAAGAAGACAGACTGATGATAGAGAGAATGTAGTCAATTTAAGATGGTCCAAGGAAGGCACACCTCATGGGTTGCTCTCTTTGAAGTCAGTAAGAAAGAGACTAGCAGTCAGCAGTGAGGGAATAGTAATAGAGTTGGAATCTTGAGAAGTGGACGTGTAGAGCAATTATTGTGGGCACTGCATGGAGATTCAATTATTTGGAAGGAATATCCCATTTTGAAAACATAGTCTGCAACAAGACTATACTATTATTTAATATTTTTAAAAATATATATTTGATACTCTAGAAGCAAAGGAATTGGACTGGATCTTAGTTCAGCAGGGTAAGAATGATACAAGTATAAGGGACAGAGATGGAAGTGATGATTTCAAGTTCCAAGGTGAACTGAGGTAAATAAAATCAGAATGGGTAAAATGGACTAGGGAACTTGTCAGGGCCTGATTGTCACAATGAAGTACACATTTCAATGTGTACTTCTGGTTCTTGACCCCAGGGTTAGCCCAGGACCAAGTGCGACCATCCATGTTGCTAGACTAGAGAAAGCCCAAGTACTATGAAGCCAGATTCTGCACGGACTACCTGTTAAGTGATGAAATTTCCCAGAATGCAATGGCATCCTAAGGGAAATATAATCACGGAACAGGTGTCATTTTGCTTGTACTGTACAGGCAATGTCTTAAAACATGATGGTGAAAATGGATGACTTTTGACTTCAAAACATTACAGCTACAGAATAGAAGCTTTCTGAGGGTAGGGCTTAGGTTTGCTTTTCTCCATAGTCCCTCTCAGATGATGTAGTGGTTTATGTAGTGTTCATGGTTCGTAACCAGGGTATTTGTTGAATTAATAAGTAAATAAACAAACAAATAAATTATGAGTGAATTGATGACACAGGAACATTGATTGGAAGCAGTAACATGAATTAAGGAGTTTGTTGACCCTTCCTCTTTATTCTGTGTGTCAAGACAGATGAAAGCAGGGGATGGCCCTGTGGGAAAGGTATGTGAGGATAAGATATTCTCAGGAGATGACACAGTTTCATTTAGTCTGGAGAAGTGGAGCACATGTAAGAGGATATCATTAAGCATGGGGGGGGGGGGGAGAAAAACAAGTAATATTTGAAATGGGAAAGCAAAATGAACTATGAATAAAGTTCTTTTTGGTCTCTAGTCCAAAGTTCAGCTTGAGGCATTTCTTGTTTACTATAACCACAAAATATCTGATATCTGCTAACTAATAACTAATACCTGCTATTTTAACAGTTGTTAAAATATTGCCTAATAAAAATTCGCCTTTGCAAGGTGCTATGGAACGTTATTCCTTATTGAGTGGCTTTGGAAACTTGATTGCACATTTCAAATAGTCAAATTAGGAAATACAATTCTTAAATATTAAATGGAAATTTTAAATAAGCGTCTTGAACAGATAATTTGAAGAACTTTTATGTGTTTTCTTTGCCCCACTAGACCCAGCTCTGGATTACCCAGTTAAAAAAAAAAAAGTAAGAATAAAACAAGTGTCTAGGATTCAGAGGAGTGGGAACATAAAAAAAAGGGGAGAAAAAAAGTAAAAATTTTATACACACACATACATACACACACACACACACACACACACACACACACACTGAAGAAGGCATTTTAACTGACTTTCCCCATATTAATTGTATGGTATATTAATGTTGCTGTTTAGAATTGCTTATAATGTCAATGTGATCTTTTCAGTATGTAGGGTCTGTTCAAATGGTATCAAGTCAGGCACGATGAAAAACTAAAAAGATGAGGTTCTCTCCTTTGTTCTCTTTTTGTCTCATGTTGAGTCATTATGGTGTGTAGAAAGAGCAGTGGGTGAAGAGTCAGGATACATAAATCCTACATACAGCTCTTCCAGAAATTAGTTGTGTAACTTTGTATTAATCACTAACCTCACTGTACCTTAGTTGTAACATCTGTTAAATGAGGAAATTAGGCTAGAAATTTTGGACTCCACCCCACCCTGCCCTTCTTCTAATGAAATTTTACTGGAAGCATGAACAAAAAACAAAAATACTAGACCACACTAGCTGTCATGGGAGGCTCTCCGGGGGCCTGTGTCACAGTAACATACACAGGGCCAACTTCCTGGGTCTGGGAGCAGCACAGTCACACAGGGCCTAGCACTGATAAGAGCTGCTTGGTTGGCTCTGCAGTTGCTGTCTTGAAGCTCTTAACAATTTTTGAGTGAGGGGCTCTACATTTTTATTTTACACTGGGCCCCACCAACCATGTAGCCAGTCCTATTCATATCTCACGAAATACATGAGAACAATAGCAGGGTATAAGCCAGGATGGGAAGTGATAGGATCAGAGATGTACTGCTTCAAGTATTGAGTAGAAATGCCAGTTAGGTCGAAGTTCACAGGATCCTTTGGGTGTCTCCAGAGCAACTGAATTCCAAGTAAAGATCCAGATCTAGATGGAAAATCTTGCCTGAGCAACAAATACAGTGGTGCCAGGTGTAACTCCCCTAAACTGGTCATATTAGTGATCAGTTTGGCAGCCTAGCAAGCAATTAAGCCTCTTTAACCATCAATTCTGTGCATCACATCGTTAGCATAGGGGAAAGTGGGGGAAAGAATAAGAACTTTTTTTTGACCTTTGTTACCCTCTTGGCTTAATAGCTCTCAATTTCTCCTATTCTTCTTACATGGAGTTTAAATTAAAACTTTTAAATTAGTTAGCTTTCTTATATGTGTAACAGAAGTGATACAAGTTTGATTATAATGTATTTCTCTGCAAGATTTGAGTGGATATATAGTGTTAATCAATTGTACAAAATCAGTTTATCAGATAATTTAATTAGTACCTAAATACTTAACAAGGAGGGAGTCATACTATTATAAAGCACGTCATTTTCTTCTTGGTTATATCTGTCACATTTTTATAGGCTGAAAGAGTTTTGTCCGCCAGTCAGATATCTGTCATAGAAGTCATTATTTTTTAATTTCTTAGTTAACTTCGTACACTGAGTTTTTAAAAATAAGGTGGAGAAAGAGACAGCTTCAGAAGAGAGAAAAATAGAAGTAGTGCTTGGCAGGTGAGAAGGGGGGTGATTTTCAGACTATAATCAGTGAACACCAAGAAGAGCCTGTTCACTTCCTGGCTAATGAATGCTGTGGTTTTATTAGCTTTGTTTGCGATTAGGAACAGCTATCTTTGCTTCACAGCAAGTGTTCCCACAAGAAATAACTGATATTTCAAGCTTCTTGAATGTCTCCTTCATTCGTTCAACAAATATTTAATAAGTACTGTTTTGCTTGTGATGTTGTCTGGGGCTTCCAGGCACCTCCAAAATATTTTCTCTTAATCTGCATATTTGGTTCTCCCATAAGAAAACTGTTATTTTAAGTTTTTAATTGAAAAGAATACAGATAAAATTCTCTAGGCCTATCCAGTGAATAAAAGGCAGATTGATTAAGGTAATTAATTAATTGAAATTATGGAATTCTGGAACCTTGAGGATACCCCAGAAAGCACACCCTGGCTCATTTTACAGATGAGGCAATTGAAATTCAAAAACATGAAATAACTGAGCCAAAATGAGGAGTCCAAGGACCCTGAACCTTTCCTAATCATTCAATTATTGCATAATAACTGTGACCCAGGCACTACGCTAGGTGCTGGTGACACAAAGCTGAATAACATATGGTTCATTCCTCTATCAGTTCACAGACACGTAAGAGAAAGATTATGATGGGATGTGATCAATTCAATGATTGAGACACACAGATGACATTCAGTAAGTGAAGAAGGAAGTCTGTGTGAACTCAGGCTGAGATAGGAAAGCTACCTAATAATAATAATATGGGACTGATTGTGCTTCTCTCCAAAATCATGTTATGAATGTCTTAGCCATGTGAGGCAGAGGATCGAATTTATAAAGTAGTGGTTCTGAAATTGGACAAGGGTCAGAATTTCCTGAAAGACTTCTTAAAACACAGACTGCTGTTTCCATAAGTTTGGATGGGCCACAATAATTTGCATTTCAAGCAAGCCCCAGATAATACTGATGCCACTGACTTTTGAAAATCGCTGACTCTCCCAAGCATTTGACATGTCTCTACAAAAAGCATAAGGAAAGAGCATTGAATTACTGGACAAAATCACTTACTAAATCAACTCCTCTAAAATATAATAAACTACTCTGTCTTTTTGGTAATATACCAGTTCCAAACTTTTAGGTTACATAGTAATGTGAAAGACAAGTGCATATTGTCTCTCTTGGGAATTTTTTAAAAAGCAATGGACTCTATCATTCTGTAGCAATACACAGCAATCAGAATTGTCTGAGTGTTAGCAGTCTCTACATCTTGATATTCAAAATCCCCTAATGTAAGACCTCCTGCTGTTTAGGGAGATATTTGATACTGCAGACTACTACGATTCCCATTCCCCGTCCACTCTTCACCTCGATCTCCTGAAGCTGTTTTACATGAGAAACTCTCTTTGGCATCTGAACATGTGTTCCCTGGAGAAAGCCATGTCAGAGCAAGGGTGGAGAGAACGGCCAAGATGCTGTACTAATTCCCAGGAAGAGCAGAAAACTTCTCTGTTGCTCTTGACGACCTGGCTTTATCCATGCCTCTGTACCAGTTGGAGGCTCTGCGAGGCCGCCCATGTAGCTGTGTAATGAGAAAAAGATCATCCTCTTCCCTCACGGTTATTTTTAGATATCTAGTGCCAATATGTCTTTTGGAAGTCTTCTGCAAAAATGCATACATGCATTTTTAATGATGAAATTCTTATGTTTATTAATTAGTCAACTTTAAACAAAGTAGCCATGACAGTCTATAGACCTCAACAAATGCTGAATGCGTGCTTCCTTAAAATAAAAAACTCAATACAAATGACTACATTCAAAATAATTTTCTGTTTTCTTATCATCCAAGATGTTAATAAAAAGACTGTTTTTCAGAAAGATGATAAATACAGTTATCTAGATTTGTAATTGCTTCTTTAGGTCCCTTTGCCTTTACATGGTGATGTGAGCAAAAGCCAGATTGTATGATAAATACATAATTTACATTACATACATTACGTTACACTGGGGAAGCATTTTGTGTGTGTGTGTGTGTGTGTGTGTGTGTGTATATATATATGAGATGCCCTATTATACATATATATATTTACATATCTGTATATTGCAGATTCACAACCATCATGTGTATTTATCTCCAAATGTGTGAATCACAGAAGGAGGAAAAAAATTAACAACTCATGTCCTAATTTCCAAGAACACTGGCACTAGTAGGCACTCAATAAACAGTTATTAAACAAAAGGATGGAGGGATGATTCTACTCAGTTTTTTCATATACTTGCTGTAACTTCTTTGTACCTTCCAAGATATTTTCTTTCCCAAAAGAATTATTTATTCATTTTGATGTTTACTTAAATGGCTTAACATAATATTCAATTTTTTTCAAGTTTTTATGAAAATTAAAAGCATGCAGGACACTAAGCCAGTGATAATAGAGTACCTGTCTTCCTATGTGAACACAGGCTTGCTACAAATAAAGAAAACAAATGGCAAGGGAAACAGAACATGAGAAAGAATAAGTGTCAGGACTATATTTCACTACTTGTAAATACTAAGCAAAGCCCACTTTTAAGTATCTTTGAGAAAGTATTCTAAAGTAACTTGATTATAGGGGTTGACTAATTTGGGGACCAATATTTCTCTTTTATTTAGAGTTCTGTTAACATTGCTTGTTTTTTAGGCAATAATTTTTAAGACCAGTCTGTATTTATATTTATTATTATCTCTCTAAAAATCAATATCTATCTAACACAGACATAAAGATATTTATAAAAGTGTCATTAATAAGCATTGTTAGTAAGAGTGGCCAATATAGTGCTAAGAAACTGAGGCTTTCTTGACTAGAAGGGACCTGAAAATTCACCCTAACAATATAACAATATTAAAATACACGTGATCATGAGGAAACATTTTTAATTAACATTCTTCTTCTTTATTTTATTTATTTATTTATTTTATTTTTTGAGACGGGGTCTCACTCTGTCACTCAGGCCGGAGTGCAGTGGTGCGATCACAGCTCTCTGCAGCCTCGACCTCCCAAGCTCAAGTGTTCCTGCTACCTCTGCCTCCCCATAGCAGGGACCACAGGCATGCACCACCATGCCCGGCTAATTCTTTTACTCTTTATAGAGATGAGATTTGTTGCCCAAGCTAGATAGTCTTTTTTTAGATAGAGAAAAGTTTATGTAAGCTTAGGGAAGGTTGAGATATTTGCAAGACATTAGGGTAAATTTTAGGACTAAATGCAAAATCTCTGGAGAAGGTATGGGAAGAAATTACTTGAGGCTTCTTGTGAATTTTTGTTATGGTTTGATCATAAATACCATGCAAATATCTTTTGTCAGTGTTTTTTGGCAGTTCTTCCAGGGAGACCAGGGAGTGAAGAGGATTACAGAAAGAAGGAAAATGAGATTGATTTTACAATAGAAAAATGCAGTGAAGAATTCTACAACCTTTCAACTACTTTTCTACCTCATTCCTGTATCCAATACATAGTATTATGTAATCTTTGTAAAAACAAAAATTCAAACTTTCAGATACAATCAAAACTTCATTCTTCCCAACAATTCTGAGAATAACCAAAATTGAGTCCCCAGTATTTGTCCTAGTATTGTAACTGTTAGGGTGATTTTAGTTTTAAGAGACTGAAACACAACATACCTTCAAGAAGAAAAGGAAGTGTCTTGGCTCACAGAATTTAAGGAAGGTGGTGAGCAGAACCACTCCAAGGTGCACCTTGGCCTCAGTAACAAGAAGAGTTAGAAATGAACTGTCAGAATATTAGATCTTGTCTGCTTTTCTCTATGTGTCTGCTTTATTCTCTCTCATAAATCTTCTTTTTCTAGATGAAAAACAACAATTCCTTCATTCTATAGCTATAGTCACTTGGTGAAAAAAAACTAAAAACTGCCTTGATGCTTTTCTGGGACAAAGTCCTAAAATCATAGGGAAGGGATTTATTGAATTTTATTGGATCTATTGGCTACTTCTGGACCAATCAACAAGTTGGCCTGGAGAAGAGAGGACTAAGATTAGCTCACCTGAGGAATGGAGATCAACTGTGGCTAGGGGGAGCAGGATCAGATGGTAACTCAGCAGCTCCTTGGGTACCATAAGCTTGGCAATCAAGAAATGGAGAACCACTCCTAGGACAAGGTGAATGTTGAAGTACTGGGCAGAAAAACTATATGTTACTAGCACCTATTGCACCTCATGGAAAACCTACATTAGATATAAGCTGGTTATACCTAGTTTTTGGGAGATTCAACTCTAGCCCACTTAAGTGACCCTAGATAGATGAGATATATAACCAACAGCGTATTTTGTGGCATGAAGAAATATCTAGATGGGGCAAATGGATTTAAATGATTGAGGGTCATCTTCTTCATGAAACCCTTTTGAATGCTTATCTGAGCCATATCAAACTCTTCCAAGTATTTATGACCACTGCTACCCAGTTTATCAAATAATTATTCTACAATTGCCTGAATATTACATCTACATCCCTAGCTCAGCCATAGGTATCTTATTTTATCCTTCCTTTTACTAAAAGGCCTCTACACTAAGATTAGTGTTAAGGACATAATTTATTCCACATTTATCCCATAAATGATTCTTGAGAGCCTACTAATTTCTAAGCAATATACTCAATGCTCAGGATACAAAGATGATCAAAGATGAATCCTTAAAGAGAGCGCATGATTTGATGTTTTTTGTCCCCATCACACTTAACATAGAAATCTAGCATGGCCAAATTTGATCTAGCAATTGAATTGCCTCTCCAAACACCAGTAGTGTATCTAGATGCAGTTTTGTTTGCCTATCCAGAAAAATCAGAATTTTCCTCCCTTTTAAGCCAAAAGGCTATTAATGCAAATCCAATTGAATTTGCATATGATTACATTTCTGATGGAAACATTCATATGCAAATGAAAATTCATGCAAAGATAGCCAGATCATTCAAATAGTTGCTGAAATATCAAGATAAAATTAGGATATTAAATGTACATCCATCTATGTTTACTAGGTTACACTAAGGTCATTAAGTAGGAGAATATGCCCAGAAAACTTAAACCATGACTTAACCCTTAACTTAAACAATTTTACAACCCTCAAGGAGATACAAATTCAGAAGGAAGCTATTACATTACTTTCTGCTGTTATAGTACTGAAAATGAAGTCAGTCACTGATAAAATCAGTGAAGTTATTCAAAAGACGTTCATCATGGCTCCACCATTTTGACCTTTTTATCTTTCCTTGCCATCAAAAGTAAAAGGTGATTTTTTTTAATAGAACTGAAGTTATTTTGATGATCCAAAATAATGATCAAATAGTTTATGCAAGTTGACAATTTCTACATACTCCATAGGGCCTCAGTGATGCAAGTTAAATGACATCATCACAGTCACTACAAAAAAGTATCCATCGGAAAGCATCTGTGACATTGTGCACACAGTAAGAGGAAAGTCATCTTATCTAAAGCCCATATTCTTCATTAAGTCCAGCTAATAAAAGATTTAAGCAAAGTTTCAAGGTATAAAATCTTAATCCACCACTGTACATTCCAAATCTATTTTTGAGGGAAATACAGGTCTTCAGAATCAGACCATTGTTCTTGTTAAACTTATCAAAAGTTATAGATGCACAAAAGGAAGGTTTGAGATTACAGCATTCAGGATTATTGGTGCTTAAGTTTACAGATCCACAAAGTGTAAATCCCCCCACTTCCTTTTATTTGGTCCCCCATATATTTGCTTATAGTTTCAAGTCTTTTCAGAATTCTGGTGTTCTTTGCTTTGATGAATATTACCTACTATCCATCAGATTTGGAAAGCCTAAATCTGAGGAAGCTATCTTAGCATCTCCCAACTTGAGAAACCAAATTCTTTCCCAAACAAATCTGAGGAATTTTATTTCTTAGGTATTTCTCAAATCCAGCCACTTCCTTCATCTCCATCATCAATTCCTTAATGGTATCTTTTGCCTGGCCTAGGACAAGAACCTCTAATTGGATTCCCAGAATCTACTTTTCTCTTCCTCAATCCCTATCATACTATAGCCAAAGATGTCATTTAAAAAAGCAAATGATCATAATTTCATCCAACTATCTTCCTTGCTTAATACTCTTCAATTACTTCCTGCTTAAATCCTTAACAAGCTCTTACCTGCTGCATGGTCTGGCCCCACCTTGCTCTCCACCCTTACATCACATAGTTCCCCTTTCACCTGCTGCACTCCAGCACTGTTTTTTGTTTGTTTTTAGTTTTTTTTTTTGTTTTTTGTTTTTTACATCCTGAGATATCCCATACTTGTTTCAGTCACCTCATTACACATGCTGCTCTTCTCCAGCTTCTACCATTAGTTAACTTCATGCTTCCTCAGTTAACACTTTCTTGATCTTCTAGCTGCCATCAGGTTCCTCCCTTACTTCTTTTATATCACCATATAACTTTCTTTCATAATACTTACCTGAGTTTGTAATGATGTGTTTACTTTGGAGATAGTATCAACTGTATTAATTTCTCTCATGGCTTCCCAAAGGATGAGCCTAGATCTGGTTTTTGTTTCACTCACCAGAACATGAAGTGATGCCTGTCACATACTAGATATTCAATAAATACTTGTTGAATGAATGGATGGTTCCGCTTTCTATTCTTCTCATCTAAAATCCAAGTTTGTAATGATGAAAGCAAAAAAAAAAAAAAAAAATATTGCCTAGCTTGCTTGCACATCACCCTGCCACAGTTGCCAACGAGAATTAGTATGTAAAATACTGTAATATTGTTTATGGTAGAGAAGATGAGGTGAAGAAGCTAGTGGCACCAAGGTTAACTGCTTTCAAAAACTATGATAATAGGATTCCACCATTAATTGTACCAGCAAAGTACTTTTTTCACCTACTTATGATAAAGAATAATATAACAGCTACTCTCCCAAGTTTGTGTTATACATAAAAATATTATTTAGGATATCTAAGCCACAACTTATTTCAGAAACACATCTAGAGGTTTCAAATATACACAATCTTATGACACAAGTTGCTAAAAATTGAGTTACAACTGCTATTCATTTCACAGAAATAGTCATAATTACAAAAGTTAAAATCGTATCAAAATCACACACCAGTTTCTTAACTCCCTCTGTTACTTTTTATTTTATTTCTATCAGCTGTGAGCTTAATTTTATTTTCAGCAGCTTTAAAATACCAAACTAAAGATTGAAATTATAGGGAAAGATAAAATGCCACATTCCAGTGATTTTTTTTAACAAAGTTGCATTATTATCTATCTAGGAATATCTTTCCTTTTGCATCTGTCTCAGACTATGTAGTCCTGGCTGTCTGTGACATTCAGAGGGTGGAGGGTTAAAAGCTTATATTTAGCAACAGGATGTATCTGTGGTTAGGGACATTCAGTCTAGTGAACAATGAAAAATTAAATATACCTTTCTTAAAAGAAAAGGAAGTTTCAGATAGACTATTAAAATAGCATTGATCTTATATTATCATTCATGTTTATGGATCTTAGAATGTAGTTGTAGGTTTTTAAAATTTTTTTATGAAAAACATTTTAAATTTCTTTCATTCTTTGTAAATTATGCAGACTAATATTCCAGGAAGAAAACAAATAAAATGTGCTTATTTAACTTGAAGCCAAGTGTCCTCTTCCTTGCATATATTACAAAAATAAGCATTCAATCAATAATTGGCCATCTTCAACACTTCTTACAAATAAACTAGGTTTTGTAGTCTTATTGCAAGTCAGCATTCTCGCTGGCTATGATGGAGGTGGACTTGGGCTCCTAGGAAGAACGCCTGGAAAAGACATTTCTTCTCCTTTTATGATTTCAGTGAAGAATGCAAATTGCACATCAGACTTTGAGGAATACTTTGCCAAAAGAAAACTGGAGGAACGCGATGGTCATGCAGTCAGCATCGAGGAGTACCTTCAGCGCAGTGACACAGCCATTATTTACCCCAGAAGCCCCTAAGGAGCTGTCTCGCCTTGGCACGCCAGAGGCCAATGGGCAAGAAGAAAATGGTGAGGCTGTAAATCATTTTTAGCCACTACACTGACCTCTGCAGCTGTTACAATTACAAATGCACTACATGCCTGGGTGTTTACCTTAAAATTTGAAGAACAGCTGCAGAGGCATGGAATTTCATGAGCAAAGATTAGAACTGTAATTTTAGGGTATTGTGAAATTTTTTTGTCAGCAAATTTGTGTCATTTGTACATCCAATAAAGAACAAGAACAATTAGAGCCCATTTCTAAGAGATAAAAATATCTAAATGTATTCCTATCTTTCTGAAATATTTTACTTTTGAGGGGAAAAAAGTTGATACCGACCCTCCCTCACCTTGTGTTCTTCTCCACCAACACCTGAAACGCCCCTTCATGCTGTTCGTTCCCAAGTCATCTGTGGCTACAGGTTTTATGGGAACTGTCAGTCACCTAAAGAGAATTTCCTCATTTATCAGCTGTTTAAGTACCCCCCCAAAAAAAGCTGAAGTAATTAATTAATTTTCTAGCACAGTGTGAGCTGATTCCGACAAGTCTGTCCTGGGCGTGCGAGGGGACTGGTGTGCGAGGGGGCCGGGTGCAATGATGGCACTCTGTGGAGCAGATTGCAGTGATTCCTGTCATACCATCCTGGGGCAGTCAGCCCATTAGCTGCCATTGATTTACTGACCTTTTGGCCCGCTTCTCTCTCTCTCTGTCTCTCGGCTACAGACCTGCCACCTGGAACTCCAGATGCTTTTGCCCAACTGCTGACCTGCCCCTACTGCGACCGGGGCTACAAGCGCTTGACATCACTGAAGGAGCACATCAAGTACCGCCACGAGAAGAATGAAGAGAACTTTTCCTGCCCTCTCTGTAGCTACACGTTTGCCTACCGCACCCAGCTCGAGCGGCATATGGTGACGCACAAGCCAGGGACAGATCAGGTGGGGGGATGGTTTTAAGTGATTTCTTTCTATAATAACCCCTTAGAGAAACGATATTGCTTTGATTGGCAATCATTATTAATTTTTCATGGCATTTTGAAGATGCAGATCTTTTAATGGTAATAGCTTTAATTGAGGTCTAAATGATTTTTTGATGGTCTCTTCTAATATGATTTAATAGTCTTATGTTCACGATCGAATGAGTGTGTTAATTTCTAATTTAGAAATTTTATTTGCACTTTAACTTGACTTTAGTTTCATTTTTATGTTCCACAAAAAGTGAATGAAATTGTAGCATTTTAATTATACATTATTAAACATCTCAGCAATTTTAATTCCATTTTTCACCTCGTTTTACTTAGAAATTTTCATATAGAATCTAAGTCATAGCAAAGGAAGTGTGTATTTGTTTCATTCTTCATGTAACACCTTCAATTAGAGTATTTTTATAAGCTGATACTAGTTTATGAAATCTAAGTGTTTTAAGGAAAATCAAAAAGGTATATATTATCTGTGTATATACATAATAAATTGGATTAATACTAAACGGTTGGATGTACATTAAAATTGATCCCTTCTTGATATGGATATTTGTAGCTAAATGTTAAAGTTGCTCCCCCCTCTTTTATCTTACTTGTCTCAAAAATAAAAACTCTGTCTTCAGTAGGTAAGTAAGTATAGCTTCTTAAATCCTTAAAATGACTGAATAGGATTGATTCACAGTGTCCCTTAAATGTTACAGCAAAACTCTTCTATCCCCCTGGGAGGACTGACTCTGCAAATTGACATTATGATATGTTTGCATGGACAGAAGTGGTGTGTCTTAAGTCACAATAGCTGGCCCTACAGATCTAGAATCACTTAATTTAAGTCTTGACACCATGTCTGTTTTTAAAATGATTGAACACGATATTATTTTAAAAATTCTTAGTTTTTCCTTATAACCGTCATTTTCTTTGAATAAGGAAAATGAGAATAAGCAAACACAGTCAATAACGGTGATAATAGTATATTATGGAATTGTACTATTTTAGGAGAAGAGCTCATATAAATTATTCCATTTATATCTGATTGGGCTTGTCACCCGAATGCTTTTCAAAGATGAGTTATAAAAAATATGCTCGAGTAGTTGCACTTATGTAACAGTTTATCTCCCATTGCTTATATGCACAAAAACTCTAGGAAAAAAAAAGTGCCCAGATAATTATCTAGCATAACCGCTTTAAATTTCACATGCAGAAGTGTGATTGTGTTGGCGCATTATGAATGGTAGCTTTGGTGTTGAAAAGTCCCCTCATTTGCTCATGGCATTTACAATTAGTAAATTAAAATGATTGTATCATATTAACAGTGGCACAACTAAAGTTTATAGTAGTCCTCTGAGGGCTGTGGGGGGGGAGACAAAGCAGCTGTTGCTGTTTGTTTATGCAACTCAGCAACATATGAGCGCTGGTCCTCAATGGCGCTCGGCGGGCTGAGCTCTGCTTGATCTTTGAAGGTTGCTGCTGTTTGAACAAACCTCCCTGTGTCCCATGTAACACCATCTGTCTCACTAGGAATGTGGGAAGATTCAGCACACCCTAGCAGTTGTCATACCGTTTCTGTGCTGTCTTTTTGCAAAAGGCTTTTGTGTCATTGCTGCTAGAAAAAGGCTGACCTCCTACCTTGAGCATCCAGAGTGGATGACTGCATTTTTTTTCCAGAATTCTAAGTCACACTGCTTTTTTCCCCGTGTTCAAAAAGGTCAGCTGTGTTTGATTATATCTTTGCTGCTTTTAACTTGTCCTTTCAGCAAACTTTTTTTTCCTTTTTTTGTCCCTACTCCCTAGCACACTACTAAAAGGAAAATGAAAAGTCGTTGAAGTCTTTCCTACTGGCCTGTGATAAAACTGCTCAAGCAGCTATAACCCAAGATGTTGTCGCTTACATTTGATAATTAATCAAATCTGAAATGCGACATCTCAGGAAAAACTGGGCTTATATTTGCTACTAGCATAATGAATAAGATATTTAAACATGCTCGTCATGTAATGAAATATTTATAGTCAAGGTTTTTTTGTTTGTGTGTTTTTGGTTTGGGGTTGGGGTCTTTTTTTTTCTCTTTTAAATTTTAGATTGCTTCAGTATAAGATAAATTTTTATGCTGACACAAACAATTTGATAAAATTCATTGTGTGGGATGGGTTTTTTGAGGCTATTCAGAATTTTCAAGAAAATATTTTTTTCTTGACAAAATTGTCACATTCTAGCAGAGAATCTTCACATTTTAGAATTTGTAGTAAACATGAAAAAAACAAATATCTTTACAATTATTCTTCCTCGCCCCTGAAGGTTCAAAGAAACATTTTGGAAAAGACACTACAGAAATAATTCTAAAGCAAGTGTTGGATGCGCATGTGAAAGCACTTTTTTATTTGTTCCAATTTTATTACCAACATTATCGCTTTTATTGCAACTCTGAAAGACTGAGCAGATAAATAAGCATGTACTCAAACCTTTTGGCCTGTCTGAAAAATAGAGGCCTTTTAAAAATATTCATAACAAATTTTCTTTGTTCCTCCTGCACAAAACTAATGTCAGTCTTTCTCCTTTTATAGCACCAAATGCTAACCCAAGGAGCAGGTAATCGCAAGTTCAAATGCACAGAGTGCGGCAAGGCCTTCAAATATAAACACCATCTGAAAGAACACCTGCGAATTCACAGTGGTGAGTAGCAGAGGTGCTGGAGATGGCATTTGCATTTTGTTGAATTAGGGGAGTTTTAAGAGATTGTTTAAAATTTACACAGGCCTGTTTGTAGCTTTTTGGAACTATCCATTTATTTCATCAACTCCATGTGCCTGATTTGTCTTCCTGAGACTTATGGTACCACCAGTAGCACTGTCTTATAAAAAGAAGCAGAGTGCTTACACTTCTTAAAATTACAAATGCCTTGATTTATTACAAAATCTAGAGGCTCCTTTTTGTCCTTTTAAAACCGCTTCTCCAGAATAAATATTTTTGACCTGAGGAAACTCAACTAGCAAATTCTGAAGGATATTAATTTTTGAGACCTAACCATGAAAAAAAAGGGTGAAGAATTTTGGATAAAAGCTATGTATGATAAATATTCCCCCGACTCCTGAAGGCCGTGGATCACAGAACAGAATCCTACCACTGAGATTTCTTCTTTATAACTAGTTTGATAGCTCTGCCAAGCATTTTATTACCAAATTGGATGCTATTCAAAGGACTAGTTGGATTGGTAGAATCAATGGAATCTCCACAAAGTTGATTAAAGCCATGGCTACATTCCCTTTAAATACTGTGACATCTTTATTGTGCTATTGACCACACATTAATCTGACACTCTGTTTAAATAGGAGGCTGCCGATGGCAAGACAAGATTTGGGATCGCAGCTGGAAAAGGCATAGATAGCCCCTACCTTCCACTGCAAGCATCTTGAATTATGTCCTCCCAGGGTAGATAAAGCCCAGAAACAGTTATGCTCACATAATTCTAATCTAAGTACCTAGAATGTAGAGGTATCCCATTGTGTTCCTTTCATTTGGTTTCACAGATTCTTGTCTTGGTAGACAACTGCAATTGTTACCTAATCAAGGAAATGTAACGTTAATTTTAATTATCATTTTAGGTGAAAAACCTTACGAGTGCCCAAACTGCAAGAAACGTTTCTCCCATTCTGGTTCCTACAGTTCGCACATCAGCAGCAAGAAATGTATTGGTTTAATCTCTGTAAATGGCCGAATGAGAAACAATATCAAGACGGGTTCTTCCCCTAATTCTGTTTCTTCCTCTCCTACTAATTCAGCCATTACCCAGTTAAGAAACAAGTTGGAGAATGGAAAACCACTTAGTATGTCTGAACAGACAGGCTTACTTAAAATTAAAACAGAACCACTAGACTTCAATGACTATAAAGTTCTTATGGCCACACACGGGTTTAGTGGCACTAGTCCCTTTATGAATGGTGGGCTTGGAGCCACCAGCCCTTTAGGAGTTCATCCATCTGCTCAGAGTCCAATGCAGCACTTAGGTGTAGGGATGGAAGCCCCTTTACTTGGGTTTCCCACCATGAATAGTAATTTAAGTGAGGTACAAAAGGTTCTACAGATTGTGGACAATACTGTTTCCAGGCAAAAAATGGACTGCAAGGCTGAAGAAATTTCAAAGTTGAAAGGTTATCACATGAAGGATCCATGCTCTCAACCTGAGGAACAAGGAGTAACTTCTCCTAATATTCCACCTGTCGGTCTTCCGGTAGTGAGTCATAATGGTGCCACTAAAAGTATTATTGACTATACGTTAGAAAAAGTCAATGAAGCCAAAGCTTGCCTCCAGAGCTTGACTACTGACTCAAGGAGACAGATCAGTAATATAAAGAAAGAGAAGCTACGTACTTTAATAGATTTGGTCACCGATGACAAAATGATTGAGAACCACAACATAGCCACTCCATTTTCATGCCAGTTCTGTAAAGAAAGTTTTCCTGGCCCCATCCCTTTGCATCAGCATGAACGCTACCTTTGTAAGATGAATGAAGAGATCAAGGCAGTCCTGCAGCCTCATGAAAACATAGTCCCCAACAAAGCCGGAGTTTTTGTTGATAATAAAGCCCTCCTCTTGTCATCTGTACTTTCTGAGAAAGGAATGACAAGCCCCATCAACCCATACAAGGACCACATGTCTGTACTCAAAGCATACTATGCTATGAACATGGAGCCCAACTCCGATGAACTGCTGAAAATTTCCATTGCTGTGGGCCTTCCTCAGGAATTTGTGAAGGAATGGTTTGAGCAACGAAAAGTCTACCAGTACTCAAATTCCAGGTCCCCATCCCTGGAAAGAGAGCTCCAAGCCGTTAGCTCCCAACAGTAACCCTCCCACAAAAGACTCTTTATTACCCAGGTCTCCTGTAAAACCTATGGACCCAATAACATCACCATCTATAGCAGAACTCCACAACAGTGTTACGAATTGTGATCCTCCTCTCAGGCTAACAAAACCTTCCCATTTTACCAATATTAAACCAGTTGAAAAATTGGACCACTCCAGGAGTAATACTCCTTCTCCCTTAAATCTTTCCTCCACATCTTCTAAAAACTCCCACAGTAGTTCGTACACTCCAAACAGCTTCTCTTCTGAGGAGCTCCAGGCTGAGCCTTTAGACTTGTCATTACCAAAACAAATGAAAGAACCCAAAAGTATTATAGCCACAAAGAACAAAACAAAAGCCAGTAGCATCAGTTTAGACCATAACAGTGTTTCTTCCTCATCTGAAAACTCAGATGAGCCTCTGAATTTGACTTTTATCAAGAAGGAATTTTCAAATTCAAATAACCTGGACAACAAAAGCACTAACCCAGTGTTCGGCATGAACCCGTTTAGTGCCAAACCTTTATACACAGCTCTTCCACCTCAAAGCGCATTTCCCCCTGCTACGTTCATGCCACCAGTCCAGACCAGTATACCTGGGCTACGACCATACCCAGGACTGGATCAGATGAGCTTCCTACCACATATGGCCTACACCTACCCAACTGGAGCAGCTACCTTTGCTGATATGCAGCAAAGGAGAAAGTACCAGCGGAAACAAGGATTTCAGGTAAAGAGACAAATGCTTTTCTGCTCTGAAGAAAAGAGATGGCGATTATATTGATTATGTGCATGTGGGAAAAAAAACTTAGTGAAAAAACTCAGCAGAAACAGAAGAGTTTGTTTTAACAGAACCTAAAACTGTCAGTGGGCTAGAAAAATGGATGAAACAGTGGACCACTGTACTGTAAGCACATTTGCTTTAAAAACAAAAAGGATAAAGAAGAAATTTAATTTTTTTTTTGAGGGTTATTTAGATGGACTCATCTGCTTTTAGAAGTATACATTGGTGGCCGGGTGTGGTGGCTCACGCCTGTAATCCCAGCACTTTGGGAGGCTGAGGCGGGTGGATCACAAGCTCCAGAGTTCGAGACCAGTCTGCCCAACATAGTGAAATCCTGTCTCTACTAAAAATACAAACAATTACCTGGGTGTGGTGGTGTGCACCTGTAGTCCCAGCTACATGGGAGGCTGAGGCAGGAGAATCGCGTGAACCCAGGAGGCGGAGGTTGCAGCGAACCGAGATTGTGCCATTGCACTCCAATCCGGGTGGCAGAGTGAGACTCTGTCTCAAAAAAAAAAAAAAAGAAAAAAGAATTATACTTTGGGACCATATTTGGTAGGACTTACCTAGGTTGTAGAACTTAAAGTTTATAACTGTCACATGTTTTTAAAGATGTGCACAGGAAAAGTGCTGTGGCTCACAACTGTAATCTCAGCACTTTGGGAGGCCAAGGAGGTTGGATCACTTGAGGTCAGGAGTTTGAGACCAGCCTGGCCAACGTGGTAAAACCCCATCTCTCCTAAAAATACAAAAATTAGCTGGGCATGGTGGTGGGTACCTGTCATCCCAGCTACTTGGGAGGCTGAGGCAAAAGAATCACTTGAACCCAGGAGGTGGAGGTTGCAGTGAGCCGAGATCACACTACAGCACTCTAGCCTGAGTGGCAGAGCAAGACTCTGCCTCAAAAATAAATAAATAAAAATAAAGTTGTGCACAACTTGCAATAATACATATACAAATTTTAATAGATACTTTTGTTTTACAGAGAATGGTTTATTTTGAAGAGTATTTTTTAAAATGTTTTCCATATTTGATATGGCCTCTCACTAAACTTCAAAGTAGTTAATAATTATGTTTTTTCAAATAGAAAAGCAGGTGTATTTTAACATTATGCAGCATACAATCTTTGTTTGCAAAATAGGAGTATAAGCAGCAGCGCACCTCTGTAACAGCTGTTCCAGTATTCCAATTTACAGTACATCTGCCCTCTTTGTAAATGTATTTAAGCCTATTTAATCTTCTCTAATATTAATTAGTGCAAACGTAGTCTAAGAAAACTGAACTGTTTGCTAGTAAATGGAAATGTATGTTATCATGCAAGTTTGCACTCCTTTGGATCAAGACAAAATAAATATCAAGAAATTTAATAATTTACTGATCCACATTCATTATTGCTCAATGCTGAAGGCTGTTTTAACATAGAACATTGATAAAAAGTGTTATTAATATTCCCTATTTCAAATTAGAAAATTAAATATAAAAATATAGCTTGAGGCCTTTAGTTGGTAGACATACATTTAAATAGATTGCATAATAATAACATTTTGTACCTAAATATAAAATTCAATTAAAATGGGGTTTCTACAGCTACAGATCATTTCTAAAGTTAAGCACACTGGAAAACACACAAATTTCAATATTAAATTTTCACTCATGGGTATTTCTTGGTATAAAGGAAATGAAGGATTTTAGAAAAATGTGTTTTTCTCACCTTCAGAGTTGATCATTTTCCCTCCTTGAGAAAGAGTGAGTTCTACCTTCCAGGGCAGAAAAGGTTTATGTTTTTGTTGCAGTGTGAGACCTCATATATTGTTCATAGAAGAAAAAATTGTTTAACTAGATCAATTAGTAGCAAGCACTTTTGAGGTTCTCCAAATGTCAGCCTACGCAAAGTTGTTTGGTGTGAGCACAAAGAGAAGCTTCTGTATTGAACTGTGTGATTCTGTCGCAGGGAGAATTGCTTGATGGAGCACAAGACTACATGTCAGGCCTCGATGACATGACAGATTCTGACTCCTGTCTGTCTCGCAAGAAGATCAAGAAGACAGAGAGTGGCATGTATGCATGTGACTTATGTGACAAGACATTCCAGAAAAGCAGTTCCCTTCTGCGACATAAATACGAACACACAGGTATGAGTGACTTTGCCTAGCTGGTTAGAGCTTCCCGGCCTGCTGTACATTTCATAATATTTAATGAGCACACTTGTGCAACATAAGATGTAACATATGCTGATACCTTCAACAAGGAAGAAATAATGCTTTTGCCGAGCTCAGTAGGACTTTTTCGTTGCCTGTTTATTGGATCATTCATGTGTTTATGAGTGCGCTTGTCTTCATATCTTTCCAGTTTTTCTGTAAAGCAAATTTACAAATCATGTCAAAGGGACAGTCAAATGGCCAGGGCAATTATTGAAAATATCTTAAAAGTCTTAAGTTTCAAAGCTTAAAATTCTTAAGTTTCAAAGCTATATATGTAAAAATCTAATAAGAAATTTAGTCACTAATACATTAGTTTCATCATCCAAAACTCCAAGAAAGCTGCAATTTAGGGGTAATTTTTTTTAATTGGCCACATTTTGAAAGAAGTAAAAGCATTAGTGCCATAAAAGAAAAGTAAGCTACTTGAAACCACCTATATTTGGAAGACTGAAATAAAACTTTCTAAATTTTAATTAGTATACTTCCAATTCATGCATTACTAATTAGAAGCAATTACAAAGAGTTGACAAGAAAGCAGCCTAAGTCTTCACTATGAGTAGAGAGATAGTGGGTTAATTTTGGGGAAGAAAGATGAAGTACCATAATGTAAATTAATATTACTTCCCACAGTCCAAGATCTGCAGCTCTGCGGTCGAGCGCCATTTGTGTGTCCTCCCCCCAGTCCATCCCCCACCTTCCTGAACAATAAGCTAGCTCAACCTTATCCCTGCCCCTAGCCCATCTCTAGCTCTTCTCCACTAGAAATTTGGCATGCTCTATTAGCCCTGGATGAGGGAGAGGGGGAAGAATGTAGGATCTCAATCAAAATATTGGCAAAAGTAGGGGACTATAGGAAAATATCTCATTCTAAACCAGGAAGTCTAGTATCAAACAATTTAAAATGGAGGGAAAAAATTAACCTAACATTTTGGGGGGGAAAAGCTTTTTTGGGGGAAAAGTGATGATGAGGCACAAAGAAAAAGAAAGAAGAAAAGAAAAGGGAATGTGAGCCAGGTGCAGCAGCTCATGCCTGTAATCCCAGCACTTTGAGAGGCCGAGGTGGGAAGACTGCTTAGCCCAAGACTTTGAGACCAGCCAGCACAACATAGCGAGACCTTGACTCTACAAAATATTTTTTAAAAATTAGCTGGACGTGGTGGCTCAAGCCTGTAGTCCCAGCTACTTGGGAGGCTGAGGTGGGAGGATGGTTTGAGCCTAAGAGGTCGAGGCTGCAATGAACCGTGATTGTGCCACTGCACTTCAGCCTGGGCAACAGAGTGAGACCCTATCTCAAAAAAAAAAAAATGTGAAGGGAAGGTGAATACTTCCTGTCATATTTTGACTGCCTCAATATATGGCGCTCTTTCTGTCATTGAAAACTGTCCTTGGGAAGTACTTGTACTCATCCTCGGCCCTTATTCCTCACTGGGCACATGCTGGAGGCAGTGCATGTGACCAGTATCAGCCTGAGCGTTTGGGGGAGGGATTTGTGAAGAGAACAAGGTTGATAAATAACAGGGCTCTTACTCCAATCAATACAGTTTTTCTTCAGCCGTCTAATATTCATTGTTGTTATCTTAAAACTTTAATGATTCCTTAAAGACAACCCAATCCAAATCCAAACATGTTTTATACTTGTGTTATATAATTCAATGTTTGAAGCATCAAAATTTTCCGACATTTATCTTTTAGTATATTTTCTTTAGTACTAAGTGCTACTTAAGCATTTATAAAGATATTTTCATACCTAAATTTTACTTTAATTTTAATATTTTAATCAACCTTACATATATTTTGTATTCCATTATTCAGCTACAATAGGCACATCATTGAAGGCATCTTTCCCTCTCTGATTGGTTTTATTATATGACCATATGCAAACTCTATCATTTACTACACGGTGAGTGTACAACTTTTATTTTAGTGAGGGCTACCAGACAGTGACATCCAGTCATATTTAATTCTTATAAATTAGAGAATTACAAGCTTCACAGGTCTGTAGATAGTTGAGAGACCCAAAAGTTGACAAACACAAATATGCATAATTTATTTTAAAAATAAACTTTATTTTTTAAAGTAAAAATAAAATATTCTGGTCCTTTAAGATGTGAGAGCTGCTGCCTGGAAACATTGCCTAGCAACAAGATGCTAATCATTCAATGGCTTCTCTAAACTTGTGATTAATTATCTTCCTGTTGGCTTTCCAACTTGTCAAGTTTCCAGCATGTTAACTTTTTGGTCACTTGACCAAACATCTCATGACATTACTACTGTCAGTGAATTCGGTACTATTCAAATGTAGTTCTTCATGAATTTTTTATTGATAAGATATATATGGAAATTTAGTCCATGTTGCTATCCCAATTGGGCCCCACTAGCCTTCTATTTGTTTACATTAAGCACTAGTAATATTTTGAGAATGCACTAATATGAAAATTATAAGTGAGAACTGTCTTGGGACTGATTGATTCTAAGGTTGGGAAATAAAATTAAATCATCCTTTCATTATGCATTGATTATGAATGTGTTGTTGATAAAGTGTGTTTGTGATGTCTGCCTACAATTTCACATATAGAATGATTTACCTTAAGAAGGAAATTATGAGCTACTTATTCTTGGGACTCAGTGCTTTTTTTTTTTTTTTTTTTGCCTCAGCTTATTTCCTAGGCAGATACCAAAGTCATCATGCTTCATTTTTCTTACCAATGGCTTATTGCTTGCTTGCTTTTCCTGGGACCTGGGACTGGGACAGAGGAGGGGAAACACTATGTAAATGTTGACTTCAACAGAATTAATTGTCACAAACAAGGACTGTGAAATTAAACACTCTGAAACTCCTGTTAGGCACTGTCAGAACTCGTTTGTATTCTACTAATATTTAAATCTGACCTTTATTGAGTACTTTCTCTGTTGAGACGTCATGGTAGGTGCTTTTTAAACCCACTTTGTTTAGAAAAGTAATACAAATGTTTCTACTTTTGAGTAGATAAAGTCTAAGTTTTAAATAAATTACCAGTCAATTTTGTTTTGCTGTCATATGGTAATTTTTTCATACCGCAAACCTTTCATTTATTATTAACTTCAGTTATCATTCTAGCTGTCAGGTGAATCATAAATCTAGATATTAGAGAAAATATTTACCCTAAGAAAGTTTGATTCATTCAGTATCAATCTGGAAGTTCTGAATCTTGGTCATGTGGAAATTTAATTCTAGATTTGAATCAAGTAAACCAACAAAACAAGTTAAAAGAGATGAATGTCTAAGTCAATTACTATTTAAATTAAATTTATTAAATGCTTACCGCTGAAACTTCTGGAGATTAGTAGAACATTTACTGTAAGGTGTATGTCAAAACTCTCACTTGCTCCCAGATTCTATCCTTTGCATGGTATCATAACTGAACATTTTATTTTTTCAGGTTGTCAATTCATAATGCAGGATTCATATATGTCTATTATAAGCATACTGTTTATTATTGAATGAGTTCTCTGAAAATTGAATGGCAGTAGCCATGGCATAGCCCTAAGACAGACTGCAGTTTAGTGAGCATGCCTGAAGCATTGCTAACAGGCCTTGAAAGCTATACCAGAGAATGCTTGCTCTCTCTCTGGACACTGCTCTATGTTTTGTTGCTTTGGAAAAGAAAACCATATCAACTGTAATGTTCATTCAAAATTATTCGTACAGTCTCTCCAAGAAGTCACCTAAGTAGTTGACCTTTTTGTGCTCCTGAGCTGATGAGACATTAGTATCCAAAAGAGGTTATAGGACAGTTTGCCCATGTACGCTGTAGCAACTAGAGCATCGAGAAAATTTTCATCTACAATTTCTAGTCTCTCTGTTCAGATTTATTACTTCCATGTACTCTGCTCCTGCTGCATGCATCCTACTTAAAACTTGAGAAATTATTGAACATGTATTAATGAATAAGAATAAAATGATCAAGTATTAATTGAGTGCCTACTATGTGCAATCCTTGTACTTATTATATAAGTTGTCCTCCTTATTCCTTATGCCCAGTCCACAAGTTAGGTCCCCAAGTGATCTCCCTTTTACCTTCAAGGACACTGATCCTGAGAGAAGTTAATGTGCCTGAGAGTGCACAGCCTGTCATAAACAATGGATTTAAACCCAGATAATCAGATTCATTTAACACTGCACCATCCTGCCCCTATGGATGAATTGCTGCAGCTAGAAATGTCTTATCCTTTCTCCTGATAGCATCAGTTCCTTTAAGGTCCAAGTCCACACAAGAGAGACCAAATTTATAACATAATGACATGAAGTTTCCTGGAAGGCAAAACCTCTTGTCTTTTTCCCAAATACACTTCTCCTTCCTCTTAAATTACCTTCCCACCATGGTGGTCTTTCCAAATAGAAAAGCATGCTATCTTTGTAGACTCTTGGCACTCCATTGGAATTCTCTGTTATCCAGTTTACCTCATTCAAAACATCTTTTCCAAATGTTAAGGAATGGTTCTTGTATGGTTTGAATTATACTTGTTTTCTTCAGAGTATTAGCTGCCTTGAAGTAGGGCATTAGAATTGTCTTTATTTCCAATATTACTAGTAGTCACCAACAAATATCTT
>JAZHEH010000851.1:1175000-1497500 GCA_036589455.1 Ateles fusciceps
ATAATCCTCCAACTCTAGGGAAGAATAAAAACTTTTGATTTATCCTAAGATTCTTCTCCAAGGTCATAAACAAGAAATTCCCCCTCCACAACCAAGAGATGTGCATTTTAGTAACATCAAATACACTCTTCTCTTTTATCAAATGCTTACTCTTCCCCACACTTTTAGTTCTAAATTTAACCTTTTTCCCCCCTTAAATAGGGAGCAGGGGAGGATGAGGGAAACATTGGAACAACCTGAACACCCCTGCCTGTTTTCTCCAAGAGCCTTTTGTATTCTAGCATATCTGTGCAATCTTTTCTTTTTCTTCACATGACACTGTAGGCTTAAGCCTGAAATAGCTGGGAAGAGAGATGCGTATCAGAATTTCTCCGCAACAACTAAACAAAACATACATCTTCCTTAGCATGAATTGGACTGGGGGGCGGAGTGGGAGGTCTTGGAGGAAGGAGAAAAGAAAGGAACTATATTTGAATAAATATGAATAAATTTATTAGATACTTTCACAATCAGATAACTTTAAAAGGGTCATTTTTTATCTTTATAATAACGTAAGCCTTAATAAAAGCAAATCTTAGTCACAGATTTGAGGAGACTGCCCAATAATAAGTTTACATGTATTTGAACTGAAAAATTGTTAACCATGCTTTTGCTCCAAGATGTGTGAGGCCATTCAAGGGCTGTAGGGCCCTGGATATACACACAAACAAGTGTCTGTATAACTGGAGCCCCACACATTGTAATAAACACAGCTGCATTTATTTGAGTATGTGATCCCATGTACATGTAAAAACATTCAAACAAACACACTCAGCAGATTTATTTATTGTGCAATTGGGCAATTATTCAAATAAACATGCTCAATACAATTATTTGAATCTCACATTGCATGTTCATCAATCATAGCACTAAAAAAAGGGGGAAAAACACCAAAGAATTCACATGGGAAAAAATGTATATGTGAAAACCACCTTATTATAGATTTTATAGGGTAGCTGAGGTTATGGCTCCCTTCTTAACTGTAACTCAACTATTCTGTATTCAATGACATTTGTGTCTAATGATTAATTGGTTCACTCACTTGATCATTATATCAGAATGACCACAACATTCAGATTCATATAATAGCAAACTTTATAAATCTGTATTGTGTAGAGATGTTAAATCTCTATATTTCAAGAGCAGAAGAGTTCTTTCTAGACACCTTACATCAAGGGGACACTGGTCCAATTATTATTGCTTATATAAGCACTCCTATAAATTTTGAAAAATTTTATACATGCAACAAAACATTCCTACATTTGAAGACATTAAGAAAAATCACAGGTGACTCATCTGATCATTTTCTATATTAATAAATATTATGACATATATGTGAACACATCACAAATCATATTGGTGTACCAAGAGGCAATTTATGCCTCTCTTAAGTATGTACTGACATAACCTAATATACTAAAATGGGAAGGGGCTTTAGTCACTGAAATATGCATCGTGTAACAAAGATGAAGAAAATACATGGCTTGTGCCCATCATAAAAAAAGATTCAGACTGAAGGCTTAGCTTTGGTTTTTTCAATTAAATTGTTAAACTGTGCACAGTGATTTTTTTTTAGAACTTGAGACATTTGTGATGTTGGCTGTTTAAATCTTTGTTACCTTCGCTGTGAATTGAAATTGTACATATTTAGTAAATCATGCAGACAAAACAAACTTTTTAGACAATATTTTTATTGGAGAGTTTTCTTTTCCTGTATCCATGTTAAAAAAAAAAAAGACCTCCTTTCCCAAAATAAAAATGTCAATACTAAATTTAAAGAAGTATAAAGGAATGATTGCTTCCTTTAGAGCAAAATATTTAAATAAACATGGAGATAATTGGCAACATGTTCTTTTTGGGCTAGTAGGCTGTGTCCAATTTTTTGGGTCTGATGTTTCAGAGGGCCTCTGTTTCAGGGTTGAAGATGATATATTAATCTTGGAATTAAACAAACGCTATTAACTAACAGAAATAAATCCCTTAGTCTTCATTTGTATATGAAATATGGAATTAGTCAGAGAAATGACACTGAGATGATATGATGCTGAATATGCCACAAGCTAAAACTTTCTCTATTAAACGAGTCGCCTACTACCTATAATCTAGCATGACATGTTAAAGTGCTCCAAAATATTGAAAATAGAAAATGAACACCACAGTTCCCATTTGGCCTTGAGATGAATATGACAAAGATTCTAATAATTTTAGTCAAAGAAAATGATGAGTAAAAAATACATGAAGATTAAAGTGGTGACAAATGATCTTTTAAGTATTCTAATTGGTCTTTCTCATTCATAGCTTTGATTCCACAGAAATTGCAAATCCTGATGATCCTGATTTGTAAGTGCACCCAGTCAGCTTTCTCTCTTTCACTCCATGGAATATGCCTGTTAGATTTGGAACGAAGGATAAGCCCCCAAAATGTTAAAAATAGACTACTGCCCTGGCAGGAAATTTAGTATTGGCAAGCACAGAACTCAGAAGGAACTGATCTAACATAAGGAAACATTTAGAGAAAGATTTGTGCATTATGATCCTGTTCTGACCATTTTCAGAGCAAAGGGAAGTAAAGTGTATGTGGGTGTGCGCATGCGTGCATGTGTGTGCAGGTTTGCTAAGTTTGTGTGTGTACCCTTGAACAGCTAGTTTTTTAAAAAAATAAATAAATACTGAAGACATGGAAAGAGTCTGAAAGGAATTCTTTTAGACATTTTATATTTTGTTACCTTACATAAATCAAAGACATTCGAAATGTTGATGCTGGAAAAATAAAAGGTTCTGAAGAAGCTTCACCAAAAAATCCATATTTATAAGATATGCCAACAACAAAATAGAGAAAATATTAAATTATCTTTACTCATTTTATGGGAAACTTAGATTTTAGTTAATGACCTTTCCTTAAACATGAAAAAATCACTTTTATTCCTTCCTAAAATGGTATTATTATAGGGTGAATGAGTACAGTTATACCCATTCTAGTTTTGTTTAGGAAAAAGAAATACAGCCTTCAAATTACTTGAAAAAAAATATGGATGAATAAAAGAATGCAAATTTAGAAAGGAAACTCAGGAACATCCCTATACTCACCGAAAACATGGTATATTTAGTGACCACAAGTAACCCAGACCTTGGTTTTTACATCTCTTCTGAAAGACACCACTTCCAACACAAACAACATTTCCCAACTCTGTAGTACAGACCAGGATTGGTGCAGACATAAAGGGAGAACACCAGCTATTGAATAACCCTCAACCACTTCCTGAGTCCTGAAACATTCTGTGGAGGTCTACCACTTCATTATTGAACATGCTTAGAAAGTGTGAGCTCATAGGTTTCCGGTTGAAGGTACATCTAAGCAAAGAGGGGGAAAGAGAAGTACTAACCACCCTGCCCAACTTTCTTTAACCCTTAACACACTAGTACTGGAGAGAATAGTAGTAGGCTGAGAAATAATCAGCCAAACACTCAAATAGAGCCTTTTCTTTCCCTTTTTCTGCAGTGTAAAGTGCTTTTGTAGTATCAAAGACAATTCCATGACAAGGGACATTTCACTCACCTTAAAATAAATGTTGATGGAACAGTCCATAAAATCTTCTAAGAACAAGAGTTCTAACCACAAGATCTGCTTAATATGTACTTCCTTGGCGTTTTAAATGAAAATCAGAATAATGATTTGTACAAATGCTTTCCCAGGAACTGTCATGGCCCCTCATGTCAGATGCCTTCATTTACAAATTGGCCTATGTTAACTCATGTATGGCTTGACCAAATTATAACACACTTCATGTCAAAACTCTCATTCTCATTCTTCAGTAAAACTTTCATATGAGTTCAGTAAGAAGAAAATCTTTATGTTTGTAATTTTTGGAAAAATAAAAGCAGTTAATTAATGTACCACCTGCATTTTATAGATGAGGAAATTGAAGTCTACATATCCTTGAGACCACATAAGTTGTTTGTTTCTGTCCCACAATGATCTCCAGGAACAGTTAAGCATAGATTGTCAGAATCTCAGTCTTCTGCATCATCGTTTAGTGTTCTTTCCAATTATTGCAGTAAAACACATCTTCAAATGGCTATGGAAACATTAGAAGGAATGAGTTGTTTCTCTACTTCCCACAGGAAGTTCATTCTGGTCTACAAAACTCTTCCATGCAGGACTGCAATGAAAACAATCTACTTTAGAAACCCTTTGTTACTCTAAGGCGTCACGTCATCATCTCAGGACTATAAATTGCTTATGGGCTAGAGTCTGCTTTAACTAAGAGCCAGAGACATTCTCAGTTTTGAAAAATGCTCTTTAAAAATTACTAACTGCTGCTGCTACATGTTACTCACTCATTTTGTTGAAAATTCTTGACAGTGCTCGTGGCCATTGAAGAGTGGTGGCTCCATCCAACCTCTCTACCCACAGTTTTCAGGTTAAGCCCACTTCAGGGGTCCTCAGTTCCATTCTTTCTCTGGTCATGACCATCCTGAACCCTGAATGCGCTGAATGATCCAAACATGGCCCAAGGAGGAAACAAGGCAGCAGGCGTACACAGTAAGAGGAGCAGTAGGAGATTCATAAATCTGCAGTGGGAAAATTGGAATAGATGGAAACAGACCGAAAGGTTAGAGTGTGAAGGAATTCAGATGCCCTCTCATCCAAAGCCCTGGATTTTCAAATTCTGGTGTTCCAAGGAAATAAAACCCTATAATTACCACATAGTTATTGGCAGAGCTGGGACCAGAAGCCAGGTCTCCAGTTATGGCATAGATGATTCTATTGATACTTCTACATCTTGTATGATGCTTCCATTCTATTATATTTAGTGGTCCTACAAATAATACTAATAAATAACAAATTGCAACATTAATAATGCCTCAATGTACTGAGTACCTACCATGTGTAAGTCACAATACGAGGTACTATGGGATACACAAAGGTAAACCTGACAGCATTACTGAAGTCAGGCTTCTTACAGAGGCAGACATACACAAGTAAGGATAACACCAACTTCCAGGTGCCTTAAGAAAAGACCAGTGTGGAAGTCCCAAGCATGTTCCCTTCTGTATCCTGCTGCTTCCTCTATTTAAACACAAAATAACACCTTTGTCTCAATAATATGTATATTAGTGAGTGATGCTATATAAGAAGCTTTGTTGCATGTCCTAGGGATACAGCCATGAATAAATACGCAATATCCCTGCCTTCAGGGATGTACATTCTAGCAGGGAAAGTAGAAAACAGAACAATTATATAGATCACTTCAGACAGTGCTGTTCTGTTGGAGATAAAAGAAGGTGACATAATCGTAAACAAAATGGAAATAGTGGACAGTAAGCTAGGGGTGGGCGGAGCATCGGGAAAGACTCCCGAGGCAGTGGTGACTGACTTGAGCCTGAAGGTTGTAAAGAGGTGAGCCATGGGAAGATGTGCAGCAAGAGTTCCAGAAGAAGGGACAGCAGGTGCAAATACCCAAGGCAGGAATGAGTTGGTTTTTTGGTGAATAAAAAGAAGGCCAGCCTAACAAAGCATAGTAGACAAGGGAGAAGGGTGGAAGATGATGTCAGAGCAGCAGAGAAAACAGTTCCCAGGTCATGGGAAGGGTTTATAGTGTGATCTAACAATAAGCACTCAGGACCAACTCAGTGGAATTCAGAGTATCTGGAGGAGTAGAACTTCTCAGGTCCTTTGGTCCAATGTCATGTTTCCATAGGTGAGAAAACAATTTATAAATTGATGAGGTTCACTCTGTGGGGAGCCTGGGGCCTCCTGAGTTATTATTCTCAGTAACTTGCCCAGAAATGAGTTCAGCAATTTGTTTGCAGTCTATTCATAATTACCTCCCCTATCAAATGAACAGTAACATGACATTGTATGCTCTTCTGATTTTAGAATGAGAGGAATCTCATTTTTCAGACTCACACAAGACCACCTGCATTCTGTCTGGTCACAGGCAGATCTGTCAGCCTGGAAAACAGAAACTGTTTGGCTCAAAGAAAGTTTGTATTTTGGAAACGAAAGCACTAGATACAGCAAACAGGACGCCACGGTGATATGTTACCCTGGAAGCACCTTCCCCAATCAGCATGTCCCAGCACTATCCCCGCAGTTGCCAGTTCGCTCCAAACAGCTGTGCTAGAATCAGGCATGAGCAAGAGCCTCGGCCATTTCCCCTTTCTCTGAACTCCTAAAAAATACAAAATCTCAGAGAGCTGAGAGAGAAGCCAATAAGAAGTAAGGAACATGCAGCAGGTGGTACCATCTGTGCCCGGCTAATTCCAGCCAAAACAATCTGCTCCCTAGAGTTCCCAGTTGTGGAGAAGGGAAGAGAATCTGACAGCGGCGGAGCCAGGGGAGGGGGTGTGGGAGGGCAAGTGCCGAGGCTATTATTCCAACACTCATCCAGTTGGAGGAAGTAGATTATTGATGCCAGTGAACTATTATCTCTCTCCATTTCTCTTTACAACCACGGTGGGAGATTCCTCCAAAGTCTCGCTAAGCTGGCAAGTTTCAGAACCCACACCTGTGAGACAGACATGCAGGCATCACTGTGAGTCTGTCACCACTGAGGTGGGAGGGACAGACATTCCCCAGCAAGACTGGGAGACACAGCCCACCCCAAAACGAAAAAAGCAAGGGGGAGGAAGATTATGTTTATTTTATTTTATTTTCCTAGCGACTGAATTCCCTTCTGCTCTCATGTTCGCTCTTTGAAAATTATCCACTGTTTAAAATGGGCTTATAGTCTGCATGCTTTCTACCCCAGGTTGGCATTTTCTGAAATATAATTCTTTCACTTGATGGACTTCCTTGTGAGGGGCAAGTCTCCTCCCCTGGTGCACTTATAATCATGAAATGAATCAATGCAAGCAATTCAAAAATAGATCAAATTGTCTGTAGTAATAACTTTTCCTTAAGAGAGTAATAGATAGACACGGCCCATCCCTTTCACAGACTGAGAAGACAGCCATGATCACAGGGTCACAGAAAGACCTATGTGCTAAAAAAGAAAATGTTACCCATTGCAAAGTTTCCACCAGGACATTGAGGTTAAAGTGCTGTCTCTATATAGTCATCTGTTAAATGCAAATACCTGGGAGGGGATGATATCTGCTATTATCACCTATTATCACCTTCCCTTGGATCAATGTATCAATTCTATAGCTGAGAGTTGAGCCCAGAAGGAGTGGAGCTTAAGCAAATTTGCTTTTATTGGATGAAGAGAAAGGAAGGTCTGAATTTCAGATGCTGCCCCCAGAAAATGGGGCCCTCAGAGGTCCCTGAAAAAAAATAAAGAGCTAGAAACAATCAGGAGTGAAAGGCAGGTAGAGGTGGAGGGGAAAATGGGAAAGAAGGGGAGATGGTGATCTTAACCCTCTGTTTGGACTGAACTGTGTGCTCCACCAAAATATATGTTGAAGTTCTAACCCCTGATAACTGTGACATGACCTGATCCAGAAATAGGGATTTTGGAGATGTAATCAAGTTAATATGAAGTCATTAGGGTGGGCCTTAACTACATATGACAGATGTCTTTTCAGAACGAAATTTGGACATGGATACACACAGGGAGATGGCCCTGTGAAGACAGAGGCAGAAACTGGAGCGATTCATCTGCACACCAAAGGCCAAGGATTGGCCGGGCGCAGTGGCTCACGCCTGTAATCCCAACACTTTGGGAGGCCAAGGTGGGTGGATCACGAGGTCAGGAGTTCGAGACAAGCCTGACCAACATGGTGAAACTCCGTCTCTACTAAAAATACAAAAATTAGCTGGGCGTGGTGGCACACTCCTGTAATCCCAGCTACTCAGGAGGCTGAGACAGGAGAATTGCCTGAACCTGGGAGGCAGAGGTTGCAGTGAGCCAAGATTCTGCCACTGCACTTCAGCCTGGGCAACAGAGTGAGACTTCGTCTCAAAAAAAAAAAAAAAAAAAAAAAAAAGAAGGCCAGGGATTGCCATCTATCACCAGAAGCTAGGAGCAAGAAATGAGAGAGATTCTTCCTCAGGTCCCCTGGAAGAAACCGTCTCCTGGAAGAAACTGACACCTTGATTTTGGACTTCTAGCTTCCAGAACTGTGAGAGAGCCTTCGTTGTTTCTAGCCAACCTGTTTGTGGGGCTCTGTACAGCAACCCCAGGAAACACACACTCCCAAAATGACCCACAGCCAGGCCCTTTAGCATTCACTCTCTGGCTGGGTCAAAACTCAGGATCAATTTCTGATCTCAGCATTCTCTTGGTGCCAGGGCTTTAACAGATAAAACAAATATCAGCAGGAATATCCCTTTTGGTTTTGAGATGCATATCATCAGAAAAAAGACACACTGCCTGCTCTTCTCCTTAAATGTCTTCTATAAGGTAATCTTTTTTAATTAGGATAATTAAATTCTTGTTTCAAAGGGCACCAAAGTGCAAGCATTATTGTCTGATTTCCTGTAAAGAGTATTTTCCTATCTCCTGTTCCACATGATGTCCATTAACAGAAGAAGCACCGAGTGAGTCAGACATTGTGGTTACAGGTTTGTGGCTCGTGTCAGCGCTAAGAAGAGGGAAATGAGAAAGGAAAACATGAATTGGGAAACCGTGTCAGAGGGCAGGCCAACATAAGGGAAGAACCCAAAGCAAAAGAAAAGGGTGATGTGTGGGAACCAAAACTTTGCTTCAGGTAGAAAATGACAGAGAAAGAGAGTAACATTTAAAATTAAGGGGCAGGGGGAGATCCAAGCAGATTTTTTTTTTTAAGTTTGAGTTTGATAGTGGAAGCTGGTGGGATGTGCCCATTCATCTAGATTCATTACTTTGGTATGATCTTCAACTTTTTCAGCCCCACATCTCTGCTGAAATTGACTAATAATTCCCTCAATGTACTTAGGTCACCATGATTTGAAAAGGGTTTGGGAGTCTATGGATTAAGGCAAGAAGGGAGTGAGGCAAGTGATGTGTGTTTTGAAATATTGCTCTGGCAGCCAGTGGCTTAAAGCTGGAAATTGGTGAGACCAGGAGCTAGGACGAGTTCTCACATGTGCCCCTGAGCTCTGTTCTGCCCCATTACTCCATGCCTGCCACTGCCTGCCCACCCATGAGTGGGCAAAAAAGACACAAGTAAGAAAGCAAGGGGATGGTTCACTGAACATCTCTCATCTCTTTGTTAGAAAAGCAAACTCAACCCTATGTCTTCTTCACAGAGGGCCAGCATGCCATCTTTTATATTTTCCTTCTGGAAGATACTATATCATCTTCGAAAGCCTGGTTTAATTTGCTTTTTCTCTAAGCTTTGTGGTATTTTTTATATGCCATTAGTCAGTTATTGCAAGTTACTAGCAATAACAGTCCCACCTAATGTATTTAATTTGTTTTGAAAATCATAGCACATCTTTACACATAGAAGAGGCAGCTTTTAATTCCATTGATAACTTCCTCCTTAAAAGTACTCTTTTAAATTCCTAACCACATTCTTCTTGGTTTTCCTCCTACCCACTGACCAAGATCTGCTTTTCCACTCAGCCCTTAAATGGTAGCATTTGCTAGGGCCCCTCTAGGGCTCTCTGCTCTCCTCATTGCAATCACTGACTTTTTCAACACCCACAGCATTAGCTTCAACTCCTACATATATACCAAGACTCAAACATGCAAAAATACAAATGCATTGCCCTGGTCAGACTTCCTCCTGGGCACTAGGCCTGCACATCCAAATGAATACTGAGTATCGCTACCTGATGGTCTCAAAGGCACCTCAAGCTCGACATGTACAAAATGGACATGGCAGTACCTTTCTCCCTTCCCCCTACAAAACCTGGTGAATGTCACCCCCCAGGTCACTCAGGTGAAAATCGTGAGAGTCATCCTGCTGGATCTCTGAATGAGTTGCCGAGTTTTGTACATCAGGCTCCCTATTATCTCTTCTTCGTTTCTCTCCTTCTCCACCACCATTGCCACTCCCTTATTTCAGGCATGTATCGCATCCCAGGAATTGCCTCTTAACTCACCATGCTGGCTCTGACCTCACCCAAGGTACTGCTTACTCTAATGTGGCAGGGAATGGAGCTATCACTGATGGTTGATGGAGGGCTAGCAGACAAAAAATGCCACCTTTTAGATTCTTTAAAGACACATCTTGATACTCTTCATAAAAGCATTACTTTAACATTATTCCATCACAGTCTTAACAACTGTTATGTTTATGTATTTCCTTTAAAAAGATTGAAAATAATGTGAAACAACTGGTCTCCTCCAATCCCCTTGACACCCTTCACTGTACTTTTGATCTCATCGCCTTCTAATTCTAGTTCATCCCATATGTTTACACTAGCCAAAAGTGCTCTTTTGGTACTTTATTTTACCTTCATGTCAATCTTCTCTTACAGAAACCTCCTAAGCCTGTAAGTTCCTTAAACTCAGGGACTGTGTTGTCTTTGCAGTCCCACTTCTGTGACTTACTGCCACCAAGTAGATATTCAATGAATGTTCACTGAATTAATTAACGAGTACAAATTTGATCATGCTAAAGCCCTACATAAAAACCACTGTGTGGTTCTCCAAGGCACCCAAAATATAGTTCATATTCCTTAATGTAGCTCTTAGGATCTGACCCCTCCTTGCTTTCCTTTCCATCATCTCTCACATTCCTCCAATTGCATCTGCCTGGGCACACTGCCATCTATTTTCTTTCTTCCTTCCTCCCTTTCTTCCTTCCTTCCTTTCTTCTTTCCTTCCTTCCTTTTTCATTCTCTTTCTTTTTTCCTTTTCTTTCTTTCTTTTTCTTTCTTCCTTCCTTTTTCTTTCTTCCTTCCTTCCTTTCTTTCCTTTCATTTTTTCTTTCTCTCTCTCTCCTTTCTCACTCTCTCTCTCTCTCTTTCTCTCTCCTTTCTCTCTCTCTCTCCCTCTCTCTTTTAAGACAAGACCTTGCTCTGTCACCCAGACTGGAGTTCAGTGGTGCAACGTTGACCTCCTGAGCTCAAGTGATCCTCCCACCTCAGCCTCCCAAGTAGCTGGGACTACAGGTGTGCACAACCATGCCCAGCTAATTAAAAAAAAAAAAAATGGGTAGAAATGGTAGGGGGTGTCTCTTTATGTTGCCCAGGCTGGCCTTGAACTCCTGAGCTCAAATGATCCTCCCGCCTCAGCCTCCCAAAGTGCTGGGATGGCAGGTGTGAGCCACTGCATCAAGCTCCATTCTCTTTTTGTCTATCAAAACACAGCTCAGGCGTCATCTCCCTAAGATGATCCTTCCTAAAACCCTAATCTTAGAAATGCCCCTCCAGTGAGATTCTATGAGGATCCTCTATGTGCTTCATTCATGCACTTCTCCAAGGGTTGGTTTTCCAAAGACAATGTGTTCTTGAAAGGAAGGGACCATGAGCATGCTGACTCCAGTGCCAAGTTCAAGCCTGAAACCCTAGAGGAACCAAGTTAATGTGTGAGTCCTCTGGAAAGAGGCTGGCGGCAGCACCTAGTTTCCCACTAAACTGGGTTATTCGCCAAGTAGAAGGACAATTCAGTGGCAAGACTGAAAATATCATGGCAAGTGAGGGATGTAAACAGAAGGGACTATGGACACACCCCAATATAAACCAGAAATTCATAATTTAAGACACCTGAAGAAGTTTAAATTGATTTACAAGGCACAACGTTTACCCACATAAATTAACAATTTCATCTCTCACATAACCACTAACTACGTATAGCAGCATCAGCCTCCACTGCTGACATCCAGATACTGATTGATCTGTAAAATTAGTGAGGCAAAGCGCACCACAGTCTGAGTGAGGTAGGTTAAAGGGAAATGTGAACAAATAGGTTTTCTAAGACTAAGTTCGAACATAGCCTTTAAGCTATTTAAGCAATGACTCAGATAAAGAACATGAACTGTATGAAAGAGGAAGAAGCCCAAAATAATCCGGGGATGCCTTTTCTTCAAATTCTCTGGAGTTTTCAATTACCTCAGTTTCCTGACAAAGCTTTGCTGATGTAGTAATTTACGGTAACAATCAGCAAGATAAGAGCAGGTTTGTGTGGGCCAGAGGTAAATTTGGGTCTGACATGAGTAATATATCCTGCAATGAAGGACAGTGGGAGGCCTGAGAAAACGTATGGTTTTCTATTAGCAATTTTTAAACAAAACGAAAGCCATATGCCTCTATTATATGGCAGGTGAATATGCTGTCCTCAACTGTTTTTTCTCATGAAATATAACTACTTCCTTAAGTCCTAAGTGGTTTTTTAAGTAAAGACTCTACCATAAATGCTATAGAAATTCCGCATAAGAGATAGGCTAGAAGATGTGCTATGTTTGCAACTGAAATGTTCATTCCAGAACATACTGTAAGTACCCTCTGTGTTTAGAGAACTGTGTGTAATTACAAAAGAGGTAGCAGATACTCTACTTGCTTTGGACAGCATACAATTATTTAAATGAAGTTAAAACAAACAAATGGAAGGTCATAGATAGACACAATAGCCCTTTTGCCAACAGGAATCCTATGTAAACTAAGATATACAAACAAACTGAACTTCTTAGTCACAGATACAATTACAAAACTTTTTTTCTCCAGCTTTTGTGACAGTACCTGGTGAATTTTATCGGACTCCTTTGTCACAGAGCATGAAGCCTACAGATCCCAAAGACTCTAGCTGGGTTGATGGAGAACTTTGCAGTTCCTCTGGGTCAGTATTGCAAGCTTCACTTCTCATTGTACAGGACTGAGTGTGCAACGACCACAGGCTTTCCTTGGAAGCTGCTTTTCTCCACTCTTGCAAAATTGGTGAGATGGACTCGTACTCTAGTGATTTTGCTTTTTCCTCCTAAAGTCAAGTACAGCAAAACCAGAACATTTAAACCGAGGGTTCTGGTGTAGTTTCCTTGTCAATCAAATGAGAGGTTGTAAAGGATCCCTAGATTCCTTCCTAAAAAGTCCATGATACGGAGCAGCTTCTGGTTAAGGGCACTTTATTTGCTTAACACAAAAGAAGTTCTTTTGAGTTGTGGAGTGAGAGCTTAGGCTTTCTAGTGAAAAGACCTGTTTGGAGTCCCAGCTCTGTCCCTCCCTAGCTGTATGACCTTGGCTAAGTTACATCCTTAAACCTCAATTTACTTACTTTTAAAATAGGAGCAATATCAATAACTATTTCACAAGATGGTTGTGAGAATCAAGTGAGAAAACATATGTGCAAAGAGTTTGCAAATGGCCAACATTCCAGGCACTGGTTATGGGGCAAAAGTATGGAGAGTTCATTTATTTCATTGATTCTCCTTTGACTTCCTCCCATAGTGGTCCGTTCTTTCTTCCCTTTGGGTTTGAGGGAAGCTGCCCTTTGATAACTTATTCCTATAGTTAGGTCCACAGAGAGTTCTTTAAAAGGAACACAATCATTTCAGTACATAGAAATTTTCCAGCATGTAATTTTTCGGGGGCCAGGACAGTCTCAATTTTCATCCTCAAAGAGACCCTTTGTTTCCTGATGGGCATTAGCCTAGGGTAGCTCAAAGGGGAAAGAATGCCTGACAATTATCAGTCTGAGGAATGGCCTTAGATCATGAGAAATGAGGAGGTTGTTCTGTGTGATTCTAGGTATGTGGTGGCTGTATTACCCTAAAGAGATAATCCAGAGTGATAATGAAGTAGTCACAAGGGTGAAGCTTCGTAAAGGAGACAGCTGAGGCAGGGCTCACAATTTGAACCTTCTGTTAGCCTTTTTGCATATTTTAAAGAGAGACTTTTAAATCATGAGGTAGACTTGCCTGGCAGATTCATCGGCCCATATGGGGACCTGTTACATAACTCGGGAGGCTCAGGAGGGGAAGCTGCTAGAGATGAAAGCTGAAGATCCAAATAGCAGGAAAAGGTTTTTAGTTTATGATTATTGTTTTCCTTCAGCTAATTTTAATTCTGATGAACACAAGGTTTTCTCTGGTACTTTTTGTTCCTCAAATCTTTTTTTTTTAACTGTATTGTTCAGCCAAATATTTCTGAAGCCTCTGTGAAAACAGCACTATGATAGCTCATGTAAACAAACATTTCCATGAAAATTGGCTTGAAAAATATATGTAGATGACAACCTGAAAGACCACTCCTACGGTAAAAATGAAAAGATTTGATTGATTGATTGATTGATAGAATATTAAGGCTTACAGTTAATTAAAATAGATTCAAATTATGTTAACTCTACCCATCCTGTTTGCTTACTTTTTATTCTTCTAATAACCTAAATAGGTGGTATGTCTTGATATATTTTGATTCTCTAATGGAAGGATACATCTCCATTCAAACATTTTTAAAAAGGTCGTTTGTAAATAAATAATTACTGATTACCAGTAAATGTCAGTCATTGCGCTAGACAACAGGAATAGATGTGGAATAATATGTGGAAGTCCATATGCAAACAGATGATTACAGGGGGAGCAGAGAGGAAGCAGCCTTCTGTTGCTCTATGACATCTCTGACTAGGGGACCTAGGGCAGCTTTCAGAGAAAAGGGGCTATGTGAAGAAGAATCATGGGAGTTTATCAGGTGGAAAAGAAAGGGCAATGCTCAAAGGCATGGAAACGTGAAGAGTGGGGCATGCTAAGAAAATGATGAGCTCACGAGATTCCTTGACTTTTAATTATAAAAGGCTTTGAAACTAAAAAATAAAAAATATCACACTATAATAAATTATATCAACACTCATATGTATTAATTGCCTATTTCTCGCAATTGCTAATTAAGAACTCAGAGCAAATAGCAATATTAGGCATGACCTATGTGCTAACATACAGCTTCCTTGCATCAAAGGGGGAAGAGGAAAGAAAACCATTTGAGTCGCCCCTGTGCCCAGTATAGGTAAATATGGCTGGAATGTTACCATAGCAAGAGGCAAGTGCCTGATTGACAGGTCATTGCCACTTGGACTTTGACCTTTCACCTAAAAAAAAAAAAACCTTCTAGTGACTTCCAGATGTAAATGCTTGACCATTAGCAAGCAGTTAAGACTGAATCCTTATTTCCCATAAGCTATATATAAATGGGAAACTTATGAGGATATCATCTCATTATTGCAAACAACATGAGAGAAATTTGAGGAAACAATTTAAGCAATTTAATAAAGTTTTTATCTCATCTCCCATTCCTGAAAATGGTATTTCAAAGTTAGCCTTTCTAACAGGAAATAGAGTAGCTTGACAAAAGAAACCACAGCTCTCTATCTGAACAGGCAGCATATTTGTGTGGTGTGGAGCGATACATATGTTCACTGCCCTTTACTGGTTAAACTGTATTTCATTATCGTCTCCTTATTTCCACTTCTAATTCTAGCAGAACCATTTCCTATAAACAGGTCAGCTTTCTAGCTGTTTTGGACATAAGCCTTCTTTTAAAATGCCTGATCCCAACTTTATTAAGCAGTGTTTTCCCTCATTCTTAATTGTAGCCCCGCAGGCACGCACTTAACAGGTCTTCTGCCATAAATGGGGGAGAAAAATAAATTTATTACCAATTACAGTTGCATCGTGTATATGGATGTTTATGCCAACTGTGCTTAAAAAAACTGCTTCAATTAGAAATATCTATTTTATATTATTATGGTGTAATGATCCTGTAGAGTTAATCATTATAACATTGTGTGATACTACAGAATGAACACATCCTCCCAAATCAACATTATTTTTTAATCTAATTCATTTTATTAGAAACTGTTATAATTTGTCTAATGTAAAGAACAGATATTTGCATGTTCTTTCATGTTACCTTATTTGGTTTTAGCTTAACATTTACCGGAGTGTAATCTTCTCTGTATCGGCTTAGACCTGTTGAGGCTCTGTAGGTGTCGTAATGTTCCAGAGTGCTGAATCGTGTGATGTGGATGCTGAACAATTTCAGATAATGGCCACCAGTGAAAGTGGCATCAACCAGAAAACTCTATCCAGAAGCCTCTGCAATGTCCAAAGTCAAAGATAAAGCCAAGTATTGCCTGTGGTTGCCTTTTCCCTCTCCTCTTCTTCTTTTCCCTACCTCCTCCTGTGTTTTATTTTTTTCTTCTTTAGTATGGACTAAAAATGGACCAACTACTCTTTCAGGGTACTGTTCTTTTGCATCTGAAAACTTCAGCTAGAAAAAAGTACCATCAGGATACCTTTATATGATAAAGAAGTCCCCAGTACAGAAGGTTTTGAGAAAACCAAGCTTCATATGCTTTGTTCTTAAGAAACCAACATCACCAGGACATAATGAGTAAGAGCTACTACACATCTCAAAGTTCTATGTTCTCAAATTCAAGAATGTATCTTGCAGGAGTATCCTGAAGGTTTAGGAATCTATATCCTAAAGAATTATCTCACATTCTAAGGCTGGATTAATATGTAACATCTAGCTTAGTTACTTTTTTAAAAAATAAAAAGCTATCTTTGTTTTTAAAATAATTATCTTTTTCGATTCTCCTTCTCCTTCCAAATAAAGGTGTAAATACTATTTCAGATTATCTTGTAGATAGAATTTGAGACAGTAAAGCTACACTAAAGTTACTAGAGGTGTCAGAGAATCAGGGTGTTGATGAAAGAGTGAGTTTAAGGTCAAGGCTAAAGAGAGTTCCTTTCAGATACCTCTTAGAAGCAGACCTTTAGACCTAGGCCTAAATTTAAAACAAAGAGAGAAGGGGGAAGAGAGAGAGCGAGCTGAATTTCTGTTTAATTTTAACAGGAGTGTGTGAAGAGGTATATAAATGGGCAGATACAGCACAGTGGGGCCACAGGATCCAACAGAGGTTATAGGAGATCTATTCTCTATGGGACTCAGGTGCCTCGTTGAGAACTGCAGCTAGTGAAGAACCAAGCTAGTAAAGAGGTCACTGGTCTGGAATCAATGGTCCAGACCAGAGCTCTAAGATGACAAGAGAAGCCTAGGCCTCTTGCACTCTATTAAAATTTGGACAAAATATGCCAAAACAGGATTTATATACATTTTAATATTTTAAAATTGTTTAAGTTAATAAACTAATGTTTTTTAACACTCACACATATAAAATGACTATATTATGATCTCATTTAGTTAAACGTGTGAAAGGTCTAAATTTAAGGAAGCAAAAGAATGAAATGCACTGGTAAGCTCTAGCCAATCATGATTCACTCCCTGGAGTGGGATCCATCTCATTTTAACCATATGGCTGGGAATAGGGGGTGAGATATTTTCCGGGAGAAATCAGGCTACTGTAGGAGAAGGGCAGAGAGACACTGAGGAGGCAATCACAGATTCATATGATTATACTTAGGGTAGAACCATTTTGCTCCTTTCAAGAAAGAAGTATTAAAAAGTATAATATCCCAGCCTCCAGAAATAGCAGCTACAACCTGAGAAGATATTCTTTCCAAAAGTATGAAGCCAGGAGTACATTTATGGTACCTAATAGTTCTCAACATATTTTTTTTTCTGTTAGGACACCCATGTTGCATAGGGTAACCATGAAGAAAGCATTTATCATACCCCAGTAAGTTAGGTTATAGGTCACATAAAATTTCTGGCATTTCTCTCGTACCCAAGGCTTTGCTTTATACTGGAAGCCAAGTGAGTCAAAGTGGGGGATTTCCACCCCCTCCTTTATAAACTAAAAATAGTATTGTCAAACTCCAATATTTAATTCTTTCTTTCTTTCTTTTTTTTTTTTTTTTTTTGTGACAGAGTCTTGCTCTGTCGCCAGGCGCCAGGCTGGAGTGCAGTGGCGCAATCTCACCTCACTGCAACCTCTGCCTCCCAGGTTCAAGCTATTCTCCTACCTCAGCCTCCCGAGTAGCTGAGACTATAGGCCTGCGCCACCACGCCCAGCTAATTTTTTTTGTATCTCAGTAGAGATGGAGTTTCACCATGTTGCCCAGGATGGTTTCAATCTCTTGACCTTGTGATTCACCCACCTCGGCCTCCCAAAGTGCTGGGATTACAGGCATGAGCCACTGCTCTGGCCCAATATTTAATTCTTATAGATAACAGATACCTTTTGCTCTGGTTGGTAAGTGATTGAGACCCATCAAGATGCTTTGTCACAGTGGTGAAGAACTGCTGCTCTAGAGTCAAACTTCTCTGGGCCTGAGCAGGTTGTGGCATACTAGGATATTTTTTTCTGGGTCCCAGAACTTCAAGAACTGGTTAGGAATTCTCTTAAGAGTAAAAATATCCCAAATTGAAAAGAAGTTCTCCCTAAAACGTGGAGAAAGAGCATAGGTTTTAGAGTCACAGGGACATCAATTTCAATTTCAAGCCTGCTTTGAACTTATGTGCAAATTTGAGCAATTTTTTTTTTTTTTTTTTGCCTCCTTGGGCCTTAGTATCCTCATCTAGGTTGATGGTGCATGGATTAAATAATGTCAGATACATTGGTAATAGACATGCAATAAATAAATATGAGCCCTTGACCCCTGTTTTTGGGTCTAAGTATCTCACAAACTAGCTCATATCTCTGGCAGAAACCGCTTGCAACAAATTTTTTCCCGTAGGAGGTAACAGATGCTGCTGTTTTCCTCCTCAAGAGCTCTTCCTCATTTCTTCCTATCACCAGAATCCTGATGTTCAAGTAGGAGACAGCAGGGAGCTAACTTAGAGAGACTTTAAAAAAAGGTAGAACTCTCCTCTACTCCAAGTGGGTGAACTATGAGTAGTCCAAGCCAATTGCAATGAATGATAATTCTATTCGCCAGATGCCAGTGACATAGGCGTAACCCTTTCAAGCCAATGAAAGGAAAGGGAAAGTATTCTGAAAGACCTCTTGGAAAAATTTTCTCTCTGATAAAAGGAGAAAGATATGTAATGGAACCCCCCCCTAACCTCTTTTTTTCTACCTTTGAAATAAGTTCTGGGAAGACAAGATTATTTTGATATGAAGCATCCATCTGGCAACCATGAGACACTCAGGAAGAAGAACAAAGGATGCCAAGAGCCCACATCCTTGATGAGATTGTTTGGGCACCACACCAACTTTGAAACTATCTTCCCCCAGACCTCCTGTCGTATCATCTCATTTAACCTGACTCTGGAAACCACTTTTAGTTGGTTATTCTGTTACTTGCAGCCAAAGGTATCCTAAATGACACAGAACACTTTGCCAATTTTGAATTAAACATTTCAAATTCATTTAGATTACAACAAAAGTTTTAAACCATTGAGACATTGAGGCTACTTTCCTTGATGCTGGACGTATATCGAATTCTATTGCCTTTATCATCCATATGTATTTACATATGTATTTCAATAAGCATTTATTGAAGTCCTCCAATGTGCAAGACACTGGAATAAGCATCATGGAGAGAGAGGAGGCTACAAAAATGAATGAAACCTGGATTCTATCCTAAAGGAAACTTACAGCACAGTTGGATAGATAAGAAACAATAAAACAAAAGCAATATCCATAGTTTTGGCCTTAAAAGGAAGCTGGAATCCACCTCTGTAAATCACTAACACATGCACCTATCACATTTTACATTTTAATTTTATATGCCCAGAAACTTGAGCTAAAAGTGGAACAAAAAAGAAAAAAAAAAAAAGAATGAGGTAGTAGAATAAAATAAGAGACATTAAACAAAAGGGGCTGAATCACACTCTCACACTCAACTACTAAAGTTGGAATATGGGGGCAAATGTGATTGATGCCTTAGCTTGGGGCTTCTGGAAAAAAGACAGTGAGAAAGGCAGTTTGCTCTACCTGGCTCTCTTTCAGCTCAGGAGTTGGAAAGCCAATACCGAACTGGATTTCTAGGTTCTCTGGCTTTAGTACGAAATAATAAATAAGACTCTGGCAATTTGTGTTAGATTCTTGTACTGGGTGAGCAATTACTATGTGTGAGAGTGCTTTAAAATGACAATCCTCTATACAACATTCCAAATAGCTTTTTACATGTAGAAATATGATGTACTTTGTTCTTTGGTGTTTAAAGCTTAACTAGACAGAAATGATTCTTCATCATCTACAAAATAGCTAGAGTAAGCCCAAGACAACTCCCCCAAAGTGGAACAAAATTCAGGATTAAAAAGCGGCATGTTGGCCAAGCATGGTGGCTCACACCTGTAATCCCAACACTTTGGGAAGCCAAGTGACTGGATTACCTGAGTTCAGGAGTTTGAGACCAGCCTGCCCAACATGGCGAAACCCTGTCTCTATTAAAAATGTAAACATTAGCTGGTTGTGGTGGTGCACACCTGTAATACCAGATACTCAGGAGGCTGAGGCACAAGAATCACTTCAACCTGGGAGGCAGAGATTGTAGTGAGCTGAGATCATGCCACTGCACTCCAGCCTGGGTGACAGAATAAGACTCTGTCTCAAAAAAAAAAAAAAAAAAAAAAAAAAAGACAGCATATGATAGTGAATAAGTATTACAGACTTGGGGGACCTGATAGATCTGAGTACAAATCCTGGTTTTACTTTTTTGTTCTTATGACCTTGGGCAGTTATTTACCACTCTGAGCCTCAGTTTTCTCATTTGTAAAATGGGTTAGCAACATCTCATTATAGGGTTATTGCAAAGACAAATGAAGCAATACATACAGACAGCAACTGGCCTTAGCATATATTAATGCTATTCCTCTTTCTCTATCTTGATTTCAAACTTAGATATAATTTAGATTTTTATTAGTACAGTCAACTCAAAACTAGAGAGTAGCAATAGCAAAATAATACAAAGTGGCAGAAAATCCTAGACTTCCTCATGTTCTCAATTTTGAATGCTTATCTATAATTAGATGTGATTAGGGGTAAGTTTTAAGAAAATTCACAAGACTTCAAGAAATTGATATAAAACCAATTTGGTGTTAGCTGGAAAACTTCATGTTGTCTATTTTGTGGAATGACATTTAATAACCAATATGAAGCGGCTATCTACTAGGTGTCTGATGTTTTACAAGGAAATGGGAGAAGTGGGTGGGGATTTTTTGCAAAAAAGAAAGGGGCATCCTCAATCTCCACAAAAAGAGCTGGTAAAATTGGAACTCTCTCCCTTTTTCTCTCCTCTTTCTCTTTTCTTGCAGTTTATGACTCACATGCCTCCAGAGAAGAAGAGCTAAGAGTATTTGGTTCTGGCGTGGGACATGATCATTTTTGCCCTTTGGATTCCTGTGATATTGTACCCTGTGGAGGATTCAACAAGTCAGCTAATTGTCTATAAGGAGTGGGATGTTATTCAGCAGAATTTCAGGGGAGAAGAAGGGATGCAGAGTCTCACAAGAAAAAAGACAGTGAAAAACCAGATGTCTCTTTCCAGAGTGTCAGGCCAGGCAGGCCCACCTGGGAAGTATGATGTATGAGGATGTAGCATGAGAAAAAGGTGGACCTGAGACGGCCAAACAGTGCAGAAGCTACATGGAGGGGAAATGGGAAACACACAATTCCAGCAGGGGGAAATTTAAGTGAGAAACAGAGAAGCCTAAATATCGTTCAGAAGCTTTCTGTGTGTTACATGTTATAAAACCCCTATTTCACCTCTTTCCTCATAGTAAATAGGTTCATTATTCTTCTAGACCCTGTGGCCAGATTGGAGTTCCCCTGAACATGACGCTACACAGTGACCAGTCTGGGGAGGAGGGATTACACATCACCAAAGTAGTTAGATAAATAGAAACAATATATAAGAAAAGACAATATTAGTAGATAAAGCCCCAATCCCCAACCCCATCACTTTCTGCCTGTACCCTGCCTGAACCCTCACTATTGCTTCCAGGAGTGTCATTGTGAAAAAATATAGAGCTTTTAGAGAAAGGATGGGCTCAGAAGTAGAGAAAAGAAGACATTTTGAAAATTATAATAAAAGGTTTTTAAAAAGTAAATATAGTATAGAGGATTAGCTCGTGTTCAACACTGCAGAAGGAATAGTGTGCCATTTGGTATTCCTGTCCTTAAAAATTTTCCTTTCTTTGATAGAAGGAAAGGCCATGCCTAGTGGCTCACACCTGTAACCCCAGCACTCTAGGAGGTTGAGACGGGGTAGAGTGCCTGAGGCCAGGAGTTCAAGACCAACCTGAGTAACATGGGAAACCCTGCCTCTACAAAAAATTTTAAAAAATAGCTGGGTGCGGTGGTGCACGCCTGTAGTCCCAGCCACTCAAGATCCCGAAGTGGGAGGATCACCTGAGCCTGGGGAGGGTGAAACTGCAATGGAGTTGTAGTCATGTTCAGGCCACCACAGTCCAACCTGGGCAACAGAGTAAGACCCTGTGTCAAGAAAGAAAAAGAGAAAGCGGGGGAGAAAGGGAGGGAGGAAGGGAGGAAAGAAGGAAGGAAGGCTCATAAAAATGACTCTGGCAAAATGAAGAGTCTCTTAGTGATTAACTCATAGACATGTGAATTGGTTGAATCAGATGTCTGCTTGCTGCCCAGATGAGAAGAATAGCTGATGATAGGGGTTTGATTAGAAGAGACTGGGGCCAGTTTTGCCAGAGTATGGGACAGGTGAGCAGTGGTGAGTAAGGAGCTTAAGGCAAAAAGTGAGCTAGACACTGGGAAGAGAAGTATCTGAAAGCAGAAGAAGAGAAGGAAAATCATAAAAAGACCAAATTCCAGCCTCCCTACTTTTCTATCAAGAGACAATGCCTCTGGTTTGTATATGCCCAATTGATAACTCTGTGATTCTTAAATGCCAGTGTGCATTTAAAAGCTGCATGAGAAGGCAAGGTGCGGTGGCTCATGGCTGTAATCCCAACACTGTGGGAGGCCAAGGCGGGTGGATCACTTGAGGCCGGGAGTTCGAGACCAGCTTGGCCAACATGGTGAAACTTCGTTGCCACTAAAAATACAAAAATTAGCTGGATATGGTGGTGCATGCCTGTAATCCCAGCTACTCAGGAGGGCAAGGCATAAGAATTGCTTGAACCCAGGAGGCAGAGGTTGCAGTGAGCTGAGATTGTGCCACTGCACTCCTGCCTGGGTGACAGAGTGAGACTGTCAAAAAGAAAAAAAGGGAAGGGAAGGGGAAAGGAGGGAAGGGGAGGGGAGGGGAGGGAAGGGGGAGGGGAAAAGAAAAACTACATAGGAAGCTTGCTAAAAGCATACCTTCCTGGGCATGGTTCCCTCAAATCCTGATTTAGAAGGTCTGGGGTGGGACCCAGGAATGTGCATTTTTTCATGGATTATAGGTGATTCTGATTCCAGTGTTTCTCAGACACTAAAAAACAATGGCATGTACTACCTAGGGGCAATTGATTCATCAGTCTTGACAATATGACTGTCCTATAGTACATGGTTGTGGACTTAGACTGGATGCAGCCAAACACCAGTCCTCTCCACATATCATTCTGGAAAGGTCTATCCATTTTGGTTTACACACTCTGAACAACATGACTCTGATTTTAAATGTTGGTTCAGGTTCAAATAACTCACTGTGGAATGGACTGGGGAGTTACAAAATACAGATGCTGGAAGTATATATTGTACACCGCAATTACTAGTAAAGTTCTGAGTTTCAGAAATAGTTTTCAACAAGTATATCACAGTATCTTTTGATTTTGTGCTACCAAATTCAATGATCAATGGGTTATTTTTATTTTTGCTATAATAGATGATGTTGCTGATTTTACTATATATTCCAGAAGCAATATTGAGCTAGGTAGGTTACATATTGCAGTGCAGAGCACTAGGTAAGGAACAGATAAAGTTTCAAAAGTAGCGTGAAAGCAGCCTGTAATCTCTGAAAGTTACATGTTTTCTGAAACACTCAAGGACCTTGCCTTGGAAATATTTTCAAGAATCCTGAAAGGACAACAAACAACTCTGTGCAACCAGTGACGTGACACTGACAGGTTATTAAAGGTTATAATTATAAATGCAAAGGTATCTCTCTGAGTAAGCCACCAAATATTCTAGAATCCAAAGTGTCTGGGAATACTAAAGCTGCAAACCACTGCACTACGTGGGATTGGGTGTTAACATGCAATTGTGTCTAGCTATAGTATTGAGTACAGCAGACTCAGCTTTCAAACTACAGAACCTGAGGACAGGGCTAGGGGAAAGGAGAAGAAGTCAAGAATGGACAGAGCTAGGGCCAAGAGGTTGAAGTGCTGACTCCACAGGTCCTCTAACAATTCAGAATGACTTGGATGCTTCGGATTCTGATGGGTAAGGCATAACATCAAATGTCTCCAAGAAGTGATAATAGTTATAATCAGTCATAGCTAGCTTAAATGGGATTCTCTGGAAATAGGCTCTGAGTCTGAGAGTGGTGCGCAAAATGTTCACTGGGATGTGATCTCTGGAGACAGACCAGCATGGAAGGAAGGAAGATAAGAAGAGGTGGAAGAAGAAACTGGTCTGCAATTTGGTTGCATTTGAGTCTACAGCTGATCCTACAGGGGCAGCTGGGATGGTCACTTAGAGTTTTCTCAACATGAGGCAAAGGAGCTGATTTTTTGTAGCTGCCCATTGGCCTCTCCACTGGAAAGGGCTATAACCTTGGGCAAGACAGTGCTCAGTGAGGGTCACAGCTGTGAGCCTCAGCAGCTGATTTTCTTAGCAGCTGGGGCATAGGTATATCAACCTAACAGAGAGCATCTAGGTAAATCCCCCAGAGTGTCCACTCCAGTAGTACTATTTGGGGTACCACTTAGGGGCAGGTTGCAAACCCTTGAGCAGGGGTTTTGTGGCAAGACTTGTCGTGAGCAGTAAACAAAGATCTTGACTTCTGACAGAAATTGCTTGGCAGAAGCCAAAAGGTAGCCATTGCCCTAGGGAAACAGCTGCCTTTGGATGGGCTTCCATTCCCAAAAGGAAACTGGAGACTGTCTCAGGAATTGAGGTAAATGGCATTGATGTAACCATCGATGGGAGAAGGTAGCGGTTTAATATCCATAAGCATAACCATGTGCAAAGAGAAAGATCATTCTCTAAACACAAGGCATAGAAGAGTGGAGGTAATTTCAGGTCCAGGGAAGGCCTGGGTCTTGGCCCATTGGGTCACTTGCAGACCCTTCCTTGAAGTAGGGCTGCCATGTTAACTGCAGAGTTCTCATTCAATATCTAGAGTGGCTGAAAGCTGAAACATCATCAATGGACTTTTATTAATACTGTCTGCTGTTATCTTTGATAATTGATATCAATACATACCATATTCCAAAGGTGCAGATGTGAAAGTATGGCACCAGTGACATCTGCAGAATTTTCTGTGTTGGGGTGCAGTAAGAAGGTTTTACGGGCCTTCTTAGTTTAGAGCAGAACATAATCTTTCAGGCTGAGTGAAGTCAACAATCTCCCTTTCATGGATCAGAATATGTGCTCACCTCTTGGTTCAATTTTCTAGAACCTAAATTTAAAGCTATAAGGCTGCACTTAAAAAAAATGACAATTTGCTTTGTTTTTTTACTGTTTATAATAGGACATAGTCCAAAAATATTCAGCTCATATTCTTTGAAAGATTATAATAGTTCTTTGCCACTACGTCCCTCAAAATAATTAATATTTTCCTACTGAATTTGAGGTTTAGTAGTCAAATTAAAAAGTGTAGGCCAGGTGCGGTGGCTCACGCCTGTAATCCCAGCACTTTGGGAGGGCGAGGTGGGCGGACTGCCTGAGCTCAGGAGTTCAAGACCAGCTGGGCAACATGGTGAAACCCTGCCTCTACTAAAAATACAAACAATTAGCCAGGTATGTCAGTGTGTGCCTATAATCCTAGCTACTGGGGAGGTTGAGGCAGGAGAATTGCTGGAACCCGGGAGGTGGAGGTTGCGGTGAGCCAAGTTCGCACCACTGCACACCAGCCTGGGTTACAGAGAGAGACTCCATCTCCAAAACCAAAAAAATGTATGGTCTCCTTTCTCCCCTTTCAGTCTACCTCCACTTCCCATTTAGGTTCCTTCAGAAACTTTCTGTGAATTCAGTAACATTTGAATTTTGTAGTCAGAGCACAAGGGTTTACGTCTTGGATATACAATTCATTCTTATGGTCATTGCTTGGCTGTCTTGAAAAAGTCATACTCATCAATGCCAATCCTGAGTTACCACACTAAGAACTTGTACTGCCAATTAACTCAAAATTTCCATTATATGTGAAGATTTATGATTACTCCAGTGACGTCTTGACTTGCTAAAAAGCAAGCCCTCAGATTGCTAACACAAGGTGGGTCTTCAAGGATGAAAGTAACTTCAGGAAAATGACATTAGCTCATCCTTTCCTGTGCTGATTATTTGAAAAGAAACCTTCTTTAATTGGAATTTAATTCATGTATTCATTTCCTCCTGTGTCAATTATATGATACAGTTTACACTTTTATTCTTTCAATAATTTATAAGCAAATATTCAAAGTAATTCTGATGTGCTTTGGAAGTGTTATTTTGACTAGAATGTTTCTATTGACTAGAATAAAAAAAAAGCCCCACACAGCTTCAGTTATAATAATGGCATCTTTTACAGTACAACAACAACAATAAAATAAAGCCCATTATTTATAATATAGTTAACACAACAGTCACATATACAGAAATGTTCCTTTAAGTATTCATTTAAATTACACAATATTGGCCTGGCGTGGTGGCTAATGCCTATAATCCCAGCATTTTGGGAGGCCAAGGCAGAAGGATCAGTTGAGGTCAGGAGTTTGAGGACAGCCTGGCCAACATGGTGAAACCCCGTCTGTACTAAAAAGTACAAAAATTAGCCTGGTGAGGTGGCGGGCACCTGTAATCCCAGCCACTCAGGAGGCTGAGGCAGGAGAATAGCTTGAACCTGAGAGGTGGAGGTTGCAGTGAGCTGAGATCGTGCCATTGCACTCCAGCCCAGGTGACAGAGCAAGACACTGTCTCAAAATAAAAAATTAAATAAAAAATACTACACAATGTATAAATTGCTAAAATATTGAACAACACATGTGACTTCAATTTAATAGTCTGTTCAGACTTTTCATATGAAAAAATGAGGTAAATAAGAGTCTAATTCAGAAGAATGTTTTGCAGTATGTTTACCTTGACTAAATTCTCCAAAAAGATTAAGTATTTGTCTAAAAGGATAAATAATTACTAAAAGAATTCAACTGTATTCCCATGACTGAACTGCAGAATTTATGCAAGCAAAGTGACATTTCAGACATGCAAAAGATTTTGTCAAGATCAGGTTTGTTTTTCTCTACATGTTCCCCCCATTTCACTTGTTTTGGAAGTGGACAAATAAATGAAATTCCTACAGTTGTCAATGTATCTCCCCCTTATCCTCCTCTAGGCCGAAATTCAAGTCCTGGTGTAAAAGGAGGGAATTGCTAATGCCCAGACTGACTCTGAGGATAATCCCATGGCTACTTTACCCAGAGGAAATGAACATTTATTGACCACTTGCATTTATTGAGCCAGGCTCCTACTTGCTAATGCATCAGTATATAGTTTGTTCATTCATTCATTCAATCAATAAACACATGAAAAATCTTCTGTTTGCCAAGCACCAGGAATACCAAGAGGAATGGGTCAAGGTCCATATCGGCAAGAGGCATAGTCTAGTTCTCTAATCCAGATCATTCAATCTGACAATAACTGAAAGAGAAAAAGTATCATTATTGATTTCTATTTTGAAGATGAAGAAACTAAATTCAGAAAGTTTAAATGACTTGTCTCATGAGAGAGGCAGTGTTTATGCTGAAGTCTATGACACTCCAAACTCTATTCTTGTTCTACTGTTTCCTTGTTGCTGAATAAAACATTCTTACACTGTTTGGAGTGTTATGATGGGAACTGAAATGTCAGTAAAGTACTCAATATTCCAATGCCATGATGGATGGTCTAAAATGCTTTTTTTTTTCTTTTCTGTATGTCTGTTGCTTATATAAAAGATGCCTACTGAGGGCTCTTTGCCTTCACCATGAATTAGGAAAACAGACAAAACTATATTGTTTGTCAAGTAATGTCGTAGTCATTTGTTGGTACTGATTTTTACAGGAGTCCTAACTGAGCAAGCCATAACATTGACACGCAGATTCAGTCAGGGCTGATCTTCTTCAACAAAGTGCTAGCTAACGTCCTTGAATGTAATGCAAGCTCACATCTTCACAGTACATCTCTCCCCCTGAGGATTCTTAGTACTAACTCCTACTATCTATGCATAAATGCTGATGCTAGACCAGGACAAGCATTTAGTTATACTGCAGAGGCACTTTGAATGAGTGACCTGGGGCTTGGCTAAAGACCAAGTCCATTGGAAACTCCCCCTCTAAGCTGTGCATTTTTAGGCTGTGGTCATCATTGGGATTTCCCCCAAAAAACTTCTCTGTCATGGCAGAAATGTAACAGCCCCCATTTTAGAATAGTATACAAGTCTGGATGTCAAAGTAAGTATGAAATGATTTGCTTTACATCCTGATGGTTCTATTCTTCTGAAATCCTTCCTCATTCTTGAATCTTTTTCTATTTGCATATTCTTAAATCTTTTCTTATTTGCGTATTAAAGTCTTCTTGTAAAAGTGTCTGCTTTTCCCCAAAAATGATACACTCAACATTTCCTGACAGTCTATGTCCCATAGAATTCTAGGTACTTTTGGTTTATTATAACCAAGACTAAAGAGAACGTTTCCAAATAGCATCTGACAGGCTTCTAAAGTAATAAGAGTTACAGACTAAATGTTTAGTCAAATACAATGATACAATTCATGTTTCTAGCAAGCTGTCTCTTGGTTAAAAAGCTGGACTAAATTTGTATATATGGAGAGAGGCACAAAAAAGCCATACTCAGAACAACGGATCATGCATATTTAAGTTGTTGGTAGAAGCACTAGATGACTGGATTCTATCTGTTGTTCAGTATAATAGAATTTTAGGCCTTGGAAGTGGTTCCAGGAATGGCAGACTGTTATGAAAAGAAAAAGATCCTCACTGGTGGAAATGTATCAAACTATCTAATTTATTCAAATTGCTTTATTTTTCCAAATAGGCCTACTATCTCTAAGTATACTAGAAGACGAGAAGTATATTCAGAAATTACTGGTCAAAAACTATCTGTGACCCAGATACTGTTTGGATTTGCATGAGATGTTTCCAAAGCAGCCCGGGAAAGCCCACAAATTCAAAGCAGCCTCTTTATCCTCACCTCATTTCTGCTGAGTCCAAGAACCTTATTTCATTTCCTGCATGGTAGGCATTTTTTAGGGACTAGGTAAGCCATGACATCTGCTCTGCTTTCTGAGTCATTGTCGTGAAATGATACATGCTTGGGTGTAGTGCAGCTACTTGGTTCCCAGAGAAAACAAACAAACAGAAGTCAGCTAGGAACTTGAGTTTTGCTAAAGACAAAGACAACATACAATTCCAAATTTTTAATTTATTTTTTTTTTAAAAACAGGGCCTTTGGCTTTCAAGTTTCCAAATGATATTTTCTAACCCTGGGAAAATATCTTAAATGAGATCTTTTGCTCTGCATGCCTCATTTCAGATCATGCCAATTTGTCAAAGGGGGACTGGTCAGGCCTCTTCTAAGCAGGTCTGTCTCTGGAAGATTGAGACATAAACCTCTGATTACATAGACAAGTGGGGTACATATTCATGTAAAATTCCCTTCATTAGGATAGCTTGAAAAATAAGTTCATCATTTTATTTTCTAGAAAAGGGTAAATATGTAATCTATGAACTGTCATACATAATGGTGAGCTAAGTTCTAAACAGTTATAGAGATGAATAAGATATTATAGTCCCTGCCCTCACAAAATTTAAAGGTATGGTGGTCCAGCAGAGTGGGGTGGCTCACGCCTGTAATCCCAACACTTTGGGAGGCCAAGGTGGGTGGATCACCTGAGGTCAGGAGTTGGAAACCAGCCTGGCTAACAAGGTGAAACCCCATCTCTACTAAAATTACAAAAAATTAACCAGGTGTGGTGGTGCACGCCTGTAATCCCAGCTACTCGGGAGGCTGAGGCAAGAGAATTGCTCGAACCTGGGAGGTGGAGTTTGCAGTGAGCCGAGCTCTTGCCATTGCACTCCAGCCTGGGCAACAAAACTCCATCTCAGAAGAAAAAAAAAAAAAAAAAAAAAAGAGTATGGGATATGAAGATGAGGATGAGGCATGAATACAAAAGTCCATAACTTTTAGTAAATTATGAAATTGTAAATATAGTACATAAAGATTCCAGAGATAGACAAAGAAAATAACCTAAGTGTAGTCTCCTACTAGTGGAGAATAGAATGTATGTAAGGATCTTTTAAGATTTCTTAAATCTTTGAAGTAAGAAATAGGAGCTAGAAGTATTACTGAGAAATTCCTAAACAACAAGAACAAAAATTCAAGTAAATAAATAGTCCTCCTGCCAACCTCTCCTGTGAGGAACAAAATTAGGTAGAAAACTAACTTTTATCAAGTGCTTATATTATGCTAGGCATTCATATCCTAGTATCATTTGCTTTATTTTTAAGATGAACTGATGAGAGAGCAAGTGACTTACCCAAGGTGACACAGGTAAAAAATGGTAGAGTCAGGATTAGAAGCAAAGCCCAGTTAGCTTAAACCGTGCAGTCTTGAATATGCAAAGGCTGAGGAGGAGAGGAAAACACGAGGCATGCAAAACAGTTTAAGAATTAACAGCAATCTTAGGCTAGGTTATTCTGTGGTAACGAAAAGCTCCCAAGTCTTAGTGATTTATGACAACAAAGGTTGTTCCTCGTTCACATTACGTGTCAGCTACAGGTCTGCTGGGGCTGTCTGCACTCTGGAGTCCAGGGTGAAGGAACTACTACATCCTGGATACTGCCATGGCATGGCAGAAGGGAAAGCCCCTTAAAGCTTCTGCTGGGAAGTGGAAAGTTATCACTTTTGCCCTCGTTTTGTTAGCCAAAGTAAGTCACATGGGCAAGCCTGATGTCCACGGGGGAGGGATGTTTAGTCCCCCTTAGGGAGGAGTAACAAACATTCTGAACAAGAATGCAATCTGTCACCATCTGCCCTCTTGGTCACATAATACTACTCCCTACCTTTTGCACAATTTATTCACTCTTTCCTCAAACAAGATAATCCCAAATTCCTATTTACTCATGGGACTAGGCTCATACTTCAGAATCTTGTGATAGTTTCTAGATTAGGTCTGCATAGTCATTCATTTTGATCCAAATAACTGTAAATTAAATAACAAGCTATTAGCCCGCTTCACAACCAATATACAATGACAGAACAGGAGCAAGATAACCTCACTAAACGCTTCCACATGGGAAAGGATGAAGAGCAGACACACCACAATCTATGGGTCAGTGAAATCCTAAGACTCTACTCGCAAGCCACAGTGGGGGGGACCCCTGACCTGGGTGGGCCTCCAATTCAGGTCACTGCAGATCTGGAGGGAGCCTGCAAAGTAGAATAAGTTCATATGCTTTGAATTGGAAACAAAAGTTTTGATTTTACCTGGACTGGACTTTTAAATGAATGAACATGAGTCTTAATCTGGGCCACAGAAAGTAACTACAAGCTCTGTGATCTGCTGAAGATGTATTAAGGAACAGAGAAAGGAAATTCAACAGCACACAATTTAAAACAGTGATAGAGGAGCTGTAAAATCATTACTGTTTCTACCTTGCTGAGTTCAAGTTTTTTGTTAAAGCAGAATTGGCAGATAGAGGAGAACCCAAAAAATCAAAGATGACCTGCTGGATGAGGTGGCTCACGCCTGTAATCCCAGCACTTTGGGAGGCCAAGGCAGGCAGATCATGAGGTCAAGAGATCAAGACCATCCTGGCCAACATGGTGAAACCCCGTCTCTACTAAAAATACAAAAATTAGCCGGGCATGGTGGCACGCACCTGTGGTCTCAGCTACTTAGGAGGCTGAGGCGGAAGAATCACTTTAACCCAGGAGGTGGAGGTTGCAGTGAGCCGAGATTGTGCCACTGCACTCCAGCCTGGCTACAGAGCAACACTCCGTCTCAAAAAAAAAAATCAAAGATGACCACATTTTCTATCCTTGATGGCTGAGAAAACAATGATACTCTTCATAGACATTAGGAAATATAGAAGAAAACATATTTCAGAAAGGAGATTTGGCTTGAGGGCAGAAGTTTTAGACCAGCCTGGGTGACACAGTGAGACTCCCTCTCTGTTAAAAATAAATAAATAAAAATACAAAAACTAGCTGGGCATGGTGGCATGTGTCTATAGTCCCAGCTACTCAGGAGGCTGAGGTGGGAGGATCACCTGAGCCTGGGGAGGTCGAGGCTGCAGTAAGCCGTGATCGTGCCACTGCAGCCTGAGCAACAGAGTGAGACCCCATCTCAAAAACAAACAAACAAACAAAGTGGATTTTCAGGAAGTTATTCCTCTTTTGTTTCTGATCGTGCAAGTCCACACCCTTTCTGTCCTGATGCTGTGTTTATTTATTGCTCCTAATGATGCCTGTCCAAGGTCTTTGGCTGGAGAACCCAGACGTCAGAGTTTCCAAGCAGTCCTTTCCCTGTTGCACAACATAGAACCTTTATCACTGAGGAACATCCTTGAACAGGCAGTTCTCAAGGGCAGAGAAAAACAGGCAGCGGGAGATTGGGATAAAGTTGATGGCCTTAAGATCCTAAGCCACACAGAGGTCTGGATGGGCGTATGTCTGACTAAACCATGCGTCATAGATGAGCATTCTTAAACCACTATTCTAAGAACCTATTCACCATTGTGGAATAGCTCATTTTCACTTTCTCCTTCTCCAAAGGTAAGTTAAAACTCAGGAAGTAATCATCTATTCTATACCATAGCCATATGATTATTTTTCCAAAAAATGTTATTTATGTTAGCATGTTTATTAATTTTAAACAAGTATTTTCCAAATTTCTCTGCTTTAGTTTCAAATACAATTAACAATAACTATAATGCATATTTTTAAAAGTTTGTTAGGAACCTTAATACATTTTACGAATCTAAAAGGATCCTGAGACCAAAAAGTTTGAGAACACCTGAGCTGTATGATTTGCTCCACCTCTCCAGCCTGCAAATCAATTATTCTGCCACTGTCTACGCTTTACCACATAAATACAACGAATGTGATTAGTTTTTCATGGGCCAAGGACTGTCTCTTGAGATTGAGAATGACAGGACAGCCCACTGGACTCTAAGCACCTTGAGCACAGGGACTGTGTCATTTTCATAGCCCAGAGCCTTGTACATGGTAGTTGCTCAATTAAAAAAAAAAAAGTGTACAAATGAACAGGAGTGACAGCTTGATTTCTTGACATAAAATGGATTTCTTGGTTTGCTTAAAGTTCCAAGGAGAATTTGAAATTATATTAATTTGGCTAAAATAAGAGAGTACTGAAGTGACTTACCACCAACAGACCTGAGCACACACTAATATTTTATTTGGAAAATATAACAAGGCCGGGCTTGGTGGCTCACGCCTATAATCCCAGCACTTTGGGAGGCTGAGGACGGATCACAAGGCCAGGAGTTCGAGACCAGCCTGACCAACATGGTGAAACTCCGTCTCTACTAAAAATACATAAATTAGCTTGGCATGGTGGTGTGCGCCTGTAATCCCAGCTACTCAGGAAGCTGAGGGAGGAGAATCGCTTGAGCCTGAGAGGTAGAGGTTTCAGTGAGCTGAGATTGCATCACTGCACTCCAGCCTGGGTGACAGAGCGAGATTCTGTCTCAAAAAAAAAAAAAAAAGAAAGAAAGAAAATATAACAAGAAAGACAGTAACAACTATGAGTGTTTTATATGCCAAACACTGAGCTAAGCACTTTACATTCATACCTTATTTATTCTTGATAATAACTCCAGGAGTTAAGTGTTATTCTTCTTCTCATTGAACAGATAAAAAACACATAATTACAGAGGCTGAAACACACAGTTTATCTAAGGACGCACACTAGCAAGGGGACAGAACCTAGATTCTGACTTCTCCGAAATATACTACTACTCCCCTAAAGGGGTTAAGAACTGTGTAGTGCCTTTACATCCATTATGACATTCTATTCTCTCAGCAAACCAGACTAAGATGAGAGACTCAGGTAATTATCCCTATTTAGAAGTGTGGGGACCACTGCCCCTCAGAAAATATACAAATTCAACAAGCATTTCAACAGAACCACTATCCACTGAGAGTATCTCCCAGGAGCTGTCCTACTGCCTGAGATGGGGATAGACTCTGTCCTTCAAGGAGTAATTAATCCCATTCAGTACAACCATTAATAGAAGTTTTGAAGACCATTGCTTGATGAGTGAAACATGTTTACATATTAGGTAAACAGAAAAGATAGCTGTGTACAGGATAGGGAGAAAGAGAGTGAGAAATGATCTATGGCAAAGAAAATGGATGCCAGGCCTTGTGGGAGACAGAAGCAAGAAACATCAACCGCTTCTGCGCGCAGCTCCGTCCATTGTGATCGTTTCCTGAGCTATGAAGAGAAGCAAACAAGAGATTAAGAGGCTTGGTTTGTGTTTCAGGTTTTTAGCTAATGCTAGCTCCATGGCTTAGGGTAAGTCAGTCATACTATTCCTGAATCTCAGTTATCTAGCAATAAAATGAGAGTTTGGACTAGATCAGTTATTTCTCTTTTCTTCCCTGTATCACTCCTAGTCCTACTACCAAGAGAAAAAAAAAAAACCCTTTTCAGAAATTGTGTCCTTCCAGAAATAGTATTTAATATATATATAAGCCTCATACAAACACACATGCCCATGTAATACACACATACACTTATTTTACACAAATGAGATTATGTTATGCATATTTTTTGCACCTTACATTTTCCCCTTAATTATAGATCTTGAAGGTATTCCTCTAACACACACAGATTCATTTTTCCTTTAAAAAATAGCTATTTCATATTCCAATGTAAGAAGGCCCCATAATTCATTTAGACAGGCCCCTGTTGAGAGCCATTTAGGTTGTTTCTAATTTTTTGTTATTACACACATTGTCTTGGTAAATCTCCTGGATCAATTTAAATCATCAGTGTTTGGCAGAGAATACACCATTCTTTGCAGAACTCCTGAAGCATTGCCACAATTCCCAGGGTTCCAGAAAGCATAGTTTGAAAACCAATAAACAGGATGACCTTAAATTTCTATTTCTCTCAATTACATGAAATGTGTTTACTTTTGAAAATTTGTTTCTCTCACATATTATTTTGCAGCATCTCCTAACAGCTTTGTGCGAGTAGATAAGTCTTGTCTCTCAAACCAGATTATAATCCACTGGGGGCTACTGATTGTTTAGCATCTTTTTGCATTTCTCAAAGCCTAGCCTAGAATTTAATGAGGCATAAGAAGTGCTCAAAAAATATATGTTGAAAGATAATTAGAAGAGAATCAGGTTGACAAAACAGAATACTTAGCTATATTTCTCTGTTGATTGTAGCTGTTCAAATAGGAGTGTGGGTACCTGTAGTTAACCTTGATTTCAGTGTAGAGAGCTTCAGTGGACTAAGAGGCAGTTCACATTTTTGCTCAGAGAAGAGGGCATGAATGAAATGGACAATTGCTCCATGAGTGCCTTGCATTTCCAGAGTTGCCAGCCACGTACTACTCCGGAGGTCCCTTTCATGTTGTAGTCTATATAAACGGTGTCGCCAAGAGTTGTACTCTGGGTGGTTAAATTCATGAAGAATACAACATGAGTTGGGCCCCCAAGACTCCTACAGGATGTTGGCAAAATACATATTTCTTATTATCAGGAATTTTGGTCCGTCATTCTCTCCTTTACTTGAATCTCTATTCCCTCCCATTCTATTTACTCTTTCCGTATAAACATTCTTACATCTCTCTCATCATAATAGTAGTAGTCACAATGAAGAAGATGATGGTGATAAGGTTTCTATATAATTCAGGATCAATGGTAGGTACGTTGACTTAGTACAAGAAGCCTTTCTTAGTTTTTGTCCTGTTTATCTCTCAGCTTCATTCTCTCACCATTGCTTCTGTCCCCTCATCCCTGTATTTACTCACTCAGTTTCTTCTTCTTGGAATACCTGTCTCACTTTCCCCTATTTTTCCCTATCTTTACTTCCTTCTTTGTAATACAAACTTTTATCATTCTTACACATCTACCTCAAGCATCATCTGCTCCAACACGGATTTATTTTTCTTCTCTCCCTAAATTGTAAACTTCTTGCTGTCTTTCTCTACTTTGTATTGCTAATACTTAGAACAAAAAATAAATGTTAGTTGGATGAATGAATAAAAGAATAAACTGTGTTTTGATGGGGTTGTTTTGAAAGCGTACCTATTTTAAATCTGAATGCCCAGATCTTGAAAAAGTAATAACTGAACCTTAATGCTCTTTCATGATTATTATAAAATGGTAGATTTAGTTATAACTGGTGTAAAGTACTTTAAAGCAAATGAGAATTAATTTTCATAACATTTCTCCTTCTATTCAACCCTACTTTATTATATTATTAGAACAAACATGGAAAATAAAACATTTTGATCCAGAAAAAACATGAAGCTGATGACCATATTTGTTAACACGTTGTAACGTTGCCAAGCAAGAGTCAATAAAAATTGCTCAACAGAAAGGCGAGGGAAAAACAGATCTTGTAACACCTTTTTTTCTAAAATGCAATGAAACAATTTTCCTTTTCCGTGTTTAGTCTAGTCATCTATATATTCTTTCATTCTTGTTTTTCTGCATTCGAATTTCTCCCTTGAACTCCTTATCTCTGCAAGCCCTTCTCCTTAACGTTCTTGCTTTATCTTTCTTTCCACTGTTTTCCTCCAGGTTTTCTAAGTCCATCTGCCTCCCTCTCCAGGCTTTACTTGCCCCCTGACCCCTTCTTCCTCTCCCAGGACTGTATTTCCCCTGCCTCTCATTTGCCTCCCAGCAACCTAAGCAGAACAATACTGGAAGTCGCACTGGCACTCTGACAAAAAGGAGAGCAGCTGGAAAGAAAACTTTACTCATAAAGAAGGAGACAACTGTCTTAAAAATATCTGTGGGAAGGTGTTTGCTAAATCATCTGCATCAGATATGGAACTTTCAACAATATGGTTTCCACTTGGGTGGAAGTGGGCAAGAAGCACCTTCTTGGGCTAGATGACTAAGCAGACACAAGGAATTATACACCTCAGTAGCTTAGGCTTGAATAAAATTCAGAGATCCCCCCCCCACCCCAGCCCCCCTTATTTGTGTTCTTTCTTTTTTTCTGAAAGCCGCGTTGCAGGAATTCAAAGGGCCAAATTCTGCCCTCAGCTGTGAGTCATGACTCCCTTGAAGCCAAGGAACTCATATGTATGTACTCAAAGGAAGTATTGGGCCTTGGGGACTCAGGTTAAATAACAACAGCCCGGTCGTTTTGTTTGCTTATTTGCTTAAACCTTTATAAAAGAAGCACAAGGCCTGCTGTACCTGACTGCCTTTTAATAATCATTTTTAAAATACACAGTAGAATTTAAATTCCCACAGTGGATCTCCTGCATTTCAGTAGAAATAATAACCATCTATCTTACCCTATGCCCATGTCTAGGAGAGAGCCATAAGCAAGGAGGCAGAAACGAATTTCTAACATGCCAGCCTTTCACTGAGAAAGTTCTGTTTTTATCCCCAGTGAACTCAACACAAGGGACTGAAATTCAGTGTTCCTTGTAAACTGTAAGAAATACCTAAACAGCTTTTATTTTTCTGAGCTAGGTTGGAGGTAACAAGGGCCACTCCACTGGCTTTAGGAAAAACTAAGATGTACATGCTGGAATTCCACCCCCGGACTTCTCCCTTTAATGCCCTCCTCTCTTGGTTCACGCGCCCTTTCTCCCGTCTCCTGGACTTTCCTCCCACAGAAAATAAAAATCATATCCAATATCAGTTCTCGTCGCTGTCCCTTTCCCCAGAGAGTTTTCTTTTCCCTACCAGTATAGAATCAATGCACTCTATTTCATCAAGATAATTATGTCATGTATTTTTTTAAAAACTGGGATAATTTCTCTCACTTCTAAGATGTGTAAAAATTTTATACTCTACTATTCCTATTTTTTATTTTAAAACTTTTATTTATATTGTATTTGTTTAAAAGATGTAGTACACCAAATGATTATAAAACAATAAAAATACAAAGACAAAGCAAAAAGTGAAAGCTTCCTCCAATTTTTTTTTTCTTAGAGGCAACTGCTATTCACAGTTCCCACAGTATTATTTAAAATTAACTTTATTTTTTTATTTTTAAAATAATCTTTTATTTCTTTTTAAATGTTTTTATATTTTTTATTCCTTAATTTCTGCATTTGTTTCTCATATTTAAAATTTTGAGCGTAAAATGAAATATTGAAGATGCTGACCAGATAGTATATATTGTTGTCTGTTTTCCAAACCCTTCTCAGTTCCCCACTCCCCAGGGAGACTTTTAGGGGCAGACATGAGTGTCGAGATACCTCTGGATTTTCCTAATATCAGCCCTGGAATGTGGCACCTTCTTTGCCCAAGTATAGATCTGCCTGCTGGCAAATTCCTTCCCACTACCTTGTCCTTGTGTTTTGTTTTACAGCCTAAACACAAGTGAAAATATCTTCCCCTTCGTGTTAACTCCAACTATTACTTAGATGTTCAAATGCCAAGCTTCAGAGTTCATTCTCATTCTCTGTCCTTTGTTTTTTCTCTGGGCCTGGGACTCAATGTTTTGGGTTATATGGTGAAATTAGGCCTATGTTCGTTTCTGTGTATACAAAGGAGTAAGCTGAACCAGCATTAACCAAACAAGCAAACAAACAAAACTTTACAACGTTGACATTGTTTACAGACACTAGAGAACTGAGATGAAAAAAGAAACTTAGTAGGATTATGTAGTAGTAATGAGAACTATATTATTTATGTGAAACAGTTATTATTTATATCTAAATCCTAAGGTATACAATATTAACAAACTGCCATTCATTATGTGTTATCATTCATTTATCCAACAAGCAAACATTTGTTGCCCAATGAACTTTAAATTTTGTTGTACATATAATTTTATTATGCATGGATTAGACACTGTTTTACAGGTTCAGCACCCTCCTTCAAAACATCATCTCCACTCTTTGGAATGATTACTATTCCAAATGCACACCCTTCAGCCGACCAGCCAGTATGAGCTGCCATATTTAATTGACACCCCCCAACACATAAACATTACCAGTGGATCCAGGGACAGGCACTAGACCCAACCTAAGCCAAAAAGTTCCTTCCCTGGGAATTTTAAAATGAGAACTGACAGTGAATCCATTTTTGTTCAGGCTGAAGCTATGAGGGTGGGACCTGAAACCAGAGTCACTGGCTACTTTGTTTCCAACCCCATGGAACAGTAGATCTCCATCCCAGCTGCAGGGTAGAATCACCATGGGAACTTTAAAAAAAAATGCGTTGGCACCGGCCCCAGAAATTCTAATCCACTTGGTCTGGGATGGGACCCAGGTGTCAATATTTCTTTAAAACTCCCCCAGGTGATTCTAATATGCAGCTAGGGATGAGAACTACTGAAGTGGAAAAAAGTTTACAGTGAGAAAGAACAGGGTCATCCAGAAGAGATGGCCAGAGGAGACACACAGAAACACACACTGGTGGCAAATTAACCCTTGTTTTGGTATTCCACTGGGTGAACTGCTTCCAGACTTTTTTCTCATTGTTCTGTTGACGAAGTCTTTTTCAATTACCTGAGATATTCCAGTGTCTTTCCAATAAATCTTCTTTTATCCTAAGCTAATTTAAGTTGCATTTATGTGATTTGCAAACAGAAAAGTCCCTACTAGCTCTCTGTTTTTGTGTGCTCGGGCTTAATAGATTTTTACACTTGCAGAAAAGTTTCTCTCCATTGGTGTACTCACTAAATTAAGCAGCAAGGCCCATAATATCCCAAGTTCTGTACTAGTTGCCAAGAATACTAAAACAAAGACACTATACAGTCCTTTTTTGTGAGCAGCTTGCACTCCAGTGAGAAAAATGGGCATATCGGCAGAGAGAAATAGCAATATAAGAAGTGCTATAATAAATGTATTGATCGGTTCTACAAGAGCACCGAGGAAAGGTATGGTCAGGTGAAATCATGGAAGCCTTCACAAAGAAGGAGGCTCTGGTGTTGCTGGAGGAGTGAATTAGTGTCACCTGGTAGACAAGAGAGGGTCAACATGAGGAACTACATAGCCAAGGACCTGAAATTATAAAAGAGGAAGGCACATTAGGGACATTTCAGTAGTTTTGTTACATCTGGGGCTGAAAGTATATACATGCTGCCAGGGAGGGATAGAGACGGGTTAGACAGACTACTGACACCAGCATTTGCCATGTTAAATATTTGAGATTTTGTCCAGCGGGCACTACAGAGACTTTGGAGTGGCTTAGCTAGAGCAGTGATCTGATCAGATTTATATCCTGGAGAGATTTTTCTGAGAAGTAATAAGGCAAAGTCCTGATTTTCAGGAAGGAAACACGTTAGGAGACCGTTGCAGTTGTCCAGGAGAGAAATGATGAGATCCTGAACTAAGACTCTGATGATGAGAAAAAAAGGTAGATTTCCCTGGATAAGACAACCAATTGAGGTCAATTAAAGATAATGTGTAGGTGAAAGAAAGAGGGTAACAACCAAACCCTGAAGAAGGTGTGAAAGAAAAATAAATCTCAGGACCCCCAGAATCACTAAATCAAAGGGGAAAGTCAAGCTGGGAACTGTCAGGAAAACTTGTCTCCCATTTTATTCCTGAATAAGATAGCTACAAAAATAAAAATGCTTCATACCTCCCTCATGATTTGCCCACAAGGAATTTCCTTATGGGCCTCATGATTTTTTATTTTGTTTTTATTTTTTATTTTTGAGACAGGGTCTTACTCTGTCACCCAAGCTGGTGTACAGTGGCCCAATCACAGCTCACTGCAGCCTTTGACCTCCCAAGCTCAGATGATCCAAAAACAGTTCTGTTGAATTTCACCTTGGCAATGTAAATTGATAACTTATCTTCACAGGTGCAGGACAAAGGACAGAACTCAGTCATCCCTCTGCTCACTTGAGACAAATGCATATCTGATTGCTTCTTCTGTCCTATTGCCTATGTAAAAACGCAGATTCACTGAGCCAGACTAAGGTTTAAGTGACTATTCCTCTACCCACCCGCCCCCCCATGTAAATTGTGCCTTCAGTGAAAGGCTGATCAAAGACTTAAAAGAATGCAATGCATGTTCTCACTCATAGGCGGGTGTTGAACAATGGGAACACATGGACACAGGGAGGGGGAGTATCACACACTGGGGTCTGTCGGGGGGAAAAGGGGAGGGATAGTGGGGGGGTGGGGAGTTGGGGAGAGATAGCATGGGGAGAAAGGCCAGATATAGGTGATGGGGAGGAAGGCAGCAAATCACACTGCCATGTGTGTACCTATGCAACAATCTTCCATGTTCTTCACATGTACCCCCAAACCTAAAATGCAATAAAAAAAATAAAAAATAAAAAATAAAAAATAAAAAAAAAAAAAAGAATGCAATGCAACCTTTTGTCGCCTATCTACCTATGAACCGGAAGTCCCCCAACCCCCACCTTTGAGATGTCCTGCCTTTCTAGACAGAACCAATGTACATCTTACTCATATTGATTGATGTTTCATGTCTCCCTAAAATGTATAAAACCAAGCTGTACCCCCCACCACCTTGGGCACATGCTATCAGGACCTCCTGAGGCTGTGTCACAGCTAAACCTTGGCAAAATACACTTTCTAAATTGGTTGAGAACTCTCTCAGATACTTCTGGGTTCACAAAGGCTTATATTAAGGAATAAGAGATTACAGTTTGCCCTTTGTTCTGTGGCCACAGGTTCAACCAACCCCAGATCAAACTTATTCTGAAAACAAAAATAACAGTGCAACAAAAAAATACTTTTTTTTTCTTTTTTGTAGAGACAGGGTTTCACCATGTTGTAACCCAGGCTGAGGTCTCGAACTCCTGAGCTCAAACGATCTGCCCACTGTGACCTCCCAAAGTGCTGGGATTACAGGTATGAGCCACTGCACTGGCCTTATATAGTATTTGGTGGGGTAAGTAATCTAAAGATGATGTGAAGTATAAAGGAGGGTGTGTGCAGGTTATATGCAAATACTACACCATTTTATAACAGGGACTTGACCATCTGTGAGTTTTAGTATCCTTAGGGGTCCTAGAACCAATCAATCACCCTCGGATACCAAGGGAGGAATGATTGTACACAGGTAGAAGAAAAATTGCTTGCTAAGGATGAGAAGGAGTTAGAGAAGTAGGAAATCATGGTATTGTAGCAATTAACAACATCACCAATGACTTTTGTACTGAGTTTAAGTAGAATGTAATTATCCACCAACTAAGGTTTGTTTTTCTTTCCTTAGATATATCTTTCTTTAGATATATTTCTTTCTTTATATATATCCCAAGACTAGTCATGGGATAAAACTAAGTAAACTAGGCCATGGTTGCTGTTTTTCTCTTGAGCCTCCTCCCATGCCCCAATCCCCTAAGCCAAACTGTATCCCCATTTTGGTAGTCTGGCAGACCAGAAAACTTAAGAGAGATGGTGGAGAATGGGCAAAGTAAACAACTAGGTGTTTGGTGCTGACCCACCTAGTGCTGATGAAGATGAGACAAAATCTAGGCTGGCTCTGGGCTTGTTGGCAGGTGAGCAAATTGGAGATAAGGACTCTCCAAGTAGTTCTGCAAATGCAACAGGGAATAATCAGAATAGGTGGAGATAAGCTTTCTTGAAGCTTTGTATGTGGTTACGATGTGGAAGAGTGATATTCTTAAGGTGAGACTATTGGTCCAAGCTCTCAGAACTAATGTGGTATTTCTAAACTTAATTTCCTTTTTTCCTTCTAGGCACTCTACCATATAAATGGTACTTAACTTTTCATTCCTGACTAGTATATTCTGACTAATAAAATCTCCTCCTAATATATAGTCTGCATACTAATATCCATATTCATATAAAATATTATCATGGCATTCTTGAATGAGAGGTGGGGTCTCTATAAAGTGTCATGTGTTTCCTGGGGCAGAGGAAGAGGCAGTCTGGTGTATGAGTTTTTTTCTCCCCAAATAGATTTCTACCACAATTCCTTATTACATTTAGTATAAACTTCAGAAACCTTAACCCAGACCTTAAGGCTTTACATGCTCTGCCTCCACCTCATATTACAGCCCTTCCCCCTCCTTGATGAGGTTCCAGCACTACACACACACACACACACACACACACACACACACAACGTGGCATACTGGATTAAGTATGGCATACTGGATTTAATTAATTAATGATATACTGGATTTAAGTCAGAGCTTGAAATAGGAGGGAAGATAGTAAGCCCTTTCTTGGGAGTGTAGTAGAGAGAGAAGTTGGAAGGAAGAAATTGGTTAGCAGGAAATCACTAGGTCCCAGAGCAGGCTAGAAGTAGCTGCTGTTGTTGGATGAACTCTGTCCCCCAGCAATTACTCAGAATGTGCCTCCAGGATCCAATGGGCAGAATCATCATCCCTGGAAAATGGGAAATAGAGGCAGAGAGAGGAGCTAACATCTAAAAGTGCCACGAGCTTTTCTGAATGAATTACTTTCTCATACACTCTAAAATATCTTGAAGATAGCTTGAAACTACTTTATGGTAGTTTCTATTTCTACTAGCTACTACTAGTAGTAGTACTATTAGTACTAAACCGGTAGTAGTCTTTGCTACTACTTTATAGTGGGTTAATCAGATAGGTGAAGCTTGTTTACTTGGAAATCAAAATAATACATGAACAACTTCCCTTCCCTTTAAACTTCTAAACACTAATTATAACATTTGGTCCAGGGTCGGGCGCAGTGGCTCACACCTGTAATCCCAGCACTTTATGAAGGTTCAGGCGGGTAGATCACTTGAGGTCAGCAGTTCGAGAGCAGTCTGGTGAACATGGCAAAACACCATCTCTATTAAAAATACAAAAATTAGCTGGGCATGGTGGGAGGTGTCTGTAATCCCTGCTACTCGGGAGGCTTAGGCAGGAGAATCGCTTGAATCCAGGAGGTGGAGGTTGCAGAGATTATGCCACTGCACTCTAGCCTAGGCGACAGAGTGAGACTCCATTAAAAAAAAAGAAAAAGAAATATTTGGTCCAAAGGGAAAATGCCACATCTTTAGACCAATAGTCTGAAGGCCGTTTTCCTAAGCAAATTAGTGGAGGGACAGAAAACCAAATATAGCATGTCCTCACTTATAAGTGGGAGCTAAACATTGAGTACACAGGAACACACAGAGGGGAACAATAGATACCAGGGCCTCCTTGAGGATGGAGAGTGGGAGGAGGGTGAGGTTTGCAAAACTACCTTTTGGGTACTGTGCTCACTATTTGGGTGATTAAATCATTTGTAAACCAAACTCCAGTGAGAAGCAATTTACCCATGTAACAAACCTGCATGTGTACCCCTGAACATAACATAACAATTGAAAAAGAAAAATAAACAAGTAAACAAATAATGTGGCTGGGGCCGGAGCAGGAGTTGTTTCGGCAGAAAGGACAGGGGGGAATGATCTAGGCTTTGAAATTACTATTTTTTATTATGATAGTGAGCTGCAAGAAAAGTTGCTAAATGAGTAAAAGTGAAATCCAAAAAGGAAGTAGAAAGTTGTAAATTAGAGTGGATTTTAAATATCCATCCTTAGTAGTTCGAAAAAGACAGTGGGATGGTATCAGGTGCACAGAACTCGTCAGTTCTGGCAGCTTGGCTGTTGTAGTAATGTGAAATGCTGATTTCTGACAAAGGGGACATGAAGAAAGCGGTTCTAGGAAACTACTCGTTTCTAACAGTTTTTAATATACATACAGACGTATATACATGAACAAAGCCACAGCTGGTGAGAAAGCCTGGTTTGCTCAGTGACCCATCAGTAAGAGCTAAAGAACAGAGAGTCACTGATGAGAGCAAGAAGAGTTTCTACATTCTCATCCTGCCCCTCTGTTGAATTTGCCTCTTATATACTCATTTGCTCATATTTTGGTGTTCTCGGTTGTTTTTCCTTTGGAAAACCACCCTTGCCTCACTGTGTGTGGTCTGGGTAAGACTGCATCAAGTTTGAAGGGATTCTGCTACCCCTTCAAGGGTAGCACATGCCATTGACTAGCCATGAGCAGAGAAGAGTGATACAATCAATATTGGAGAAGGCTTGGAGCCCTTATATCCTGATGGGAGTGTTCTCAAGAGATGGCCCACCAGTTTCTTCTCCATAGAACTCTCTTCAACCAGTGTGTCTGATTCCTGTCCTCATTCAGGCTAGGATTCAAACCTTATCTTCCAGTCATTTACTTTCAATTTTATGTATTTGTTTACTGGCTTCATTTAGTCAAAGTTGGCTTTCTATATTTGCGAAGGATTCCAGGAGAAACATTAGAAATTACCTAGCAGATTATTCAATGCAGGCACAGCTAGGTTATGGATTTATTTCATTTTTTAAAAAATAAATTACAGTATTTTTGTACTCTATGAACTTTGAAATTTGAGCAAAATTTATCATGGCAATGGCAATGCAGAATTTGGAAATGGCATTAAGATTCTGAATATATATCATGCCAGAGAAAGGCATGGGAAGGGCCCAAGGAATATGGTAAAAAATAACCTAATCAAGGTGTAAGATTTCTTTTGCTAATTGAGAAGGTGACTATAAAGGAGAAATGAGTAAAGTAAAAATAAAAATAAAATGAGAAAATGTTAATCACTAGCAATGACTTAAGGATATGAAAATAGACATTTTGAACATACACAGGTGTGATCATTGCATTGCAATTACATAAGAAAATATTCTTTTCTTTGTTTTTTTAATGTATACTGTTGTATTTAGGAGTAAAACAACATGACATAAGGATTTTCTTTAAAATAGTCCAGCCATAAATACAGCATCAAAGAAGGGATGAGACCTAAATCAAGTGTAGCAAGCAAAGACTTCTTGCTTTGGTGCATGTCTGAGAATTTTCAAAATAACAAGTTTAAAAATACCTAGTGAAACACCTTTAGGAAGTGAATTCTTCTGTGTATGTGTAGCATGGACATTTAGATCCTTTCATCATCTTTGAAAACTCCTTAAAAATTGTGTCTTTTGGCAGCAGTTTCCACCCTTTCTTTTGTAATCTAGTCAGTCTCATGATTTAGAAAATACTTATTAGTGGTGACCTGCTGTCAGTAAATTACTTTATTAAGCTCTTTATTTGAAATATACCCCTCCTCTAACATATCCATCCATACCCAAAGGAAAAACAAATGTTAGAAATGCAAGATAAAAAAAAAAGGTAAAAGACTATGCTTACGTAGCTTAATTTGCATGGTCATTCTCTTTAAATGCTAAAATGATATGCCACTGAAATACAGCTTACTAAATGTCCTTTATAAAAAAGAAAAGAAACAATATTACTTTTCAAATATTCAAACTACTGTAAAGATGTAAAGGTACCAGATTCCCTAACACTAGTCTTCTGCTTTACCCTTGATGTTCAAGGATTTTTAAAAACCCAAAGTCAGCCTAGTAAAATTCTATTTTATTTTTATTGCTTCTATTTTCTAATAGCAACCAATCTTGGAGAACGAAGGTCATATGGAACAAAATGAGTCACTGCCCAAACTATGAAAATGCTAGTATGAACAATTATTGTACATAAATTAGTACATACTGCTTCATTCTCTAGCTTGGGTATGGCTAATATTGTCTATAATATAGTCTGTCCTCTTGATTTTTGCAATGTTTACTATAATAATGAACAATTTGGTTAATCTGCCTGTAAAAATTGATTTTGTTTGTCCTCCAATATTTTGTACTAATAAGAATTTCCCTTTAAAAATAGCTGGTTCTGCCTCATCAACCTCAGACTTTCATTTTAAAGTGAATCTTCTAATTGTGAAACCATCCAGTGACAGTCTGGGCAAAAACAGCATTTTGGTTAACATTCACTATGAAACAATATGGATGCCCAAGTTTGTTTGTTTGTTTATTTATTTATTTATTTTTGAGATGGGATCTCTCTCTGTCACCCAGGCTAGAGTGCAGTGGCACAATCTTGACTTACTGCAGTCTCTGCCTCCCAAGTCCAAGTCCCACCTCAGCCTCCCTAGTAGCTGGGATTACAGGGACGTGCCACCACACCTGGCTAATCTTTGTATTTTTAGTAGAGATGGGGTTTCACCATGTTGGCCAGGCTGGTCTTGAACTCCTGACCTCAGGTGATCCACCCGCCTTGGCCTCCCAAAGTGTTGGGATTACAAACATGAGCCACTGTGCCCAGCCAAAAGACTGAGTTGACACTGATGCCCGTCCCACCACCAAAAAGGGAGAACATGTTAGTTATGGCATCATTTCATCTAAAACATTTGATATGGTCTTACTCTTTCAGTACATAAAGACAAACGTAGGTGCAAACCTTTCAGAGGAGAATATAATATTATCTGTTAAAGAGGGTCAGATAGCTTTATGCAAGTTATTTTTCAAAAGCAATCAGATCTTGAAAAGTTCTGATGATAGGCAACACCAATTGGCATTTTCTCAAATATTCTGTTAAAAGAAAAGAGGGAAGTTTGATAACATCAAGATCTGCTTCCCTTTTGTAAAGTTTTCTTAAATCATAACTTCTTTTCTATAGGAACAAAAGCAGCACAGCCCAATTTCAAAATGGGGACAAATAAATACTAAATAGAACTGAAAAAAATTTCAATGAATGCATTTCATATGATTCTTCCACTCGACTCCAGGAATGTTAGGTGGATTTGTTCAGTGAATTATTGAAAAAGCAACAGGAAAAATAATACAGTACATTATATTTTTTTTCCTATTTGGTCTATGAATTAAGGGAAAGGTGATGTGTTAAAACATGAGAAATGTTATTAACTGTACTCTACTCATGGGAGAAGCAAACTATATAGCTAGCTTATGTATTGTTTCAAAAAAGATTGAGGCAGCTATAAGATTGGTTAGTATGGGCATAGTAACTGACGAAAGTCTCTGTAGTGCTTGAGAACCCATGAAAGGAAACTGTTCCCTGCCCTTTCTTTATGTGCATATGTAGCTTTCAAACAGTGGTTTTGAAATAGTTCAATAGCAAAAACTGGCCTTCTGCTGTCAGAGAGAATGCTTCAGGGGTAGATCAGCAAACAGTATAGATCAGTGACTTCTGCCAAGTATACAGCCTCTCTGGAAGTTGTTTTCCATCACTCATCCCCTCCATCAAAGCTGTGTGATCCATCCTTCCCATAGGTGCTGGACCCAGGTGTGTGAGGGCAGAGCCCAAAGCACACAGAAGAGAAAATCTCTTTGTTTCAGCATTGCACACATCTGTGCAGTAACAAATTGAGAATATTAGTGAATAATGTCACAGAAATTTAGTTGATGTACTTAAGGAGTAAATTTTAAGCACCAAATACAAATAAGTAATTAATCCACTTCCGATTGGCAATGGACATGGGAACCACATCCATCTGAGAACGCAGATGATGGACTGTTAATGATGCATGGCCATGATGGAGAAAAGAAGAGGATCTAGGCAAAGCAGAGACAAAGATTTTATCTAGACACAGTAGGCTAAATATTTCACTAATTCTTTACTTTAAGCAAGGATTGGAAAATAAAGCCAGAACTGAACTACATAAAGAGCATTTTTTTCCTATCATACAACATACTATTTATGATTTTTGTATATCGATTTGTACTTAAATGATCTATTTAGTAAATTACATTGTTCCTTCTATTATTTGCTACCTGTTTACAGTACAAAGTTAAAAAGTGTTTCTACAGTTGTGAAAGAGCTAAATCAGATTGTGTTTGTCAGGATAGGTTTCACAACGCTAGTGTAGCAAATGACACCTGAGCTCTTAAACTGTTAAAGTTCTACTTTTCATTCATCAGAAGTCTCCTGAGGAGTCTAGTTGCTCTCCAGACCCACTTCCAAGGATGCAGGGTCACTTCTTTCTTATAGCTACACTATCTGGAAAATGGGGCTTCCAGGGACACAGAGGCGGGAAAATGGGGAGTGCTCTTAAGAACCTATAGCTGGCCAGGTGCATTGGCTCATGCCTGTAATCCCTGCACTTTTGGAGGCCTGGGCGGGCAGATTTCTTGAGGCCCAGAGTTCAAGACCAGTCTGACCAACATGGTGAAACCACGTCTCTAGTAAATATACAAAAATTAGCCAGGCATGGTGGTGCACTCCTGCAGTTCCAGGTACTCAGGAGGCTCAGGCACTGAGAATGACTTGAACCCAGGAGGTAGAGGTTGCAGTGAGCTGCGATTGGGCCACTGTATTCCTGCCTGGTTGACAGAGCTAGAAAAAAAAAGAACCTAGAGCTGGAAGCAACACTCTTCATTTCCCTGCAAGCTCATTTGTCACTAGTAGTTACATAGCCCCAAGCTAATGGCATGAGGGAGTGGAAACTGTAAGAGAGCCATTTAATTTTTGGTGGACACCACTGTTCCTGCAGCATCTAATTACTACAAGTAAGATCTGTGCTGAGAATGGCCAGACATGGTAAGCAATACCTCCTCTAGAGTTCTTTCTTGAACTGTAGAAAGCATAAAATCATGGAGGAGCTTACTGAAAGGGCACATTTCCAGGTCTGTATGTATAGTTCAGTTTAATAGGGTTGAGATGGGACTAGTGTTTTAATCAGGCATCCTATCAAGATATGTGTGCTGCATAGCACACACAGAAAGAAGATTCTGCATTGAGGTGCAACATAAAAATTCTCTTTAGGGGACTGGAATGTAAAGAAAATGAAACTAAAATTCAAAAACAAGTCTTCTGGGAAAGTCAGAGTCAACCTTCTGTTCCACAGGGAGTCCATTCTGCCCGATGGTCCTGGAAAGTTCAACAAATATGCCACCAGTCCTTTGCAGGTATGAATGCAATACTGCTAAAATCTCTATGTGGAAAATAACGATAGACCAGGCCCTTGTCCACGCTCTTTACTTCTTCTCAAGATGTCTCTTCTTTTGCCAGTTGCTCTTATACTTGACTTGGAGCAACAGCAATAATGGAAAACATTATGTCTGCTTCTTCTCAACGCTGTAAAATAGGGTCTTTCCCTTTTTTTCTTTTTCTCTCAGATTGTTACCAAGGCATTGTGCTCATTAGTAGTTATTCTTTGGAGAGAAAATTAGAAGAAAAAAATTAGATGATAATATGGATAATTTTAAGTGTAGGCATGCACAAAAGCTTCTTGAAAATCAGGTTGCGGTATGTGTTCTTATTTTAGATGTGCCCCTGTTAACTTTTTCTCAATAAACAGGTGCATACACTTCCCCAAGCTGTCACTGGTGTTTATTTAGCCTGCATGCTTCAAAATCTACTGATGGATGATACTCAACCAGCTTGAAGCTTGACTTTCAAAAACCAGAGCCTTGAAGTTTTAATGAGACTTTCTTAAAGTGTGGTCCAATGAATTTGTTAGAATAGGAGCATGTCTCTCAAAGATACTATAAGAGTATCACATTTGTATGTTAATTTTAGTTCAACAAATAGGAAAAATGATTATGAGTAATAGCTCTCAGCTTTCAGATAGTTCTTTTCATGTTCAAAGTGCTTGACAAACATTAATTAAATCACTGGCAGTCAAATTAGATAAATATGTTCTCTGTATGTGCATAGCTGTACCTTCCATGTACACAGTCTTCTAAATCACATCACAGCAGATCAAACATTTTTTTTTTTTTGCCATTTGAACTTGGTTGGCTGACACTGATTCTAAGCAACAGATAATTACTAGAAGGGCTAATCATGAGGAGAGATTATGTAAGCTCTCTTTGTTTTTAAACGAAAACATGAATTTATCCTTGATAAAAGGTACAGGATGAACCACAGTATGAAACGCTTCTGTCTCTAGGCCACAAGGTAACAATGACAAAGCAAATTCTCTCACATTATAGTGTTGGAATAGCTAAATCCTAATTTAAAGAGATCATTTCATCAACAGAGAGTACATTTTATGCTTCCTGGGCTACTGATGTTTTTGGCCTCTTTCAGCACCAATAACAAGAAGGCTTTTAAGGCTAAATATGGTGTTGATTTCAGCAATATGGTAATTGTTCATTAATGCTAGGAATCTTTGGTTACTACTGACTTGAGAAGCACTTGGGCCGGCAAATTAAACATAGTAAATTTCATGATTATTTTTAGAATCACTTACACTTATATTTCCTTCATTGAATTTAATGAAGTTTTCCAAACCATCCCAAGAGATTAACTGCCCCCAATGGATCTTAAAATGAAGTATATTCCAAATAAAAAAGAGTGCTAATAGCATTTCCTCTTTCAATAACACCTAACAAATTAACACACTCTAGCCACCGACATCTACAATCAGGAGAAGGCATGCACATGCATGTGTGAACACAGCTTAGCCAGAGGCAGGCTTGCTTTCCTGGAGGTGCTCAATTGCATCACTACAAACGTAGGGATCTTAGGTTTCGCCTTCTACTCTGTCTGCCAAACTAGTTTTGTCTGTTTCCAGGGAAGAAAAGTACTCATTAATGGACTTGCAGTTTGCTGGGCAAAAGAACGTCTAGTTCAACTGAGTTGTCTTCTTCCAGACTGAAATAGTTGCACTTGGAGTCATGGTATCTGTATATGGGCATCTCACAGAATGATATTAGTTTCTCTTTATAAGCCTAATATCTGGGTGGTTCCCCCTTCTTTCTTAATGAAAACCTGGAGTTCAGTGAGAATATACAATGTGTCCAAGGTCCAACCCACAGCCTTCATGGTTTAGACTTAAAGGATGGCAAAAACTGAGCCATAACTGATACGATACATTTTCCACAGTGTTTCTACGGTTAGGTTCTTGCCATATCTCAGGAATAATAGTGAACTCTCTGTAATTACATTTAGAGCAAGGAGTCATTGATGTGACTGCTTTTTGGCCCAGAAAAGCATATCAGATATGTCTCGAATACATTTGTTTTCCCCTCAGTATGGAGACAAAAAATTAGACCTGATGGGAGTATTTAAATGGATTTTAAAACTCAACAGTATTTCAAAATATAAACGGCCTTAAAAAGCAAATAAAATACACATATCCTTTGCACACTTTGAGTTGTACTGGTTTTTATAGTCAGAAAGTTCACTGCCTCCCTTTCCTTACTTCTTACCTCCTCATTCTATCGAAACTCTTCTCTTGGAGTTCCCATGTGACATCTTGTTGCTAAGTATACTAGCTTTTCTTTAATGCATATTCTTCTTGACCTTTCTTCTACATTTGACACTATGGACTCTTTCCAACCAATATTGCCTACCACCCCTCTGAAATATCCAATACGCACTCTTGACATTTTCATCTTCCTTGCTAGCCCTGCCATCAACCTTGCTTACCTCACATCACCTCCTGCCTGGATTATCATGCAGACTTCCTTCTGGTCTTCCAGGTGCTAATCTCTCCTTCCTCAAATCCAGAATGCCAAAATGACTAATCTTCCAAATATCTATCTATCTATCTATCATCTATCGAGTTTTTTTTTTTTTTTTTTTTTTTGAGACAGTCTCGCTCTGTTGCCCAGGCTGGAGTGCAACAGTGCAATCTTGGCTCACTGCAACCTCTGCCTCCCAGGTTCAAGCGATTCTCTTGCCTCAGCCTCCCTAATAGCTGGGATCACAGGCGTGTGCCATCATGCCCAGATAATTTCTGTGTTTTTGTAGAGATGGGGTATCACCATGTTGACAAGGCTGGTCTCGAACTCCTGACCTCAGGTGATCCGCCCACCTCAGTCTCCCAAAGCGTTGGGATTACAGGCGTGAGCCACCATGCCTGGCCCAAATATCCATATTTTAACTTGACCTCAAAATCCCTTCTTACCCTCAAGGCCTTACTTACCTGCCCTGCTTCCTTTCCTTCGCGTCGCTCCTAGTTCTGTACACTCCAGACACACTTGGTTTTTTTATAGTGTCAAATGCACAAAGCTTGACCCCTTCTTAGGGCTCTACACTGGCTTACTATCTACCTACTACTCTTCTCTGGATCATCCATGACTGGTTGTTTCTTTCATTCAAGTGGTAGTTTAAGTATTCTTCAGAAAGGTCAGTCCTACTCCCTTCACATGCATTCTGACACCTTTGCACTTTATTTTCTTCAGAGCACCTGTTACTCTTATAGTTGTATATCTACTTGTTCTTCTCTGTCTCTCCTGACAGAATGTAACCTCAATAGGAACAGAAGCTTTTTATTTTACTGCCTTACCTCCAATACCTAGGATGGTACTTAAAGATTAATAAAAATGTGTTGAATAATGAACTTTATAGATCGTATCACTTCCAATCCATTCAACAGTATTTTTCCATGTTTCTACATAAACATACTATCTAGTTCACATATGTTGTTCTCACTGTCCATGAAATCTACTCTCTATCGTGTCAGCTGCACTGAACTTTCTTCTTCAACCAGATTGTAAGCTTTCTTCATCGGAGGCTTTTCCCTTTTTGTACTTTTCTAGGCTTCCACAGCTAGTAGAGTTCTGAGTAGAAACATACTGGAATGCATTTGGTACATATTTAACGAGCACTTATTGATTTATTTCCTTCTGTAATATTATATACTGTATTACTGAGCACTTTTGTATCAGTGGGGCTAAAGTAGAAATAAAAATAAGCTGACCATAAAACACCAGCAGGAACAGGAACAGGGGGAGAGTTTGCTTTTTTACCTTCTAATTCTATTTAAACAGTATACTACAGTTTTCTGGAATGAGGTTGTGATGATGAGGATCTACTTTGGGAAAATGTCTGGCTTCCTTGTCTATCAGTTGAGAGGCTGTACCAGTGAGTGTTGATCATCTTCCAACTCTAAGGTGCCAAGGTCTTTATAGCCTGTTACTGACTCTTGCCACAATCCTAAAGTCATCTTGGATTTCGTTCTCTTCTTTGATTCCTACACATACGCAGTGAACCCAAGTCTTTCCTTAGTTGCATTTATGACCAAGTATTCTTATAAATTCTATTTGCTTCATCAGAACCTGACAAGCTATGGTTTTCCTGTCTTGTCCTCCTCTCCCCATCCCAAGTCTACCCAGATGAGTTCCTGTTAGAATAAATATCTCAGGCTCAAATTTAGGCCCTTTATCAATGATCCTACTCTATTATTTCAGCTAGTTTTCTGTTGTTTCTGAAATGAATGTCCTGTTTTAGCTCAGCGGATCTCCTACCTTTTCCTAGTTATTGATGTGCCTATTTTCTTCTTACCGCATTTAAGCAATTTCTTTTACCTTTTTTCTCTATAAATAAATCTAAATTCTGAATTTCATTTTTTGTCCTTTTTTGTTGTTGTTAAGAAGAAGTCTTCCCCTCAATTTACATGTATTATTTTCCAGTTTAAAATTGGTAATTTACAATTGAATCCTTCATTAATAATGTTGAATTATCATTTTGTGTTTCATATTTTACCTCCCAGTGATGTTGTAATTTTCTTGGCAACAGGGACTTAATAATTCTTACAATTAGGCACAGCCGTTGTCACTACTGAGGATGAATGCATTTGATTGGTTCATGGCTCAGGAGGTCTGGCCAGAATTGCTTGGATCATGCAGATGAACCCTGACTGAGATGAAAGTTGTGCAACAGGAATCCTTGAAACCAGTGGGACAAAACAGCTTCTGACAAAAATACCTTCCTAGCTAGTGCCAAGTGCAATTTCATACATCACTCAGACCATGCAGGCAAAGCTGCAAAGTCAAAGAATTTTGATGTTGAATAGCTTTATGTAAGTGTTAACTATTAATATGAGCCAGATGCTGGCAGGTATGTGAGACAGTAAGTCTGAGTTTGAATCCTGGCTTTGTTTTCAATTAAGCTTGGTAATATTGGGTAAACAACTTACCCTCTCTGGGCTACAGTTCTTCATCAAATTTAAAAAGATTAAATTTTTTTTTTCATTTTAAAATGAAAGGATTAGACTCCCAATTATTTTGAGGACCAGATTAATTATAAAATTATGTAATTCTATTTTCAAATCAATGAAATGGCAGCCATAACCTTAGGGATTTTTCAGATATCATGGTTTGATTTAGAATTTTTCCATTTTACAATGGGCTTATCTGGATGTAACCCCATGGTAAGTTGAGGAGCTTCTTATGACTTATGATAGGGTTACGGTTTCTACTGAATGCATATATATTTCATACCATCCTAAAGTTGAAAATATTGGAAGTCAAGGACCATCTGCTGTGTTGCTAGCATTAAATGTAATTTTGGCTTACAATATTTTTAACCTACATTGTGTTTATTGGGAAGTAACCCTATGGTAAGTGGAGGAGCATTTTGTACTTTATTCTGTGTAATAGGATTTACTAGTTTCATGTGTTGTCAGGAACACTCACTTTCGGGTTTTGGCATTTACTTCTGTTTCTCAATTTGTGTGAAAGTGGATGGACAGATGGTTTATTAGGCTTTCAAATGCTTACAATGCTGTTGTTCAATTCAACAATGGTTTTAAACTTTGAATGTCCACACAGAGCTGGATTTTGTTTGGAACGGAAGATAGTTTCAACGCTTCAATTTAAGGATAGAATGTTTACTGGCATAACTTAACGCAACTTTGGATATAACTACAAAGGCCTAATCAATTTCCTTTATTTTGGTTTGTTTCTTAACTAATTTCCGCATCACAGCCTAACTCTTCCAAGTCGCAGTTTCAAAAATGAAGTTACTTAACAAGACATCCAGTTATATTTGCATGTTTTGCTTTCGCTAGACTCATTTAACCTACACCCTCCTTCCATATACAAAATCCTTTACTTCAGAATCACGGAAATTTAAAGGAGGAAGGGACACATTCTTCACTTTACAGACGAGAACACCTAGGACTTCCTGGTATTCTTTCTACTACGTATTTTATAAATAAAAGAGCTGAAATGAAATTAGGTAGCAGGGGAAAAAACATCCAACATTTGTGAATTTTAAACCCCAATAGAGAATCCCATTCCTTGAAATTCAAGTGGCAATGAGAATATTAGTGCATAAGGAAAGTATAGCTGGAATTATGCAAGTCAAACGATGGTGTCCACTGCTGTCGCTTCGCTTTGTGATTTTTAATTATTCAATGGGACTCCCTTCGTGTAAGTGGGACCGTAAACATGCAGCTGTTGAATACTCAAACTGCATCAGAAGTGTGTGGAGTGGTCAGAACCGAAAGGATGCGAAAAACGGAGTCTTAAGGAAAGCATGAGCCTTGCTAGGAGGGATCCGAGAGGGTCCAGAGGAAGGGAAATTAAGACGCATTGGCAAAGCAGTTGCCGAGGAGGTACGGGCTGCAGAGCAGGTTGAGGTGTCAGCAAGGGAGCCAGGAACGCACCGGGGCCCTGAGGCTCCAGCAGGCCGGGGAGAGGACGGGGAAAGAAGATGCAAGGGGCCAGCTGGAAAACTGCGGAAGGAAGCCGAGGTCGACCTAGTGAACAGCACAGACCTTCCAGAAGGAAAAAGAAGGTGACTATGCGAGCTTAGAACGGAACGAGGAGGTTGGGGAAAGAGTACGAAAAAGCTGAAGGGGCGGACGGGGTGTTGACGAGATGGGAAAGGGCGCGCAGTGAGGTGGGGAGCGGAGCGAGGCCGGGGTACAGTAGGCAGGTGCGACCAGCCGAGCCCGCGGGCCGGGGCGGAGCTACCCGCGCGGGCGGGAGCGGTCGCTGACTAGGGCCCCCGCGACAGCAGAGTCTGGGCTGCGCAGGGAGGCGGAGCCTCGAGTGCGCGGGTGGGCCGGGGGGCGGGGCCAGCGCCTGACGCGCCCGGAGGCCGCGGCGGCCGCGGGCCGGGAGGGGCGGCGGCATCCGCGGCGGCCGCGGGGGAGGGGCACGGCGTCAGCGCGTCGCCGGCTGGGCTGCGCCGGTGGCCAGGAGGGAGAGACGAGGAGGAGGAGGAGGAGGAGGTGAGTAGGCTCCGGGCTGGGGAGCTTCGCGGGCCGGCAGGGAGGCGGGGGAGCGCGGCCCCTCCCCCTCCCCCGGCGCCCGCCTCACGGGGCCGCGCTGCGCGGAGTTCCCAGAGGGGCAGCCGCGGAGGCTGCGGCGCGGAGAGCCGGGGGCGGGGGGTGTGGGGGAGGCGGAGCTGAGAGCCGAGCGCTTCCCGGGCGCAGGCGCTGCGTTCCCTCGCCATGGTCCGCCCCGCGCTCGGAATGCGGCGTCCAGGCCGTTGCGTTTTGTTCCTTCTGCAAACTGGCGGGGTTCGATTGCATTTTCTTGGTGCATACACGTCTTGCGTGCCGGCTTTCCGCAGCCCAGCGCTCCGCTTCTTACTCGCGCAGCCTGCGAGGACGGGTGGGGCACGTCGCCCTCGCGCGGGAGAAGGGAGGCCGGGCGCCCGGGGTTGGCCTGAGTTGGCTGGGATGCCTCGCCGACCACCAGGCTGCCCGGCGCTTGGCCCCTTGCAGTGCGAGCCCCGGGCCTTCCTGAGGGTAACCTTCGCGTCTGGCTCTTGGTCGCCCCTCAGTTTCGAGAACTCCCCCAGCTCCCCACTCCTCTCTGCCAGCCGAGTGTGAAGACCACACTGTGCCCCCCTCCTTCCTTTGTCTGAGGATTAAGCACATAACTTCCCATTTTCATCGGGATCCCTACAGTCCCGTTCTGTCCAGGTGGAAAGGTTCTCGGAATTTAAGTCTTGGGAATTCAGCAGCGAAATTTAATACTTTAGTCCCGAAGCAGTTTTTTTTTTTTTTTTTTTTGCTTTCTCTCGTACATACAACTTTCAGAGTCTTCTGAGAACTGCGGCATTAGGTTATCTTGAGATTCTTAAGTTAACTGCCTTGAGGCCCTGTGATGGCAGGTTCAAAAAGAAGGCTTTTACAATTTTTCCTCCACCCGTATCGCAGTTTGAAATGGAAAACGTGAGTTGATTTTCCACGCGAGATGGATTTCAGTTGGCAGCCCCCGGCTGCCTTGGCTCACCTTGGTTATTTGATGCTACCCCGGAAGTTGATTTTAAAGCTTAACGTAGTGGTTAGGTAAAGGAGCTACTGAAAAAGAAGTTCAGTACAATTCAATAGAGCCATTCTCTTGGATTCTACTAACTTGTTTAACCTTAAGCTTTAACTATGACAGGAGTTTCATGTAGGAACCCAGATAACCAAGTGAAATACTGAATTTTAATTAGTGCGTTCCAGGTGTGACTTGGATTAGATTCTTTTTGGCTCCCACTCCCTTTTGGTATACGTTTTCCTTATGGTCCTGTACTGAATTTAATGGAAACAGTTTTAGTATTGAGGGTTAGAGGAGTACTTCTTGAATCGCGAAACTTTCTTTGACATACTTGAAAACAATGAATAGGTAAAATCTGAAGCATGATACTTACAATAAGCTAGGAAATAGTGAATTTTTTGACATCACCAGTTTGCAGAGTTAAGATGGCTTCTTTACTCCTGATTTGAAAATTGTGTTGACATTTTAATCTTATGCATCACAGAATTACAAAGTTTTCAATTTGTAAGGGACCTTGTAGTATAATCCAATCCCATTATTTTACAGAAAAATTGAGAATCGAAGACAGTTTCTTGATGAGATTTAGTAGGAGCCGAATAGAACTAGTTGCCTTAATTAAACACTTAATTAGGTAATTCAGACCTCTTTATTCTTGTACTAAAGTTTGTTTGGTTATGGTATCTTAAAAAGCCAAGTAATTTGCTGGGCGCGGTGGCTCACGCTTGTAATCTCAGCATTTTGGGAGGCTGAGGCAGGTGGATCATGAGGTCGTGAGTTCGAGACCAGCCTGGCCAACATGGTTACACCCCATGTCTACTAAAAATACAAAATTTAGCCGGGTATGGTGGCGCGTGCCTGTAATCCCAGCTACTCAGGAGGCTGAGGCAGGAGAATCGCTTGAACTGGGAGGCAGAGGTTGCAGTGAACCGAGATTGCTGCATTGCATGCCAGCCAGGGCCAGAGAGTGAGACTCCCTCTCAAAAAAAAAGCCAAGTAATTACTAAATTTTAATATTTTTCTCAATTTATTATTTGAACCCATTAAATTAAAATGCCGTAAATTGTTCATAGGTAGGAAGTATTTACATTCTATCTATTTTAACATTACTTTCCAGTTTTTTGAATTAGTAATTATCTTGCCCTTATAATCGGTTCATATTTTTGATTCAGATAGCCTACATCAGTTCCAGCAGATTGGTGTTTTAAGAGTCTTAGAGTTATGGTGTATATAACCTTGATATAATTATGTGTCACTTAATGACAGAGGTTTGTTTTGAGAAATGTATCCTTGTGGGAGAATCATAGAGTGTACTCACACAAACCTGCATGATGTAGCCTACTTAACATCCAGGCTATACGGTGTAGCTTATTTGTCCTGGGATACATCCCTGTTCAACATGTTGCTATACTGAATACTGTATCTAAGCATGCCTAAACTTAGAAAAGATTTAGTAAAAATACGGTATTAAAATCTTACGGGACCACAGTTGTATATTCAATGTCTTGTTGACTGAAATGTTATGTGATGCAGGACTATCACTTAGGAAGGGAAATCCTATCGATAATCTAATTTTAGCATGCCCAGCATCACATTTCTAAGTGAGGCTCAGATGCATGAGTCCTGAAGTTCTTGCTGTGGTGGGATGAATTTTTTGCATCCCAGAGCACAGTGTTTAGTGTAGACATTTAGTAAACACTTGTTGGCCTGTATGCACTTTTCTGGTAGGTACTTCGTGAAAGATCGGCCATGTCTTACTCATCTGTGTATACCCGTTGTCAAGTGTAGTGGGTACTCTTTAAATGCTTGTGATCTTGTTGGGTTTAATCTAATTTTTGAAGGTAGCAGTGCCTGGAAGTCCTGAATCATGATATAGTAAACTTGAAATAACTCAGTTTTTTTTGTGTGTGTGTGTGTTGAACTAGATACTCTTTTAGGTTAAATTCCGATATTGAAAGAGGCAGCAGGTGTTAGATACTTTAGAAAAATTGGGGGGAAGAAACTTAACACTGCAAATTTTGTTCTTTAACTTACGTTAGTCACTCTGATATTGGGAAAGAACATGAGTTAAATTTAGGAATAGAACACCTTAGGTGAGCTAAAATAATACAGTGTTTCCACGAGAGCAAAGTGTGACAATATGAATTGAGTGACCCTCTGATTGTTACCGTAGGCCACATTTTACAATCTTGGTTTCATTTTACAAGGATATGTTTTTCAGCATATAGGCTTTTGTAAGGAAAGTGCCTTTCAGAGTTTAGACTACCTTGGCAAACTGTCCTAAATGATATTTTAAACAGCTTTAGTTTGTATTTGATATGTTATGCTTCTTGTTGGTGTTACATAAAGAACACTGTGAATTCTTTTTCTCTTATTCTTATCTATTCTTTTTTTAAATTGATTAGAATAGCGTGGTTTTTATTTTTATTTATTTATTTATTTTTGAGACAGAGTCTAAATCTGTCACCCAGGCTGTAGTGCAATGGCGCTATCTTGGCTCGCTGCAACCTCTGCCTCCCAGGTTCAAGTAATTACTCTGCCTCAGCCTCCTGAGTAGCTGGGACTACAGGCACATGCCGCCATGCCCGGCTAATTTTTTGTATTTTAGTAGAGATGGCGTTTCGCCATGTTGCCCAAGCTGGTCATGAACCCGTGGGTTCATTCTGCCTGCCTCGGCCTCCCAAAGTGCTGGGATTACAGGCATGAGCCACCATGCCTGGCCAACTTTTACTTTTTACTTTTTTGAGGCAGAGTCTCACTCTGTCACCTAGGCTGGATTGCAATGGCATGATACCAGCTCACTGCAGCCTCTGCCTCCCTAGTTCAAGCGGTCTCCTGCCTCAACCTCCTGAGTAGCTGGGATGACGGGAGTATGCCACCATGGCTGGGTAATATTTTTTGTGTTTTTGGTAGTGATAGGGTTTCGCCATATAGGCCAGGCAGGGCTCGATCTCCCGCCTTGGCTTCCCAAGGTGGCTGGGATTACAGATGTGAACCCTCTGTGCCAGGCCTAGTTATTATTTTTTTTAATTGAGGAAAATTTTCAAGCTTTTCTTTTGTAAAGTACCAACCAACACTCTATTCTTTGAATTGCCAGGGTAAAATTTGGGCTGAGCAGATGCAGAGCCAATTCCATAGACTCATTCCTATTTGAACATGTAGAGTCATATGGGTAATAACCTTCATAGGAACATCTTTGAACTACATTCATCTTTTTTCCTACTAATATTATTACTGAAAGCAGTTGTACGGTAGAGTAGGATGGTGTTTAATTTATAGGAAGCAAATCATCTCACATCTATCATTGCTGGTTCTGATGCCAGTCCTAGTCTGCCTGGCCTACCCACTGCCAGATCAGTCTCTTCCATTCAGAAGATATTTAAGACCTCTGTTACCTACAACAGGAAGGATCTGGAATTATTCTGGTGCCCTGAGCATCCATGGCTCACAAAGATATGCTATCTCACCATGTCCTTGGGATGTGCTCAGTTTGCCTGCAAGATTTTCATTTTTAAAGCACTTTTCTCTTAAGGAGTTTTAAAATAATGACAAACATCTTAACTTCTGTGTGAGGCATCTAGAATATTTCAAAATAGTTATAAATGGAGTTAGGATATAGAATCAGACAATTAGTAAGCATGTCTAGTGTTTTCTCCCTACTCTGTAGGATCACACAAGTCATTTAAACAGATGATAATTTTTTTGAGTATTTAAAAAATAACCAGAGAAGGAATTCCACAGTCTTTCCTTAGTAAGTGATAAGTAGTCCATAGAATTGATGTTTCTTGCATGGTTTCTTTTTGTATTCCAGGTCCTTTGTGGAACTGGGACTTTGTCTTAAGCCTGTTTAGGCACCCTAGCAGCCTGATCTCCCTCTCCTTGCTATCTCCCCCTACCCTTAGGGAGCTGGGACCCATTCTTGTCCATAGGTAGGTGGTTGGGGTCTTTCAGAGCCAAGATCCTGTGATAACTGTTTTCTGGACTCACATGAACTCACCAGATTGACCACTTTAGATACTGAGATCTAGGCTCCATGGCTGTTGTAATTTGAACTTTTTGAGGGTCAACTTTTCATTTGTATCAGGGACTATAGGACACCCTGGATTCACCCAGTCATGAGTTAGAATGTCTTTCCTGACTAGCCTGGTATTGGGTTCTTTGCTTTCTTAGTGGGGGACACTTAGGAGTATCTCCAATAAATTGGTGATTTTTATGCAGTTCAATGGTAACTTGTTATTTTCAAGTGTTTGATTTTCTGCCTTTTCTTGTAGTTTTGAGCTTTCATTTGATCAGGTATTGGGATTCTCACAACGCCATCTTTGGGTTCAATTAATTTGCTGGAGTGACAGAACTCAGGGAAACACATTTACTTGTTTATTATAATGGATATTGCAAAGGATACAGATGAAGAGATGTGTGGGGCAGGGTATGGAGGAAGGGGCACAGAGCTCCTTCCATGTGATCTCGGTGCACTGCTCTCCAGGAACCTCCACTGTGTTCAGTTATCTGGAAGCTCTCTGAACCAAGTTTTTTTGTTTTTTCTTGTGGAGGCTTTATGACAGCATTCCTTCCTCCAGGGTATAGTATGGGATCCTCTATGGGTTGGGGGTGGAGCGTGGGAAAAGCGATTAGGATTGTGGAGCCTTTATGACAGCATTCCTTCCTCCAGGGTACAGTATGGGGATCCTCTGTGGGTTGGGGGCGGAGCATGGGAAAAGGGATTAGAATCCTGCCTTGAGCCAGGAGAAGTCAGAGGCCGTCCCCTGAGGCCTGAAACACCTAACATACCAAAAGCCTGAATCAAGGGCTGTGGTAGTTATCAGCCAGGAACTGTGAATGGAATCTCTGTCTCATCTTTTTTCTCTCTTTGTGGGTGTATATAAAATAACATCACAGATATCTATTACGCAGTCCTTGAGCATGGTCATTATCTATCTTTACCTCTAGACCATGTGTACCCCAGGGTTGGGACTGAATCTGTCTAGTTCCTGGAGGTGTCCTTAGCACTCAGTACAGCGCCTGGCACATAGCAGGTGATAAATACAGATTAGATATAAATTTCTCCTAACAGTAAGTTCTGTTATTAGTGTGGGAAGCCAGTGTTCATATAGAAGTTTAAAGTTCATTCCAGAAGTTTAGACATTTCATTGCCATCATTAGTACTAGAGAGTCTGTGTGTTTTAATTATAGGCTTATCCATATAAAAAATGGCATCATCAGTCACCTGACAGGACATTTAATTAAGAAAAGGTACATTATTTTCACTGTGTTGTTTTGTAAGGCATTGGACATTTCAGTTTTTTTTCAATTTGATTAATATCTATTATCTTGTATTTCTTACAATTAGTTTTATTATGAAGAACTGAGTTTAATGGCCCTATTTTTGTTGATTAGTAATTATATACCAAAGAGTAAATTCTCATTAAAAGGCCCTTAAATGCCTGCTCATAAAAAGAGAGACCTCTTTGATTTTGTTCTCTATATGATCCCAGTTATTGTATTGAGGCAAGTCATCAAACTCTTAGTAAACCTTTAATTTGGTTTCAGAACAATAGTCATGTATTGAACACCCAAATTACCATGTCTTTAACGAGTAATGCAGACACTCTGTATTAAAAAGGTAATGACCATAACTTTTTTTGTAGAATTTCTTGTGCTAATTTTTTAAAGAGGACTTTTGAACTAAATTTCCCGTGAAGGCCGAAATCTTATACTTTTAATGGTAGTGGAGTATGTGTATATGTGTAGAGGTGAGGGGGGTGGTAATTTTTGTAGTGGTATTTTTAAGTGGACAATTTACTAATTATGTTGAGGTAAACACTTTACAACTCTAATAGGAAAACTTCAATTATCTGAATGAAACGAGGTACATGAAATTAATTCAGATAAGTCGGGGAATCTTTAGTGTAAATGATGCATGTCAGGGGATATGACCTCAATCTTGATTTTTTTTTTTCTTTTCCTATATATCTGTCAGCTGCTTTTACATTACTAGATTGTGATTCTTTTAGGTCATGTTAGGAATCATTGCTAGAAGGAGGTAAAGTTGCTCTATAGTTTTGTTTTTTTCTTTGCTACATAGGAATTCAGAATGTGGTATTCTCTGACAAGTGTAATTGCTCATTTCTCCCCCATACTGCCTGCTGTTTTAGGTGGTACACCACAGCTTTACATATATATCTGTCAGCTGCTTTTATATTACTAGATTGTGATTCTTTTAGGTCATATTAGGAATCATTGATTAAAGGAAGTGAAGTTGCTCTATAGTTTTGTTTTTTCTTTGCTGCATAGGATTCCAGAGTGTGGTATTCTATGACGAGTATAATTGCTCATCTCTCTACCGTACTGCCTGCTGTCTTAGATGGTACACCACAGCCTTCCATTTTGTCACCTTCCTGTCAAACGTGTGTGGGGACTCCTTAGAATACAAGTTTTTTGAAATTAAAGCCACACTCCTCTGTCCAATCTCAGGATGTTTATAATTCCTAAAAGTTGAGTTACAGCAGGTTATAAGAGCAAATTGAGATAGGTAAACCATGATTCCTTCTCTGTCCTTTTTTGGGTTTAAATATTAAGTGGCACTTTTGCAGTATAGGCCGTTAAAATAGAAACAAAAGGTTGGGGCGTGATGCCCAATCTTTATAAGTCCTAACTTGAAAATTTTGTAGATTCATTGGAGTTTTAGGAAAATGATTATCTGCTGCACATTACTAAGGTTTGCAGCATTCCTGGGCTCCTGGCATCTGAAAGCTATTGTGTAATCTGCTGAGAGCCTGTGCAGGTGTGATGACATTGTATTCTAGGCTTTTTTTGTTTTGTTTTTTTAAATAGAAGCAAGATTGTCTCAGCCACAGAGATGTGTGCTGACACCTTATAAGTGAATTTACTTTTTTCTTTTCTCAAAGCACCTGAAAACATGGCTTTTTATTTTCAGTGTGCACCATCTTCCTTTTCACCTCTTGGTTTTTAAGATACAAGATCATTCATATCTTGATTACCTTGGGTAAGTGAGTATGATATCAGCAAGCTCTGTATCCAGACCTTGCGAGGAATTCCTAGATCATTGCTTGAGGCCTTCTTAAATGTATGCAGGCAGTGTGACTGCAGATTTTGGGGTTCACGGTCAGTCCAGACTGATTTGGACTCTGTACCGTTTATTAGCAGCAAGCCTTTGTGGGGAATTAGTTGATAACTGCTCTGAGTTTCAGTTTTCTCATATAAATGGGGGGAATTAGTCTTTCTTAGTATTATCTTTTTTTTTGTGTGTGACTTAGTTATATTACTCTATTTTCATATTCAAATAGTGTGAATTAACTATCTAAAGTGTATCATTTTAAAAGGAAGTAGGTTTGTACTTTTTGAAGACAGAGGTAATCAAATTAGTAAAAATCTTTCCAAATAGAGGTCTTACTCAATTGACTTAAAAACTATAGAAGACTCTTGTAGTTATCAGTCTATTTATATGCGAATAATACACTCCTGTGTGGTATAGCAAGGCAGAGTATGTGTTGTACTCTGGAGTTCGGACAGACTTGTGTATCGATGATTCATTACTTTCCACTTGGGTAACCTTGGGCAGGATACTTTACCTGTTTGATTTAAAGTTTTAGTCTGTAAAATCAGTAATGAAGATTTAAAGAATAGAGATGTAAAGAACAATAAAGGGCAATAAGGATAATAAAAAGGCGGTTGTGAAGACTTAAGAGGAAGGTATGCAAAATGCTTGGTTATGCCTGAATCCAATAAATAATGAATATTGTGACTTTAGACAAGTAACTTCACCTTTCTTCATCATGAGATTCCTTATCTGTGGCATAAGTATATAGCTAACTAATAGGTTTAGTATGAGGGATTAAGTAAGATTATACATGTAAGTGCTCACTAAATATTAATTGCTATTATTTATATGAACAAATTAGATGAATTTCGAGTTCAAGAATTCATATAGATATTTAGTATATTATATGGGAGATATTCATCATGGATTTGGGGGATGGTGACTTACTTATTCATAGCTCTTAGTGTTTCCTTAAGATAACAGCTCACAAATTGTGGTACACAGATCCCCAGGAATATCTGAGACCCATTCAGGAGTGTCCATGAGGTAAAAACTATTACCATAGTAATAATAACTTTTTGCCTTTTCTACTGCTTTGACATTTGTCCTTCTGGTATAAAAAGCAATGATGGATGAAACTAGGCATCCTAGAAATTAAATGGCAGTAGGATCAAACTGTACTAGTAATCATGATATTCTTCACAGCTGTGCATTCACAGAAAAAAGAAAAAGCCACTTTCACTTAAGAATGTCCTTAATGAAGTGATAACAATTGCTAATTTATTAAATTTTAACCTTTAAGTCTACATTGTTTTTAATATTTGGAGTGATGAGATAGGAAATATGCAAAATGCATTTCTGCTGCATATCCAGAGTACGTTGCCTGTCTAGAGGAAAAATCCGTATGTGATTTTTTTTTGAGTTGCTAGTGAAACTAGCCAAATTTTGCGTGAAACATCATTTTTACTTTAAAGAATGAATACCAGACAAACTGTGATTATTTAGACTTAGAAATTTGGCAGTCATTTTCTTGAAAATGAACAAAGTGAGCCTGTCACTTCAAGGAAAACAGCCGACAGTATTGTTGCCAATGATAAAATTCAAACTTTCAAGTGAAAATTAAAATTTTAGAAAACTTGTGTTACCTGCTGTGCCATTGTCAACTTCCCAGTACTTAAAAGACTTTCCTGATTAGATGGGTGGTGATTTTAATGAATGTGAGTTTTTGTTACTGTATGATGAATTTTGTGAAGATTGGTAATATCTACATATCTCAAAGAGTCAGTATTTTCAAAGTGACCAGTGTTACAAAATTATGGGTAAAACATCTTTTCAAAAAGCAAGTAATGGAATACAGAGAATTTACTTGTATGAGATTCTGTATTTTGACTAACCCTTAAAAAACTCCTACTTGTCAAGTTTTGGTGTAGTATCAAAAAATAACATCCGCAATTATCTGATTGGACTATTAATACATGTACTTCTCTTTCTCTCACTACATATTTGTGTGAGGCCATTTTTTTTCGTGTAGCTCAATCAAAACAACATAGCACAACAGATCGAATGTAGACGCTGATATGAGAATCCAGCTGTTTTTTGTTAAGCTAGGCATGAAAGAAATTTGCAAAGCTTTTATAACAACATAATTTTTCACACAAAGCTTTTTTCTGTTTTTTGAAAGCAATAGTTTTTCCTAAAACGTGTTGTCTTATTACATATGTTATCTTACTAAATTTTAAAAATAAATTGATAAATACTTTAACTTTTTCTAATTTAATTTCTGAAATGGTGAATGTTATTAATTATAAGCCACATATACCAAAAGCTCTTGGGAGTACTCAGTAATTTTTAACAACACAAAGCGGTGCTGACTAAAGAGATGGAAAACTGTTTCTTAAGGGAAGAAGTCTAGATTCATCAAATGAACAAAGTTCTAAAGTTTTAGTCTTTTGAGTATTCCTTTGGAATATGGACTTAACATGCCTCTAGTCTCTTTTTCTGCTTATAGGAATGTATTAGTAGACTACTGTGACATTTTCCAAATATTCATAGGGTAAGAAGGTTTTTGTTTTTAAAATGGATGCTACCTGTGTGGTTCCTATGCCAAATTGAGATATGGTTAATGGTCATTCTTGTCAGCCTATTTCGTGCTTGATACCACTCTGTAGGTTGTGAGGTATACATGCAGTTTCTCAGCTGTTCACCATGGGACATTACTTCAGGGTTGTAGTGACTCTCATTTTTAGAAGAGGCAGGAGGATTGCTTAAGCCCAGGAATTCAGGTCCAACCTGATCAACATAGCCAGACCCCATCTCTACCAAAAAAAAAAAAAAAAAAAAGCCAGCGGTGGTGATGCACACCTGTAGTCCCAGCTACTTGGGAGTTTGAAGTGGGAGGATTTCTTGAGCCCAGGAATTTGAGGCTGCAATGAGCTATGATTGTGCTACTGCCTTCAGCCTGGGTGACAGAGTGAGACTCTGTCTCTTAAAACAAAAAAAAAACCCCATTTCTTTGACGTCCATACACTATGCTAATCTGTCCTGACATTTTTAAGCTATTTTCTAGTACCGTCAATCTACGATTTATGAGTGCATTTGTGAATTAACTATCTGCAACAATGTGATATGAATTACAGATGGGTTCTATAGTGCCATTAATAATATGAGCATTTCAGCCTCATTATGGACTAATTAACATCTTTTTTTTTTGTGGAATAATACTTTTGACTTCTAGAAATCTAGCCAAAAATATTTCTCCATTGCAGTCCAGCAGTGGCAGGAAACTCTCCTTTTTCCCTCACAACAGAAACAGGATTGTTAAAGGTTTAGTGACAGCATGAGAGGCATTTTGAAGCAATGCTCAAGAGACATAGGTATCTTGGGCATCCCATGTGGGTGGTGAGTAACACTTTCAGATGAAGCAAGTATAGAAACTTTGGGCAAACTAGCAATGGTGGATGGAAAAAGGGATATTCTGGAGACTACTTGGTTGGTGGGGGGTGATATATTCTCATTTGGAGCAGATGCTAAAAAATCAGAGATGCTTTAAGTTGGGTGTTTCTAGATTGGGGAATCCATCTATATAGATACAGTTTTCTAGGGCCCGTGTTATGTGAACTGAACTCATATAACAAAATGACAGCCAGTTGGGAATGCTGAACGAGTCTTTGGCCAGAAGTTTCAATGTAAAAGGAAAAGTGATGAACTTCAGGGGCAATCGTGACCAGAGGAATAGTGGAAGCCAAGAGGAATGTTGGAATATGCAGACTATTCACAGGGGACCCAAAACAAATCTACCATACAGGATGGCTGTTAGAGCAGGGATAGAACTGATGATCAGCTGGCATAGTTCAGTCAAAGAATGCTGTGACTCAGCCCATTGCCCAAGTGTCTCTGGCAGAAAATGGACTCTTCAGACTGGTGCCTAGTACAGGAAGTCCATTACAGAGAATGGTTGATAAAAAGAAGAAATTCAGAACCAGAAGAGTTTGTGGATATGGAGCAGGCCAATGTTTGTGAACTGGAATTTGACCTGAAGGTGAGCTCCTTGTCCGCTTGCTGCCCAAAGTAAATATTAACACGTTGGACTGAGGCAAGACTGAGCCAAAAGGGAGAGTAAAGTGACTAGAGCTGTCTGCATTGGAGTAACCGGTCTGGCCCAACAAATACTTGTCAGTTGAATGGATAGAAGTAAGACAGGGAAACGTAGTCTTTCAACTTAGGTTCTTTGTGCAACATACACTAGATATCATGTTACTTACTCATCAAAAAAAAAAAATCATCCATGGGTTGGCAAACTTCTCCTGCAAAGGACCACACAGTAACTATTTTAGTCTTCATGGATCCTATGGACTCTGTTGCACCTACTTAAGTTGGCCACTGTAGCATGAAAACAGCTATAGAAAAATACATAAATGAAAGAGTATAGCCATGTTCCAATAAAGCTTTATTTATGGAAATGGAAATTTAACTTCATATGATCTTCACATGTCACGAAATATTAGTCTTCTTAAAACACTCTTTTTCAACCATTTAAAAATATAAACCCATTCTTAGATCCTAGATGTACAAGAATAGGTTGCATGCTGGATTTCGGCCCCCAGGCAATAGTTTGTTGATCCATTTCAGGCAAATAAAATACTATCAGTCATGATGCCGAAAGTTTAGCGGTGCTGAAATAGATGTTTTCTAGGACAATGCTGTTGGTGACATTGTCTTATTTTATAGGTGACACTGATGATAAAAATCCAAGAATTTAGATGTGACATCTGCAGCAGGTTCAAATCTCTCAGCTATAAAACAAACTGGATACTTCCTAAGATTGTCATCTATTATGCACAGAGAGCCAAAATCCATTACTGAAATTGTCTTGGTGAGCCGCCTGCTGGGTCCAGTGATGCACTAGTAGACAAAGGAGTTGAAAAAGAAGTCTGGCATATTCTTTGGATGACTGGCAGAGTGTGACACCAATATGGCACCAAGCCCTCCTATGATTCCAAGGACTTTAGGACTGAAAAAAAAAAAATGAAAAATTTTTTGGTGGTATTGGTTTGTGTGGTTGAAGTAAATTTGAGCTTTACTTGGGGAATGTGTATTATATTATCATTCCATAATGATATGTAGTAATTGCTTTGGTAATCAAACTTTAAAGATCTTATATTTATGAAACTTTTATAGTTATCACCTTTTAGTATTGGGTTATCTCACTCTAAGGGAAATACAGTGAAGAAAAACATCTGTTTACTAAAAGGGTTGATTTCAGGACTATGATTTTCACGTGGAAGTGTTTGCTTAGGGGATTCTTGAAATTTTGCCCTGATCTAGAGTATTTAAAATATGTTCCATTTGCAAAAAACTACTATACTCAGAAATTTCTGGGAAAACATTCTTTTCAGTGGACTCTTCAATAGTTAGCAAAAAAATCATACTGTATGGTATTAGCGTGAATAGAAGAGTTGAATTCATAAATTAGTATTTTCAGACCTATTAACTAAATTAAATTCACTTTAAATGATTTGGCGAGCAGGTATCAACTGAAAATAAACCTATGTATTTTTGTTTTTTAGAAGTATTGAATCAGAAGAAAACTAGAACATCAAAGTATTCTCTGAATCAAATTGATGTTTTATTTGGTTGAGAGTCCTTGCTTTTGGTATACTATTTATACTAGTAATAGAGGATTTGAAAGCAGTGCTGGGAAATGAGGTGAGTGGATTCTCTCAATGTTGAATCCCATTTTTTTCCTCAGTGAATCGTCAACATTTTAAAATCTTAGCATTCAACAAAACCTCTACAGCCTAGATATAAACCACAGATTACTTTTTATATAGTATATACAGTTCATCTACAAACAGCAAAAGGTTCCCTCATGACTTATCTTGAAATCTTTATTCAAAGAATATACTATTCAGTTTGTCAGTGTGCCACTGCCACCACTGCATGTTTTTGGTCATCCTGGTAGGAAAAAGATCTGCAGGTTGCTGGATGTTGGAAGTTACGTGGATCTAATTTACAAGTCAGATTAGAGATCAGAATCTTACAGTAGCTTTATGTGGAATTGATTTCATTTCATGGTTTTTAAGCTGTTTTTTCCATTGAAGCAATGCCTTTAAGTGAAAGACAGGTGTGTTGTAGCATTTGAATACTTTAAACTCTTTTAAACTGGAATGAAAGGGATGTTCTGGATTCTGAAACTCAGAGATTTAGAATTAAATGCCATCATTCATTTATTGTGCCATAATTGAGCTACCTTGAGAACTGAATTTGGAATTACTGTGATTAGTATTTGGAAAGCTTTGCCATTTTCAAATATAAGTCACTTTAGGAAGGACCACTATTTGTGTGTGTGTGTGTGTGTGTGTGTGTGTGTGTGTGTGTGTTTTATTTAAATAGAGCAGCAAGCACCTTTTTACCTTATAAAGTAAATTTAATAAGAAATATGTGGTTTTAACATTGATATCCCATTCTATTTAAGAAGTCCATCGTGGACTTTGGAAGCCTTCAATAAGGGGAAAGGGACAATGAATACTATAGATTGCAGTTTATTTTTTTCCTTTTAAGGCAAACCATTTTAAAAATATAATAATGCCAATGAATACATAAATATAGATTGATAGACTGAAGTTATTTTAAGTTTGCCTGTCTATATTAAAATTGAGAGCCAGCTCATAAAAGTGAGTATAAAAAAATTGTTCATTTTAGAATGCATAGTGTCATTTAATTGAATTTGAGAACACAGTTGCAAAAAAAACATTGTTTAGATGGTTCTTGAACCATTAATTGATTAGTTGAATATAATGAGAAGAAAAATCCAGATGTTTAAAACTAGTTTTGTATCAGATCAAAAGAGTATTTAGTTTTATCCTCCTCTACGCCATTGTCTTATGAGTTCTCATGAATTGCTTTCTGAAATGACAAAACACTGGGATTTGGAAGAGCCTTGAGAATTCATTAGTTTTATCTTTTTTCTCCAGTGTGTTTTACAAAGGACCCATTTAGTCATGATATTTATAGGATATGAGGAAGACAGTGATCCTGGCTTTCATGGACTCCAGAGAAGATTTTGGAGAAAAATTAATGTGAGTTAAGGGTGTAGTAGGTGTACATTCATTTTATTGTTCTTTTTTTTTTTTTAACTTTGAAAATCTTACTGCATACCAATTTACTGTATTCATTTTAATATAGGAGGGACTATTTAAATGAGAGCCTCTCTAACCACCTTTCCCTCTAAACTCAAAATCCCTGGTTAAAGCTGCTTTTCTTTAAAGAGAGTCAAAGGTAATTTTTTTGAATGGAGAAAGTGGGGCTATTTCAGGCATTGGGAAATGAGTAGAGTATAAAGGGAGAATGAGATCTAAATGTGTCATGATAGATAGTAAGATTGTAGATAAACACTGTATTTTGGGGTTGATAAGGGTGCTAGAGTAAGTATAGCAGTGCAATAGAGTGACTTGTTATCATTATGAACTATTTAGTGAAAGTCTCCTATATGCCAGACATTAAGACATTTTGCATAAATTCTAAGGCTTTCCAAAATCTTGAAAGCAGGTGCAATTATCCCAATTTCCTTATGAGGAAACAAGTTAAATGGTGTATACAGTGTTCTAGAGTAAGAATTGAAATAGTGAATCCTACAGCTAGGGGCTTATTCTGTGCAGAGACCTTTTCTGTCTGGTGATTGTCTGGTAAGTTATTAATAAACAAAAGAAATCTGAAAGGCCAGCATACATGTAGGAAAGTTTTAAGATTAACAGCTTTTAACATGAGTGACTTCATGTTGGTTTTGTAGAATGACATTGGAGCCTCCTTAAGAAACAGTGACACATTTGCAAATATTATATCTGGACACTAGAACTCAACCATCTAATAGATTGCCTTTATTATTAGTAAAGTAGTGTATAGCTGCACTATACACTACTATACACGTGGTACAAAACTCATATACAGAAAGCAGGTGATCATGAGCTACCACAGAAACTGGTATGTATAATAAGCTGAATTGGATCAACTCCAAATAGAATCTGCAGACAAGTACTTGAAAGAGGACTGATTCAAGCAGTCATCTGATACAGAGCTGACTACCAAACAGTTTGGGATGCAGGGATGATAACTGAATAATGGTATCATGAAGCTCATTAAATGAGAATTATAAATGTTTACAGGCAAACAGGTCATAAGCAAGCAAATGACACAGTTGGACAGAGGTAAGAAGTAGGAGGGCTATTCAAGAGTGAAGTATGATAGTCCTACAAAAAGAGTTTTACTCAAAGAGGGAGACAACTTGGGAAGAGAGAGCAGAAATGTGATTTAGAAATAGATGTTACTGAAATATGCGAGCAAGCTGCTCAAAGATTGCTGGGAGACAGAGAAAATACTAGATGAGAGAACAAGTGATCTTTAGCATGAAGTTGTATTCCTATCTTATGGTGGTTCAAAGGTGACCAGCTAGTTTAGGTAATGGCTTCCCAAGACAAGACATGCTGATTGTTCCCATTCGTTCTGTGAACTTTTATGCATGTTTCTATAGGCTATACTTATCCTTATATCTTATGATATTGGGCGACTTGGATTTGTGATTTAGAATCTGACTTAGGCTCTACGTTTGTCATGATTATTATCAATATTACTTTCAGCTTTTGGGCAGGAGATTACACTTTTTTACACTAACTGGCTATCCTTGCCATCCTCTAGAAGTAAGGTATCAGATGTGACTTTAAAAATTAACTTTATGGGCCATTTCGATGGCTCATGCCTGTAATCCCAGCCCTTTAGCAAGCTGAGGTGGGTGGGTCACCTGAGGTTGGGAGTTCAAAACCAGCCTGGCCAACAGGGTGAAACTGCATTTCCATTAAAAATACCAGAATTAGCTGGGCATGGTGGTGCGTGCCTGTAGTTGCAGCAACTTGGGAGGCTGAGGCATAAGAATCACTTGCACCTGGGAGGTGAAGGTTGTAGTGAGCCGAGATCACGCCACTGTACTTCCAGCCTGGGTGACAGAGCGAGATTCTTTCTCAAAATAAATAAATAAAATTAACTTTATGGAGTATAATTTATATCCAATAAAATGAACCAATTTTTAAGTTAATTTTGACATGCATATACACCTATGTTAACTATCTCCCACTCAAGAAATGAACATTTTATCATCCCTGAAATTCCCTTATGCATGGTTTCTATCAGGCCTTCCCTTTCCTCATCTTCCCACAGGCAGCCACTGTTCTGATTTCTATTTCCATAGATTAGGTTAGCCTGTTCTTGATTCATATACATGAGATCGTAGAGTATATACTCTTGTGTCTGGCTTCTTTTCCCCAACATAATGTTTTTGAGATTAATCCATGTTGTTGCATGTATTAGTGGTTCTTTCTATTTTGTTGCTGTGCAGTGTTTAATTTTATTGTAATTTGTTTATCATTCTTCAGTTAATGAGCATTTGACTGTTTTTCTATTGATTGGCTATTGCAAATCATATTACTATAAACAATTTTTGCATAAGTCATTTTATGGACATGTATTTTATTTTCTCTGAGTTAAATACCTAAGAATGAAATTATTCTTTCATAGGATTGGTATGTTTTAATTTTATAAGTTTATATATATAACTTTATATATATAACTTTTCCTAAATGGTTATAGCCATTTCTACCATGCATTTTTAGTGCAAGTTTGTAGATCTCTTTATTTTGGACTAAAAATAAATATTGATTTGTACTAAATGATTTTTATAAAGCCAGAGAGCTTGTGGGAGTATTTCTCATGTAATAGCTGAAATCTAGTATATTTTAAAAATATCTATTTTTTAAACCTTAATGATAATAAGGTTGATTATTAAGTAGATATGAAATTTTTTTATAAGTAGATATGTAGTTATTAACCTGGTTGGTTGTACAGAATTTTAAATTTTCATCTTGTAGATAGCATGTTTTAATTTGAATTCTAATATGGATATTTTCCATTGTAAACAGTTGACTCTTCATGAAATGTACATATAATTAAATATGAATAATACTAATCTCTAAGATAAAATTTGTATGACCAGATGAAAAATCTCCTTTTTTCCTTTTCCTTGATGTGTTTACTCAGTAGCTTCCCCCTCATTTTTTGTAAATCTGTATTTCACATTGAGTTGCTTAAAATGAGAGGTCTCATAATAGGTAAGTGGTAAATGTAGGGGGGATTACACTTTTGATAACCGAATAATGATTAGGAGTTGTTTGTTTCAATATTTTTGCTACAGCTCCAAAGCTGAAACCAAGGATAAGTAACCCTACTTTCTAAGGAGAGAGGTGGGGCTTAGTAAAGGAGCCTGGACTTGGTTCACCTGCAACACCTGTTCCTCCCATATAGGATAAATTAGAAGAGCAATTAAAAGTGTAGTTCAGATGGAGTTCTTAATCTAGTGGGGAGTAGTTTTGTGATGTTTTCCTGTTTGTCCCCAAATAGACCTTTTGTTTCCAGCCTAGGATTTGGATTTGTCTACCAGAAGTGTAGATTGATATGTACTTTGTCTGGATGTTTAATGAGCTGCAGAATCTTGTTGCCTCATGCTGCAGTGGCGCCTTCCAGAGAGTTTTGAGAAAACATGATTATAGTCCGTTTTCACACTGCTGTATAGAAATACCTGAGACTGAATAATTTATAAAGAAAAGGGGTTTAATTGACTCACAGTTCTGCATGGCTGGGGGAGGCCTCAGGAAACTTACAATTATGGCGGAAGTGGAAGTAGGCACATCTTATACAGTGGCTGGTGAGAGAGAAGACTGAGCAAAGGAAGAACTTGCCAAACACTTATAAAACCGTCAGATCTTAGGAGAACTCACTCATTGTCATGAGAACCACATAGGGGGAAGCCACCCCTGTGATCCAGTCACCTCCCACTGAGTTCCTCCCTTGATACCTGGGGATTACAATTACAATGAGATTTGGGTGGGGACACAAAGCCTAACCCATATCATATGACATTTCTGAGAGTTTGGAGCACACTTGAACATAGACTTGTTCCTGGAGGGGGAGGAGAATGACTGGAGTCACCTGAGATGGCATGTTGAGTGAGAGAGCTATAGGTGGAGGAATCTGCATGTGTCCATCTTGTGTGATAAGAAGACATGACTTTTTTTGTGGTGCGACTGGTCATGGTGGGGAGGTAACCAGGCTAGAGTTATCTGGATGGATCCTGCCAAGGAGGGCTGCTTGCCATGTGAAGGGAATGTGGGCTGGATAATGGGCGGTTGGCCTAAGAATACATTTCTCAGCTGGGTGCAGTGGCTTATGCCTATAATTCCAGCACTTTGGGAGGCTGAGGCAGGAGGATCACAGGCCAGGAGTCCATGACCAGCCTGGGCAACATAGTGAGATTCTGTTTCTATTAAAAAAAAAAAAAAGAAAGAAAGAAAAAAAAAGAATGTAACTTCCACAGTAGGGAGCTATGCAAGATGGAGGGGGTCACCTTTTTGCTTGCTGTAATTGATGACCACTCTGCTGTGAAGTCACTTGAGAGTGAATGAGAAAAGTAATGGAATTTATCTGGGTTGTTGAGAGATGGAGAAGTAAGATCTATAAATTTATGTTTGAAAGCATATCTTCCATTGAGTTCAGTTCACTTGACCAGTTTTTTAGTTTAATAGGATCTCTGTTTAGTTGCATAAACCTTTAGTGAGTGCTAAACAGAATATGTAAGGTACTGTGCTAGGCATCTCATGGAAGGCAAAGATGGCTGTGACTTTTTCTGTCCTCAGGGAGCATCTGCTTTAGTGTAAATAGCTAAAGTTAATTCATGGCAGAATGATAAAGATGCTTTAAATGTGTAAATGGCTATGGAATTTGGGGGAGAACTACTATGGGAATTGGAAAGAACACTACTATGGGAATTTGGAAAGAATACCATGAAGACCACTGGGGTTCAGAGGAGTCTTTGTGGAGGAGGCCAACTTTGGGCTGGATCTCAGAAGAACAAAAGGATATCAAGTAGGAAGAGAGGCATTCTGGCATGAGGGGAATAAACAAAGCCATGGAATTACGAACGGGCAACTGAGAAGAACTACTGCCCATTCACACTGGACAAATGGTAATTTTACTTTTTAAACAATGCTTTCAACCATCAATTAAGCTTGCTTGCCCATGTTGTAATTCCAGTTGATTATTGATATTTTTATGTCATCTTTGCAGTTCTCTAGTAATGTGCAATGTTTCTTTTTTATGAACTATAGCGTGCATTATTAAATTGGAAACTTTACTCACTTTAGAACCTGGATGGTTATAAGCATCAAAACCAAACTTCTAAGTCTAATCACAAAGTCTATTACTTTTCCTGATTTAAAACAGTAAAATGTAGAGAAGATGGATGAGTTTTACATATCCTAAGAAGCACTTGGCAGTGCAATTAGTTTCATAACAAGTGATTGTTTTTTAAAGCTTTCCCCAGAATAAGAATGAGTATCTTGATGCTAGTGTCACTTTTAAATAGCTATGGCTCCAGGAATGTGTCTGTTCATGTTATTATCTTAAATACACACCTTATCTATCCATATTGCGGTACTTCAGATGTGAAAGTAAAAATAAAGGTGTGAAGTGCCTAGCAGACTTGTATGGATTTATGTAAATCAGAAAACACACAAACAATCCATTAGTCTCAGTGCTGAAGCCCTGATGTATTAAAATCAAGTATGGATTATTTCCTAAAAATTTCACATACGCACATACCATCATATCCAGTGATTTACTTTGCCAAAAAAAAAAAAAGTCTTTATTTCTCTGAACTCTAGACACATATCCAGCTGTCTTATGACATCTCCATATGGATATTTAAAGGAATGTAAATCTTAAAATACTTAAAACTGAGCTGATCTTTTTACCCAGACTTGTTTCATCTTTAATCTTAGCCATCTGAGTCCATTGGTGTTACTCAAATGAAAAACTCTGGAATCATCCCTGACCCTTCTTTTTCTTTCACATTCACAGTTCATCTGCCAGTAGTTCATGTTGATTCTACCATGAAAGTACATTTAGAATTTGAATCTCATCACCTTTCACTCCCTCTACTACTTCCTGGCCAAAGCCACTATCATTTCTTATTTGTATTATTTTAGTAGCCTCCTGACTGGTCTCAGCTTTGTCTCCTGAAACCCAGCACATCAGTCTGGTCTCCATGTAGTATCCAGAATATTTAGGTTAAAACATAAATTAAATCCTGTCATTCTTCAGAGCTTCATTTGTTTTCTTTCTCACTCAATGTAAAAGGTAAATTCTTTGTAGTAGCTTAAAGGCTGCATATGATATTGCCCACTTTGCAACCTCATTTTTTGACTCTGTTTACCTACCCTTCATTCATACCTGGATTGTTGACTCTGTTTATTACTCCTCATTCTTGTTTGACACCATATTGTTCCTTGGGGCTTTTGCACTTGGGGTTCCCTCTGCCTGTAATGTTCCTCCCCTAGATGACTGCTTAACTTACTCCCTAATCTTTCTTGGGTCTTGAAATGTTGCATCTTTAGTGAGACCTTCTTTGGTCATCTTATTTAAAATGTCCCTCTACCTGCAACTACTTTATGTTTCTCATTTGCTTTCCCAAATAAACTTACTGTATATTTTGCTTTACTTTTTAATGATCTTTGTCTTTGTCTTTCAGGATGAAATCTTGATGAGTGCAAAGAATTTTATGTTTTGTTTACTCGTGTACCATCAGACTTGGAGTCATTTCTGGCACACAGTTGGCACTTAATGCATAATTGATTGACTGGTAAAAGACAATAAAAGATTTATTATATAGGGGGAAACCTGTAGTTAGGTTGATTTGTCTTTTATTGATATCTTTGGGGAATGATACTATTTCCAAATGGCTGAATGTTACTTCTTTTTAATTAAATCATATTTATTGGCATAATTTACATATAATAAAATGTGCTTATTTTACATGTACAAGTTAATGTTTTGACAAATTTACGCATTCCTGTAACTACTCCAATCAAGGTACAGAACATCTCCATCACTTCAAAAGTTTCCTTGTGTCTCTTTGCAGTCACTCCTCCCTCTTCCTCATCTTCAGGCAACTCATGATCTGATTTTTGTCACGATGAATTAGTTTTGCCTGCTGTAGAGTTTCAAATAAATAGAATTATACATTATATACTCTTTAGCATGATGTTTTTGATGCTTATTAATGTTATTGTATATCTCATTGGTTTGTTTCTTTCAGTAAAGAATAGTGTTCTGTTGTATAAATGTGCTCACAATTTGCTTATCCATGTACTCACAATTTGCTTATTCATGGACATTTGGGGTGTTTACAGTTTTTGCCTATAGTGGATAACACTACCATGAGCATTCAAGGTTCCAGGCTTTGTGTAAATAGGCTTTAATTTTTCTGGGTTGGTCACCCGGTAGTAAAATTGCTGTTTTATATGGTAAGTTTGTTTATGCTTAACTTTGTAAGAAATTGCTTCGAAGAACTGTTTTCTTTAGTGATTCTACCATACTCACTAGCAATGTATGAAAAAGTTCTAGTTGCTCCATATTCTGGCCAGCACTTGATATAATGCTTTTAAATTCAAACACTCTATTGGGTGTATACTGGTATGATGTTTCCAAGTCCAGTTTATCAACATATTTTTTGGTGGTCTGTGCTTTCCTTCTTTCTTCCTTTTTTTGGTAATGTTTTAGAAATCTTTTTTGTTGTTGTTGTTTTTTCTGAAATGAAGTTTGCTCTGTTACCCAGGCTGGACTGGGATTACAGACATGAGGTACCACACCCGGCAAATGTCTAAGAAATCCTTGATTAATACCACGCCGTAAAAGATTTTCTGTGTTTTCTTCCAAGTTTTATAGTTTTGGCTTTTACATTAGGTCTCTAATTTGTTTTGAGTTAATTTTTGTGTATAGTGTGCAGTAAGGATCAAGGTTCGTTCTCTTATATATCCATCTGTTCTTTTTTTTGAATTATCTTGAAACTTTCGTTAAAAATCAACTAACCATGGCCATGCGTGGTGGCCCACACCTGTAATCCCAGCACTTTGGGAGGCTGAGGTGGGCAGAGCACGAGGTCAGGAGTTTGAGACCAGCCTGGCCAACATAGTGAAACCCCGTATCTATCAAAAATATAAAAAAATTAACGATGCGTCGTGGCAGGTGTCTGTAATCCCAGCTACTCGGGAGGCTGAGGTAGGAGAATCTCTTGAACCTGGGAGGCAGAGGTTGCAGTGAGCTGACATTGCGCCACTGCACTCCAGCCCAGGTGACAGTGCAAGATTCTCAAAATAATAATAATAATAAACTAACAATATATGTGTGGGGTTTTTTTCCTGGGCACTGTTAAATTGATGTATATGTCTATCATGCCAGCATTACACTATTTGGTAGTAGGTCTTGAAATCACATGGTACAGGTTTTTTTTTAACTTTGTTCTTTTTTGAAATTGTTTTAGCTATTCTAAGTCTTCTATTTCTGTATCAATTATAGAGTTGGCTTGCACATTTATACAAAATACCTTTAGGAATATTAATTTTCATTGTGTGAATTCTGTGGATCAATTGGGGAACGTTAACATCTAAATGAATTATTCTAAACAATGAACATAGTATACCTCAATTTAGTTATTCTTTCATTTCTCCGAGTAATGTTTCGTAGTTTTCAGTGTGCTAATCTCTTGTGTCTTTTATTAAATTTGTGTTAAGAGAATAGGATATGAGTTATATTTCTGAATGCCATTGAAAATGCTATTAAAAAATTTACAGTTTGTCATTGTTTCTATACAGAACTAGAATTGATTTTTGTATATTGAAACTTGGTAATTTAATCATTAATGCTTTTGACTTTTTTTGTGAATTTCTCAGGATATATGAACTTGTTAATCACAAAGACAGTTTTACTCCTTTCCAATGCTGGTGTCTGTTACTTCTCTTTCTTTACAGCACAAATGAGGACAGTGTTAAAGCACAGACTAGGACACTGTTAACATTGCACAGACTAGTGCAGTGTTAAATAGAAGTGGTGAGAGTGAACATCCTTGCTTTGTTTTTAATCTCTGGGAGAAAGCATTCAGACTTTCACTGTTATGTGTGATATTAACAGATGTCTCATATCAGGTAGAGCAAGTTCCCTTTTATTCTAAGAATACTGAAAGCTTTTATTATATTGCATATGAATGTTGAATATTGTCATATTGTTTTTTGGAATCTAGAGGGTGAATCATTTGTATTTTCTTTTAAAACTTGTTAATATGGTGAATTTTATTGATTAGATTTTGAATCTTAAACCAGTCTTTGCATTTTTGTGATAAACTCCATTTTGTTTTCATGGGGTTTTATGTTATCAATGGAGGATATATTATTTTACTATTTAAAATTTGATTTGCTTCAATTTTGTTATTGATTTGTGGATGTATGTTTATGAGGCCTATCATTTTTTTCTTGAGGGGCTCTTATGGACTGTGTGTGTTCCCTCAAAATTCTTATGTTGAAGCCCTAACTCATAATGGTATTCAGAATTGAGGCCTTTGAGAGGTAATTAGGTTTAGGTGAGGTCACGAGGGTGGGGCCTTCTTGGAAGAAGAAGAAACCAGAGTTCATTCTTTCTCTCTGATGTGAGTATACAGTGAGAAGGCAGCCAATCTACAAGTGAGGAAGAGGGCCCCCACCAGCTAACTGAATTGGCTGGCATTTTGATCTTCCCAGCCTTCAGAACTGTGAGAAATAAATTCCTGTTATTTGAGCCACCCAGTTTATAGTGCTTTTTTTATAGAAACCTGAGCTGACTAAAACCTGGGAATAGGGTTGTAATATCTTTGTCAGAATTTGGTATGAAGGTCTTGATTTTCTCAGTAGATGCAGAAAAAGCAGTTGGCAAAATCTGACACTTTTTAAAATGATGGCATACTCTAAGTATAAAAAGGACATTTCCTCAACCTGGGAAGGAGCATCTATGTAAAAACCACAGACATCTTAATGGTGAAAGAGGAGAAGAACAAGAATGTTGCTTTCACTGTTCATTATTTTATGGGACTTTCTAAGAAAAAAAAAAGGCATCCAGATAGGAAAGAAGTAAAACTATCTCTATTTGTAGATGACATGATCTTCTATATAGAAAATCCTAAGGAATCACTAAAATGTATTAGAATTCATAAATGAGATCAGCAAGCTTGCAAGTTATAATAGCAATATACAGAAACCAATTATATTTCTATATATTAGCAGTGAACAAAAGTAAAATTAAGAATTCCATTTATAATCACATCTTTTCTTCTTCAGAAAAAGCAAAGCTGATCCTAAAACTTACATGGAAATTTAGGGTACTCAGAATTTTCAAAACAACTTTGGAAAAGAACAACAAAAGTGAAGGAGTTACATTTCTTGATTTCAAAACTTAATAGAAAGCTATAGTATGCAAAACAGGGTGATAGTGATATGATGATAGACGTATAGGTCACTGGAATATAATTGAGAGTCCAGAATTAAACCCTGACTTTCATCTTCAATTGATATTTAACAAGGGTGTCATGACAATTTAATAGAGAAAGAATCGTCTTTCAACAGATGGTGCTGGGATAGCTATGTATACACTAGCAAAAGAATAAAGTTGGACCCCTTTCATATACTATATATTAAAATATTAATGTCAAATGGATTATAGACCTAAATGCAACAACTAAAACTGTAAAACTCTTTAAAGAAAACATAAGAGTAAATCTGCTTGTTCTTGGGTTAGGCAAAGCCTTCATACAGGACACCAAAAGCACAAGTGAGAGTAGAAAAAATAAATATATTAGACTTCATCAGAATTAAAAACTTTATACTTCAAAAGACACTATCAAAAAAACAAACCCACAAAATGCAAGAACATATTTGTAAGTTATATTTGTGATAAGGGACTTGTATCCACTATATATAAAGAACTCTTACAATTTAACAATCAAAAGACAACAGATTTCAAAAACATGAAAAGTATCTGAATAGACATTTTCTGACAGCCAGTAGGCATATGCATAGATGCTCTCAGTATCATTTACTGTTGTGAAATGCAAGTCAAATCAGAATTTCTCATTTATGTCTTTGTATTTTAAGTTATAAAGTTTATATTTACCTCTGGAAGTTCTTCTTTTTAAAATAGCTTTTATTTACTATCATGTTCCATTTAGAAATAAATTCTTCTGTAATCCTAGCACTTTGGGAGGCTGAGGTGGGAGGATTACTTGAAGCAAGGAGTTCAAGACCAGCCTGGCCAATATATAGAGATCCTGTTTCCATGAAAACAATTCTTAAATGCATAGTGAAGTACTGTTTTAGTATATTCGTCGTTCAGTGTGCTTGCTATCCTGGTATGCTCGTTCCATTGTATCTGTTATTTCTGGATCTATTTTTATTGACTGATTTTTGTCTTAGTTATGAGTCACATTTTTCTTTACATGTCTGGTAATTTTTGGTTGGCTGATGGGCATTGTAAATGTTGCATTATTGAATGTCTTGATTTTACTGTCTTTTAATAAAGAGTTTCAGTTTTAGCAGGCAGTTTACATTCTTTGTGAATCAGTTTGATCTTCTTGGGGCTAGTTTTTGTTTGTTAGGATTGTTTTGAGTATCCTTTACTATAGAGGTAAATTAATCTTATTACTAAGGTGTGATTCTTCTGTAGCCTCTGCTGAATGCTGTGCATGGTCAGTGAAGTCCCTCTACTCTTCTAAATCTGCCTGTCTTCCAGGCTCTGTGACCTTTTGAAAGTGTTTAGCTTATTGTTCTGTCATATGTGTTCTTTTAGCAGTCTCATGGAATCTTAGAATATTAATCAGAAGAGTACACATGGAGCCCTGTGCATGTGTACCCTCCTCTTAGCTCCTGTTCCTTATATACTTATAAATCTAAGCTACCGCAGGCTCCCTGAAACTCTAATATCTGTTTCCTCAACTCAGCTGAACCACCATGTATTTATTATCTCCCACCACGATGCAGAGAGTGCCTCCAGGCAGAAAACTGGTACAATCATAGGGTTTCCCTTTCGTTTAGGGATCATAGTTCATTGCTGCCATTGTTTACCACTGTCTGAAAGTTGTTGTTTTATATATTTATCAGATTTTCTGATTGATTATGGTGTGAAGTGGACAAGTCTGGTGCTAGTTATATCGTCAAAGCCAATATTGGAAATGCCCTGTTACTCCCTATTTAGTATTGAAGTTTAAGGAAAAAAAAAAAGTTTTTGCATGTATTTTAAAAAGTTTTTTATTTATACCACCAAAAAACTTGTTGAATATTTTCAACCCTTTTCTTGATGACACCTCTTTCTTTTTAAATTATTTTATGCAGACTTCTGTGCTTTAGATTTTTGAAAATGTTCCTCTCCTAGTTTTCCTCATTTCTCTTTTCCTCCTCCACTATTTTGTCCATATTGAGGCCAATTTCACTTTTCACTGGCTCTCTCATTCCCTGAAACAATTTTTTTTTTAAAAGAAATCATGTTCATATTCACAGAAGGAGGTGTTAATATTTAACCTTGGTACTTAAGGGCCTCTCCAGTAAGTCTTCAGTCTGTATTTTTTACTTTTTTGTACTTAACACAGTACTTCAATGTCTTGGCCAGCATTACTTTACTAGACTCTATTTCTTTGGTAATAATGTTTCCTTTGCTGAAAGCCTATCTTCAGTGCTCTCTGTCAAAAGCCTCACCATTCTTCAAAATCTCTCATTTCATTATTGTGGTGGTTTTCTTTTCTTTGTGTGTGTGTTTTTTTTTTTTTTTTTGAGATAGAGTTTTGCTCTTGTCCCCCAGGGTGGAATGCAATGGTGTCATCTCTGCTCACTGCAACCTCCGCCTCCCAGGCTCAAGTGATTCTCCTGCCTCATCCTTCTAAGTAGCTGGGATTACAGGCGTGCACCACCATGCCTGGCTAATTTTTGTATTTTTAGTACAAATGGGATTTCACCATGTTGGCCAAGCTGGTCTTGAACTCCTGACCTTAAGTGATCCGCCCACCTTGGCCTCCCAAAGTGCTAGGATTACAGACCTGAACCACTGTGCCCGACATTGTGGTGCTTTTCTTACTAGGGTCTAGTTACTTGTTACAGTTTCTAGTTTTCTTACTATGTTATAGTTCTTGAATGTCCATCAAATGCTCCTTACTACATTGTAAGCCCATAGAATGCTGTGTTCATCTTTGATTCTGCCATAGGCTAGTGTTATGACTGGCCTAGAATTTGGCACATAGTTGATGTTCTGTAAATATATATTGAATATTGACTGAAACAACCTTTAAAATAGACACGGTAGATAAATTTAGCAAGTGTATCCCGATCTTCAGTGTGGCTTGTTGAGGTAATAAGCTTATGATATGAGTGCACTGTCTAAATATCATGATCTCCTAAGAGACACCTTTCTGTATGGCTGTAATTCTAGGTTAGGGAACAGATAGAAATAAGGATCCATTCGTTTCCTCTGTGTAGTGTTCAGTAAAGATAGGAAGATTGCTATGGGCAGTCTGAGTTGGTTACCCCACTTATTCTCCAGTGTAATCCATATCTTTCTTTTTACTTATTTTATGACTCTTCTAGCTTAATATCTTTTAGTCAACAGACATATATACTTATGTACCTTATGTATTTTATGTACCTATAACTTACAAATTTAAGCTACTTCAGGCTCCCTAAAATTCTGATACCTGTTTCCTCAACTCAGCTGAACCACCATGTACTTCTTATCTCCAACTGTGATGCAGAGGGTGCCTCCAGGCAGAAAATTGGTGCAATCATACGGTTTCCCTTTCTTTTAGGGATCATAGTTTATTGCTGCCATCGTTGTCCACTGTCTGAAAATTGTTGTTTTATATATTTATTAAATTTTCTGGTTGATTATAGTGTCAATTATATATACGTGTGTGTGTGTGTGTGTGTGTATAATTGAGGATAAGCAGTATTCGTGGTAGCGTGGAGTGAACACAAGTAAGCCCTCAATGACTTGTATACAATTGGTAGACGTATTTCCTGTGTGCCCTAAGTGTGGAGATGAGTGCCATTGTAGGTAGAGGAGAAGCACTTGGATGTGTGTTAGCTCTTTAAGGTTCTCAGAGGCTTATATCTAGGTGTATAAATCAGGGAGGGCCAAATGTGCTTTGCCTAGCACAGCTTTCACTAACTGAGCAGTCTGTTTTCAGATAGTCCTTCAGATAATGAAAGTCATCACTGCTTAATTTTATACACTCTTCCACTTACTTATACCTACTGCCATTCACTGAGGTCACCCCTTCAAAAAATATTTCTTGAGAACCCATGATGTGCCTGTGCTGGCACTGAAAAGATAAAAAAGACATGCTGCCTGGAGGAGTGGTAATGGCCTTCAGAGGACTTGATTAGTACTTTGAGGCCATTGTTTGAGGAATCTGAAGTTTAATACTGCATTTCCTCCAAAAAGCATGTGGGCATTGGTAGTGCTTTTAAAAACAGCCTCTTATGGCTATATTTTGTATCTGATCCCGTGTTTAATAAGATGGATGATTCAGTTTCTTCTGTGAATTCAGGTTGTGATATTTGCATCTTTGGAATTGCTATTTAGGAAATAATTACCAGCAAGGAAATGCATAGTTTGTTAATTTTCTTGAAGATACAAGGTCTGGCGCAGTGGCTCATGCCTGTAATCCAAGCACTCTGGGAAGCCAAGGCGGGTGGATCACTTGAGGTCAGGAGTTTGAGACCAGCCTGGCCAATTTGGTGAAACCCTGTCTACTAAAAATACAAAAATTATATGGGCGTGGTGGTGTACACCTGTGGTCCCAGCTACTTGAGAGGCTGAGGCAGGAGAATCACTTGAATCTGGGAAGCAGAGGTTGCAGTGAGCTGAGATCATGCCACTGTTCTCCAGCCTGGGCAACAGAGTGAGACTCTGTTTCAAAAAAAAAAACCACACAACATAAAACACAAAACAAAACAAACAAGATACACATTTTTTGCTAGGTTGCATAGCTGTGGTATTTTGTGTAATGGTAATTGAAATATAAAAAATATTGGAAGGACTTTGTGGTCTTAATCAGTTGTTTTTTTAATAAAGATTAAAACATTGGCATTGCAATTGGCTAGAGAAAACCCCATTTTCTTTCTTTATTTCAGTGTACTAGTCTTTAGTAAACATGGTCAGATTAAATGTTATATAAATGAAAGTGCTTCGGCTGGGCACGGTGGCTCACGCCTATAATCCCAGCACTTTGGGAGGCCGAGGCGGGTGGATCACGAGGTCAAGAGATTGAGACCATCCTGGTCAACATGGTGAAACCCTGTCTCTACTAAAAATACAAAAATTAGCTGGGCATGGTGGTGCACGCCTGTAGTCCCAGCTACTTGGGAGGCTGAGGCAGGAGAATTGCTTGAACCCAGGAGGTGGAGGTTGCAGTGAGCTGAGATCGAGCCATTGCACTCCAGCCTGGGTAACGAGTGAAACTCCGTCTCAAAAAAAAAAAAAAGAAAAAAGAAAGAAAGAAAGAAAGAAAGTGGCTCAGAGTAAAAGTATGCAGATACTTGGAAAAGAAAATATAGTTAATGCCTAAAAAATTTAGGGCCTTCTGTTCAGAGATTTGCATTACTTACCCTCCTTAGCTGATAATGTACAATCATCAATAGACTGGACAAGACCCTTTTCTTGTTTTGAGTTTTTTTTTTTTTTTTTTTCCCTTAACCCCATCCCTACCCCTGTTTTCCACCCCTACTCCAGCCTCCCTTAGTAGACCTTTACTTGCAGGTGTTTAGCATATTACCTTGGATTGGCACATATCTTTGAAAAATATAGAACAGTTTGTATATTATGTGTATCTTAAATTCCAACCTCAAGTCGCTTGCCACTGTTTTTAGTTTAGACATGTAGTGTGTATCTCTAGCTAAATACTTCTAAACATAGTTTGGTTCCTATGTAAGTTATCCAGGTAATAAATGTATGGATTTCCTCTAAAACCGCTTAGACTTAATGCTGTGATAAACATCCTCACAGAACTTTAATACTAGTTTTATGTGTAAGTTCCTTGGACTGTGTATTTAGGAGTGGGATTGCTGGATATAGGATAGTGGCTTGTATTAGCATTTTCCTCCACTCATTCATTTATATTTTTCTCATACAACTTGTATATCATTTGATCACTTAATTATAGGCAATTAAAAAATATTTTTTACTATGGTAAAATGGACTTAACATAAAACATTTACTAGTTTAAGCATTTTGTTTTTGAGACAGAGTCTGGCTCTGTTGCCCAGGCTGGAGTGCAATGGCGCCATCTCGGCTTACTGCAACCTCCACCTCCCGAGTTCAAGCAATACTCCTGCCTCAGCCTCCTAGCTGGGTCTACAGGCATGTGTCACCACACCTGGCTAATTTTTGTATTTTTAGTAGAGATGGGGTTTCGCCATGTTAGCCAGGATGGTCTCGATCACCTGACCTCATGATCTGACCACCTCGGCCTCCCAAAGTGCTGGGATTATAGGCATGAGCCACCATGCCCGGACTTACTTTAACCATTTTTAAGTCTATGGTTCAGTGGCATTAAGTACATTTCCATTGTTGTGCAGCCATCTCCACCATCTTGATCCAAAGCTTTTTATCTTCCTCAACTGAAACTGTACCGATAAGGCAATGGATACTCATTCCCCAGACAAGCTGGCAGTCCCTGGCAGGCTTTCTGTCTTTATGAATTAGACTACTCTAGATACCTCAGATGAGTGGAGTCATACAGTATTTGCCCTGTTTTAATAGACTGACTTATTTTACTTACTATAATGTCTTCAAAGTTCATCCATGTTATAGCGTATGTCAGAATGCTTTTCCTTTTAAGGCTGGATAATATTACATTGTATATATATACACCACATTTTATTTCTCCATTTGTCCATTGATGGACTCTTCCAATTTTTGGCTGTTGTGAACAATGCTGCTATGAATGTGGGGTGTACAAATAATCTGTTCAAGTCCCTTCTTTCAAATCTTTAGAGATGTAGACACAAAAGTGGAATTGCTGGATCATATTTTTATTTTTTGAAGAACTGCTATACCGTTTCCCATACTGGCTGTACCACTTTGTATTCCCACTAGCAGTGCACAAGGATTTCGGTTTCTCCATATTCTTACCAAGACTTGTTTTTAAATTTTTAAAAAATTTAGAAAAAGAATTCTATATTATAGTAGTCTAGCATTAAGTAAGGGCTTACTGTGTGCCCAAGTGCTGTTCTATAAGTTTTACACGTGAGAAGCTTTTAGCCTTCACAACAGGTTTCCAAGATGTATATATAGAGAATACACCATTAATAGAGTTCCTAGGATAACAGAATGATAAACTGGAACTTTGAATTGAGGCACCAGTATTCAACACATGCTTCTATATCCAAAGGAAGTGCTAGACCACATGCAGAATTATAGAAAGCTGGTTTTGTAACATTTGAATCCCTTCACTCACATAGAGGATATTAAAGTGGGGAAAGATTTTGTTAGATGAATTTTTCTGCAGCTCTTCAGAGTGCTGTATGTTTTACCCTTGTCTCCCACAAGTTAAGGGTCTCTGGATTTTTGTCAAGTCTAGTAAAGAAGTTTCAACTAAAGTTTATCTTGAGGTCACAGGATACTGATGCTTAACTCATACCTGGGAAAGACTAAGTGTTCTGTAGCAGTAGTGCTGGGTTTGAGAAGTAATTGCACCCTTCTCTGTCAACAGAGAAATCAACCTGGTGTCATTTTTAAAGGGATCCTGCCAAAGAAAGTCTCCTGCCAGGGCAAGAAGATCCCAGCAGTAATGGGCTGTTTGTGTACCACCAGGGGTCAGAAGCTAAGGAGGCATTAAGGGAGAGCTTTTAGCAGAGGGAGAGCAGTGTCTGTGGCAGGATATTTGCAATTGCAGGAGTATACTATGGGAAGAGTGCACATAAGCTTCCCAAGAGAGGAAGAATTAGCTTTAAACACTCTGCCATATCCCCTTTGCTATAGCCCTACATCGTTTTGCTACAGATAGCAATCAAGAACTGTCTTATATGCCTGACCTCTGCTCCCTTTCCTGATCTTGATCCTGGTGGGCTCAGAAAACTCAGGAAGATGGTGGAAGAGAAACTTGGTGAGAAACAGGAGCTTGGTTCATCCTGTTCCTTCCTTCACTGACAGTGCTGGTGCTGGGCAGGCCTCAGCTGATTGAAGAACATAGATTTACTGTTACATGTGCTTTAGAGTTTTCATTATTATTTGGGTCGAGTCTTTTTATTTTGTAAAATTTCAAGCCTATTGGAATGTTCAAACAATACAATACAGTAAACACCCTATACCTTTTTTACCAGTTATTAACAGTTAGCCACAGTATATATTGTATGTATACTTCTTTGGGCATTGGGATGGGGCTGGGGCTGAACCATTTAAAAGTGACATTTTACCCCTTCAGCTTTTTTATCTTAAGAGTTAAAATCTTCTCCTCTGTAGTCATAATACTGTTACCACACCCAGGTCTTTACCATTGGTATAATAATGTATACTATACAGTTCATATTCAATTTTCCTTAATTATCTAAGACTAGTCTTTTTTTTTTTTTTTTTAATGAGACAGAATCTTGCTTTGTCACCTAGTACAGTGGTGCTATTTCAGCTCACTGCAGCCTCCACCTCCTGGGTTCAAGTGATCCTTCTGCCTCAGCCTTCTGAGTAGCTGGGATTGCAGGAGAGTGCCACCATGCCTGGCTAATTTTTGTAGTTTAAGTAGAGATGGGGTTTTCCCATGTTGGCCGGGCTGATCTCGTATTCCTGATTTCAGGTGATATGCCCTCTCGGCCTCCTAAAGTGCTGGGATTACAGGCGTCAGCCACCACGCCTAGCCAAGACTAGTCATTTTGAATTACTGATTTTGAAATCCATCATTTCTGTGTGGTGAACATGGTGGGCATGCTTTTAAAAGAGTTTCTCAATTCAGTATGCTCTTACATTATTCAAGAATAGATTTCTTGTAGGTAAAATTGACAGAGTAATGATAATTGTTGAAGCTTGGTGAGGGCGGTTCATTGAACTTTTCTCCCTACTTTTGGGTATAATTGAACATTTTCATGATGACAAGTTAAAGGATTTCTTTGACTCTTGTATTTTCTAATTTTAGATTTGGAATGTTAGTAAATCACATAACACATTATTCCTTAAAATCAGAGGAAATCAACTTATAAAACTAAAACAGTAATAATAATAGTTTTCCATATGTAGGGCAAACTAAGTTTTTTACAGATTCATACCTCTCCAATATAAATTTTATTTCATTATAAAGCGATCATTCTTTGAGGTTTAATACTCATTTTGAAGACTTCTGTTCATCTTTTTCTTGGTTTGCAATTTGTCTCTGAAGTGCAGGAGAGACCGAGTCCAGGGTTGGCCCTAATAATGGTGAGGGTGACCTAGGTGAAAGTGTAGTCTGGGTGAAAGTTCATATTGGGACCAAATTTAAAGCTAAAGTTCTTTAAGAAGTAGGATTGAGCCTGAGGGGTTTCAACATGGTACAGTGTGGAGTGTGGCTCTAATTAAAAAATCAGGTAATACAGAATTCTGAATAATCTGGGAAAGGGTAATTTTTCTAAAATTAAAACAAAAATGAAATAGTCCTGAAACAGTGTTGTTCAGATTTGTTAGAATTTATTTCTTTGGAATTTGAAATATTTTGTGTATTAGCTATAGTGATTATTTTTGTGTGAATAGAATATTTTTTGTACTTTAATAGAGTATTTTTGTCAGTCATAATTTTAAAGCCAAAGGTAGAATCTTGTAACTTTGTCCTAAATGAACACTTTTGGTGGAAGTCAACAAAATACTACATTAAATGTTGCTGTATACATTAGTGATTTCTGAGTGTTATTTTTTTTTTTTTTTGCCTTTCTTTTGGTTTGGTTTATCTTATAAAGGGTTTCCTAAAGTGAATAATTATTAATCAAGTTGCACTGATAAATGACATGATTTTAGTTGGCCTTTGTAGAGAGACAGTTTACTCGTCAACCTTAGTGTTTCTTAGCAACACAAATTATTCCTATCTTGGGCATTTTCATATCCTCTTTCAAACACACATTTGGAAATAGTTTATATGACCTGATGCTTGTCCATCTGTCCTGAATCTCTCATTACTTCTGCATTACCTGAACATCCTTATTAAACCTCATGTCCATACAGTACGTTCTTTCAGCTTAATAACGCACAGTTTGACTTCAGCATCATTTGGCTTGTCACAATCTTAAAAGTGTTCTGAGAAATAAATTTCTTTTGTGTATTGTGTAGCTAAAAGTTACTGAAAATATGTTATATTTTCATGATAAAAGTATAAAAATACTGCCTTGGGGCTGGGCTCAGTGGCTCATGCCCATCATCCTAGCATTTTGGGAGGCTGAGGTGGGAGGATTGCTTGAGGCCAGCCTGGACAACATAGTGAGATCCCATCTCTACAAAAAAATTAAAAAATTAGCCAGGAATGGTGCCACATACCCGTAGTCCCAGTTACTTGGGAGGCTGAGGTGGGAGGATTACTTGAGCTTTGGAGATTGAGGCTGCAGTGAGCCGTAATCTTACCAACTGCGCTCCAGCCTGGGTGATGGAGTGAGATCCTGTCTCAAAATACAAAAACAAAACAAACAAAACAACTGCCTTGGGTGCTAGCTGTTTTCTTATTGTCATTATCCTCTATTCATACATCCATTCAACAAATATTTATTGAGCACTTACAACATGCCAGGCTTTGTGACAGGCACTGGTGATACAGTGGTGAGTGAAAATACGGGATCTCTGGTCTCTAGCAAAGGGCTATGGTTGTCTGAGAGCATGAGAAATGAACCTGCTCTGGTCAGGTAGGAAAGGCTTCCCTTAGGAAGTGAGCCTTAGCTGCTGTCTGAAGAGCATAACAGTGGGAGCAGTGTGTGCAAAGGCCATGTGGCAGGATGCAGTAGGGCACATTGAGAGAAGCTGGAGTGCAGAGTGAACACTTACAGTTGATAGGAAATGAACTGAAATAATAGAGCATAATGCATATAGTCTTTTAATTTGTAAGACAATTATGGGATTAGAAAGAAATAGCACAGGAAGGACATTTTACCCTGCTAAGTGGTGGAAATGGGAGGAATTAGTATACAAATGTAGGCTCTGGAAATATATTTCCAGAGAGTTTTGGAGAAATTAAACAAGCTAAGCCAAAGTTCAGATGTTAGGACAGCATCTAAGACAAAAACTGTCCATTGGGATGTAAAAATCTTAAATGTACTCATAAGTAGGTATTTCTGTGGAGAGAGCCCTTAGTTCATCAGACCCATGGAGAGGTTAATGATGCAAAATAGGGCCATTGTGTAGTTCATTAAGAGATGAGCAATGAGAATTGGACTTGGTAGCAAAGTCTTATGGTCAGCTCAAACATTCTTGGGAGTTAAAAAGCCGTAAGAGACAGGGACTCAGTAAACTTGCCTGCAAGTAATCTTTATTATTGCACATAGATAGAAAACATTTGTACTCTTCTTATAGCTTAAATCTGTTTATATATATAAAAATGCATTTAAAATACTTAAAATGTTTTAATATATGAGATAATTAGTTTAGTTATTACGCTAAGAGAGAGGTCAGGGATTTAATACCTGGAGAGATGATATCCCCCACAGCAAAAATACTGCTTTTCTCTCCAGACAGTATTGGAGTCTTTACTTAGTCCAGTTTGAAATGCATGCTGTGTGGACACAGGGAAAACTTAAAAGAATGTTTGGAGTTACGTTCAAATCTATCCTTATCTTTAGAGCCTTACCATGGGTAGGTCATTAGTGTGATCTCGTTACTTAACTGTGATTTGCCCTGCCTGAATTTTGAGACCCATATAATATCTTTCAGTGCAGCTATATGAGAGTATAAGCATATATATGCATGCATTCTAATGCAGTGGAGCAGTTTTCTCTTAGAGCTTTTTTGATCAAGGAAGCAGATACTATTTACAGCTATATTAGATTGGAAGCAGGTGCTTCCCACTCTCTTTTTCATCTTTGTAGCCATTTTTTCACTTTGGTTCTGCGTGTATCTGTATACTACGTGCAACTCTATGGTTTTTCTCTTCTTGTATGTTCTGGAATAGATGGGTGACAAAAAAGCCATAAGCAGCCTTTTTTATTCACTGAGAATATCAACTTGTGTTTGAATACCAGAGTTGACTATGTGATCACTCCTTTTTAGTATATGATTTGCTTGTTTATTTCTTCTCCTGTTTACTATTCAAAAATTACATGTATATTTTAGTCTGGCAAAAGTGATCAAATATGATTAATTTTTACAAAATACCTTTGAAATTAATTGGTACTTAACTTGGTGCTATATTTTGAACATGTATATATGATTATTTGCTATTTTTGTTTCTGAAACAATTATTTGAGACAATTTGTAAATTTGTAAAATTATCTTTTAAATAATTTTTACAATTTGTAAAAATTATCTTTTAAAATGAAATAAAGTGACAGGTTTATCCTTTTGAGGTGATGGGGCTTAACTTTTATTAAAATCATATTATTCCCCATAAAACAGATGTAAAAGCCTTATTTCTTCTTTGTGTTTCAATTATGTAATTTAAGTAAGTTATATCTTCCTTTAGATGTGTCCCAGTTTATTAAACACATTCAATTTCCATTGTAAGCATGTAGATAGGATAGGTGACTATATAAACTGGGATAAATTTTGTAAATAGTATTGGAAATTAATCTTGGAATTCTAAATGTCACTATTATTTTTCCTTAATGCTTCTGTTTGTAGTACAGGGTACTACAAAGTAGTATAGCGGATAAAACACATAGTCCCAGCCCTAATAAGAAAGACCAGTGTATAAGTAACTTGAATAAATGGTATAAGAGAAGCACAAATAAAACTCAGCTAAAAAAAAAGATTGTATTAATCATTTCTTAAAAGATCTGATACTTGAGCTGGGCCTTAAATAACTGTTAGAAAAATAATGGGGGATGATTTGGGAAAAGAGAATTTTAGGCTGAGCAGATAACACAAAAAAAGGCAGAGTCTTAAATGCCTTGTATGACTGAAGAGTCTCTAGTGGTTTTGCATAGGAGCAGAGGGGGGAGCTGTTGGTGATTAAACTGGACTGTCCAAAACTAGGTTTGATTATCTTGTAAGAGTGTGTGCAGATCTTTTTTTTTTGAGACGGAGTCTTGTTCTTTTGCCCAGGCTGCAGTGTAGTGGCACAATCTTGGCTCACTGCAGCCTCTGCTTCCCAGGTTCAAGCAATTCTGCCTCAGCCTCCTGAGGAGCTGGATTATAGGTGCCTGCCAACGGGTGTGCAGATATTATTTGTTAGGCAGTGGACACCCTTCGAAGGATATAGAGCATCTTTAATGTGTCTTCTGATGTATTCATAACTACTCTTATTATTTGTAGTAGATATTACAATATTCGTTTTAGAGAAAAACTAAAGCTCAGAGGAGCTAAATAACTTGCCCAAGGTCTTGTGACAACTAGTTGTCAGAGCTGTAATTCAAACCAAATGTTCATTTCAATCCCCCATGTTTCATCTCTTTTAAATGGGAGAACAAGGCAACCAGGCTAAATTTTAGGAATGTTACCAAAGCAATTGGTTTCTTGGATTAGAAAGTAATACTATAGATGCATGGTAGCCAACTGGGAGGCTATTTTAATGATTCAGACAAGTGGTGGTATGAATTTGAATTTGTGTTAATAAAAATAGGAGTCAAAAGAAGGGTCTGTATATGAGATTAAGATAGGAGAATTGTCAACGCTAGATAATTAAGTGTAGATAATAAGAAGCCATTGTTTCAAATTTATGTGGTAGAAAAATGGTGTCCCCCAGTGACTGGTTTGCTTGAGCTAAAAGCCAGCTGGTGTAAAAGAGAGACTGGGGCTTGCCAGTGAGCCAGAATTAAGTGATATAGTGCTAAAGTGATTTGATTGTGAAGAGTTAAAGGGTGAGATATAAAAGTCAGATTGTAGCTTCAGGTTAAACATACAAGCACAGAGCTGAAAACTAGAGGCAAAGCCTAACATTTGGGTAGACTGTGAACTGAATATGGAAGGAGTACCTGAATAAAGGGTGAGGGCGCAAAACAATTATCATGGGCTGAACCTGTCCTGTGCTGATTGTTGTCCATTTGTACAAAGTTTTGCTCCCCCTCAGCTTTCTCTATGTTTGTAATAGCTGTTATGGGTTGAAATGTATCCCCCTTCTAAAAAGAAATGTGAAAGTCCTAACCTCTTGTACTCCCAAATGTGAACTTAGTTGGAGATGGGATTTTCACAGACTTTAACTTGAGTTTGTAGATAATCAAGTTAGCATGAGCTTGTTAGGGTGGGCCCCAATCTAATATGATGGTGTACTCATAAAAAGGGGAAATTTAGATACAGACATTTTCAGAGGGAAGACTATGTGAAGATACAGAGAACAATATTTACAAGTCAAGGATTGCCTGAGGCTACTAGAAGCTGAGAGAGAGAGACTTGAAACAGATTCTCCCTCACAGCCCTTCTAAGGAACTAACCCTGCTGACACCTTGATCTTTGACTTCCAGCCTCCAGAGTTATGAGATCACACATTTCTGTTGTGTGAGCCACCCAGTTTGGGCCACCCAGTTTGGGGTACATTGTTATAGCAGCCCTAGGAAATTAATGAAGCAGTATATATGGGATTGGGAAAGGTATAGGGGTCTGGTTGCAATATGAAATAGGGTGGTCAGGAAAGGCCTCACTAAGATGGTGATAATATGAGGAAAGAACTGAAGGAGGTGAGAGAATAAGCCATGAGGTTATCTGCTAGGAGAGCTTTCCTAACAAAGGCATGTGCCTCTGATGTATTTAGGAGGAAAAGAGGACAGTGTGTCTATAATGGGGTGACAAAGGAAATGAGATCTGAGAGGACATAACAGTGAGCATGGGGCAGATTGGGTAGGACCTTCTAAACCATTGACAGAGTTCCAACTTACATGCATTGATATGGAAGACCAGAGGATTTTAAACAGATTGGTCTTATCTACATTTTATAGGTATTATCTTGGCCATTGGGATGAAAACAGACAATGGGGGATAAGGTAGAGAGACCAGAAAGGAGGATGATGGAATGGTCCAGGCATTAGCTAGAGCTGTTGGAAGCTTGGATAGGAAGGTGGCAGTATAAGTGAGAAAAAATGGCTAGTACTGGGTATATATGTTATTGGTAGAGCATTGGAATATTATGACAGATTGAATAGGGGGTTTGAGAGAAAGTTTGGTCTAAGTAACTGGAATATGACAGAATTTCATTGAGCAAAGAAGGATCCTGGAATAGAGCAGATCCCTCTGTTTCCTCCATCCCCTCACCCCACGGCCAGAATAGGTTCAGAGTGACTCTGTGCTTCTGAATTGGAGAGAACTTATGAACAGAAAAAAAAAAGTAACATATAGGAAATGGAAGTGAGGTACAGAAACAGCTGGATTGGTTACAGCTTGGTGTGTGCCTTATTTGAACACAGTTTGAACAGTTGACTTTGATTGGCTGAAACTTGGTGATTGGTACAAGAGTATTTTGTGGTCTGTTTACAAATCCAGTTGAGTTACAGTTCACTATGTAGGAGAAACCTTTAGGCTGAACTTAATGTAAGGAGGTAGCTTTAGGCTATACTTAATTTTACAGTACAGTATATTTTTTTCCCATTCTTTTACTTTCAACCTATTGTGTCTTTGAAAATAAAGTATGTCTCTTGCAGATAGCACTTGGTTGGATTGTGTTTTCTTATTCATTCTGCCAATGTGCCTTTTGGTTATAGTGTTTAATCCATTAGCCTTTAATGTAATTACTGATAAGGTAAGATTTACAGTTGCCATTTTGTTACATATAATCTGTGTGTCTTATTTCTTTTGTCTTTGTATTTTCCTCCATCACTGCTGTCTTTTAGGTTAAATAGCTATTTTCTCCCCCCCCCCACCCCAATCCCTGCTAGATGCTTCTTACAACAGTAAATAGCTATTTTCTAGTGTACCATTTTAATTTTCTTGTTTCTTTTACTGTATTTTTTGTTCTTAGTTGTTTTATGCACATGTCCTCATGTTCTACACTTGGAGGTTCTAGCAGCACTTTGAGCCTCTACTCAGTGTTTTCTAGGTGATTTTCATAGGGAAATAATGCTGGGGTTCTGACTTAATAATGGTCAGGAAATACGACTGAAAATAGTTTTCTTGGCCAACAGTTATATTTTCTTAATACAGTTTGAATCTTCTGTTTACTCATGTTTACAGCAGGGCATCTGTTTTCTTTCTTCCTTCCTTTGTATTTGTTTCCCTCTACCTGTATCTCTCCCTCTAATTCATTCAACAAATGTATTTTGTATGTATGTAGTTGCATCAGGGACTTGGGGTATGGTAATGTATGAAGCAGATGGTTTCTTCCTCAGTCTTTGGGTCTACAGTAGATTTCACTAACTCAGATTCTTCCTGGAACATTGAAATATCCAAATAGTATACAGTAGGGCGTGGCAGGATCTGTAGCCAATTCCAGAGATATTCTCACTCAGATGAACAAAGAAAGAAGTTTGCAGGCCTTGGATGACCTCTGTTTTAATGTAAACATTTCTCTGTAGTAGGAATTGTTGGAATTTTTTAAACGAGTTCTCACTTGCCACTCCCTTATTGAGATTTGAGTAGTGTAGTTTTCCCCGTGTCTTGAAAACATGCTCCTGTAATCAGTGAGCTTTAATGTTTTTAGTGTTTTCAACTGTTTATTTCATATTAATTCAAATGAACCCTTAAAACTTACTAGATTCCATAGTGTTTATACAACAGGTATGAATTGTAAAGGATAGAATCACCTTAACATTTAATTGTAAAAAATGTATTGTTAAGCCTTTACTTTGGTTTCCATTGTTCTTTAAATTTTTATAGAAAGATTGTCATTTTTGTGATACAGTTTTTTGTTCCCCCTCAAAGAAGTGGGGGATAACAGATAAACTTTTAAATTAATTTTCCATTTTTAATATGAAGTTGATGTATTTCAAGAATATTATTTTCATCAGAGGATTGGATATAAATTGTGTTGGCAGTTAACTCTGTAATAAATGACATCAATTTTAGCAAATAACCTGGTGTACATATACTATATGTTCAAAAGTTAATCAAGGAGAATATAGGAATTTTACTTTTCCAGTGATGAGGATGCTAGTCTCTTCTATCCTTTGTGACCCTGAATAAGGCTATATGGGGAGACTAAAGCTGAGATAGATCTAGGTTTAGTAGGAAGGAACAGATTGGTCTTCATTAGGCTGTCAAAAAGGTCTTAAACTAATGAAAACCATGCCTATGAAACAAAGTGTTTTTCATCTTTGTAGAATTTGTATTTGGTGACCAGCCTGAGGTATTTTACCATCAAAGAACATATTATGTTCATATAATACCATTTTATCATTAATCTCTGCAACTAACTAATCTTGGTTAACTTTTTTTTTTTTTTTTTTGAGATGGAGTTTCACTCTTGTTGCCCAGGCTGGAGTGCAATGGCATGATCTCTGCTCACTGCAACATCTCCTTCCCGGGTTCAGGCAATTCTCTTGCCTCAGTCTCCCGAGAGCTGGGATTATAGGCATGTACCATCACACCTGCCTAATTTTGTATTTTAAGTAGAGACAGGGATTTCTTGATGTTGGTCAGGCTGGTCTTGAACTCCTGACCTCAGGTGATCCACCTGCCTCAGCCTCCCAAAGTGCAGGGATTACAGGCGTGAACCACTGCGCCTGGCCAATCTTGGCTAACTTTTAATGTGACATTTGCCACTACCGTCCTAAAACTCCTTCCTGAAAGCTATGAAGTATTTTTAGTTTTTCTGTTCTATTTGCATTTAGTTGGCTTCATGCAAACCTCATCATTGAAATGTTTTCTAGATGGGAAAATTGTTACATTTATATGAAAAAGGAGAATTTGTCATTTTTTTCATCTAAGTTGATTAGAAATTATATGTGAAGCTATAAAAAACAATTAATGAAAGTCAAAGCAATCAGTAAACAGTACACTGGCCCAAACCAGTGGACAAATATGCAGAGTACAGATGTCTGCACTAGGGGTGTAGTATGATATTATTTTCTTCACTGACATCTGTGGAGTTGTCCCCCCAGATTTACTCTTCGTTCTCTATTAAGATATTTTGTGGAAATATTATACTCTGCAGGAGCACTGGTAACTGATGACATCTTTCCACAAGTGTTTTTTATGGTGTAAATCAAAACATAGATGCCATGACTTTGTCTTTTAGGGGGGAGTTTCTTGGCATCTTTGCTTAGAACTTGCCCCTGAAAAGATGTTAACACTGATCTTTAAGAGGATACTTAATGTCAACAAGGTGTGCGGTTTGACTCTAAAAGGAGAATCGGGCAGCTCAGAATGCTTGGATCTTCAGAGACCAACCGAAAGTTAAAGGTGTTATAAGCTGTGGTTCAGCTAATTTACAAGGAGGATAATTACAGAAAAATTATCATATCTGTTTATTGGAAATAATCACTAAATTATTTAAATTGCTGTGAATATGGCCTAAGATACCTGCTTTAGTTATGTATTGCTACTTGACAAACTGCTTCAAAACTTAGTGGCCTAAAACTAGGACAACATATATTTTGCTCATGAGTCTCTCATTTGGAAGGTTCATTGGCATAATTTGTTTTTGCTACACTTTGTGTTAGATGATGTGGCTAAAAGGTGAGGGCCAGAATCATTTGAGGGTTTACTCGTGCACATCTATGGTGGTTGGATATTGGTCAGAACACTTACACGTGGCCTGGATATCCTCATAGTGTGTTGGCTAGCTTCTAAGGGTGAGAGGAAGGAGAGGGAGGAGCTGCATAGACCTTATTGTCTATTTATAGTTTACTTTTGGAAGTCACACAGTTCTACTTCCAAGACATTTTATTGCTGGATAGAAAGGTCTGCTAAATTCAAGCTGGAGGGGAGAAGTGTCTCCACCTCAGGATAAGAGAGTACCAAGCTGCTCGAAGGGCATGAGGGACTGGAAATATTGCCATGGCCATTTTTGGAAAATAGTTGGCTACATCATTTTACCTAATTATCTATATTCTCTTATTTCTGGCCTCAGATTGATTCAGTTTTGTGAGCCCAAAATGCTCAATAGTTAAATGTAGAAAGTAGAAGACAGATTAAAATACTTCCCTATGATTAATAGAAAACTCCTTCAATTACATTTTCTTTGTAATTGTATCTTTTTCTGGAACTCTGGAACCCTTAGGGGCAGGGTTAAAATGGCAAAACCCAGCATTTTATGTTATATTAGCTGTATTGAAAAATAGTATGATGTATTGCAGTTGTATCATCAGAGTTCAAGTCACACTTCTGCCACTTTCCAGCTGTGTGTCATTGGGACAGTTCTTTAACCTCTCTGAGTTCACTCATCTACAAAGTCAAGGTGATGATTCCTTCCTTATTGATCTGGTTTGTTAAACAGTGATATATTTAAAGGGAGCAACTCAGTGAATGGGAGGTCCTGGGGTCTCAGATATTATCATTAGGCAGGTTGATGAAAGTGCATGAATTAAGATGTTAAATTTATAATGATTCAGAATGATAAAATTAAGAAACTTATTTAGGACATGTAGATACTTAGAAGTTAGACCAAGTATAGGTGCATGTGACTGGAAGGATTTAGAGTAGAGAAAAACCTAAGAAGGAATTCTGGAAGAATATGTCTCTGTTTTGAAAGGTACATTATATCTTACTAGCTACCAATCAACTTTTTTTCCTTTATTTTCTTTATCTTTTGAGATAGGGTCTTGCTCTTTTGCTTAGGCTGGAATGCAGTGGCATGATCATGGCTTACTGCAGCCTTGACCTCTTGGGCTCAAGTGATCCTCCCACCTCAGCCTCCTGAGTATATGGGACTATAGGAGTGCTCCACTATGTCCAGCTAATTAAAAAAAAAAAAAAGTCTGGCCTCCCAAAGTGCTGGATTATAGCTGTGAGCCTCTGTGCCTGGCCTAAACAATTTTTTATAGAATGAGATCTTGCTATGTGGCCTAGCCTAGTCTTGAACTCCTGGGCTCGAGCAGTCCTCACTCCATTGCCTCCTAAAGTGTTGGGATTACAAGCATAAACCACTGTGACTGCCCGCAAACACCTTTTTACTAAAATGAATGTTTCAAAGATTTATTAAAATAATGAACAGTTACTTAAGGTACTTTAATAAATGCCTTAATACCTTAGTTTTAAATGTTTTATATTTAGTGAAAAATGCTAATTTTTTGTTTTTATTTTTCTATAATAATTTTAGAAGTGACATATATGTTATAGAAAAGAAACTGAAGAAACAAGTCACTCATGATTCCATTACTCAGAGGCAGACTGTTAATGTTTTGTCGCATTTTCTTTCAGTTTTTTCTTTTAATACTGTAACTTTCCATGGTCAGTATCATAATGTATAACTTAATAACTTTGCTTTTTTACTTAATTATTCTCTTAATAATTTCTCACATGTCATTCAATTTTATCTGTCATGTAAATGTAGCATACCGTTTCAAGATTTTTATGATTTTTTTTTCTGCTAGACATAATGTGATGAATATATATTTGTACCTGATATTTTTTGTCTTCATTTTGATTTTTTCCATAGGAGGTATTTCTGGAAAGGTAATTACTAAATATAAGTATGTGAATATTTTTAAGGTCTTTGATTAATATGTTACCTTTCTTTCCAGAAAGTATTACCATTTCATATCTCTACTAAAATGAGAACAGCAGTATGATTATTTGTTTTTGTAAACAAAGTTGCCTAATTTGACAGTTAAAAGTATCCTTTTTAAAATTTGCATTTCTTCTGTTTTTGTTAGATTAAAATTTTCTTTCGAATATTTAATATTTCTTTCATTTTAATTCAAATAGATTATATATTAGGGATATAAGTTTTAAAATATATTTTCTCTAGGTTTGGAGAAATTTCATCACCCAGTATATTTTGTTACTTTAGAAACAGTTTAAAATTTATTTTTTTTCATTTTGGGTGAAAGACGTACTTGAGTTACACTAGCCTGCATGGTACAGTTATTGTTTTCAATTGATGGTAGTTCTCATTTTCGGTGACTTAATTTTCATAATCTTTTAGTTATTTTTACAGTGTGTTTTGCATCTAAAATGGATATATATCCATTCAGGTTTTTTTTTTTTTTTTGAGATGGAGTCTTGCTCCATCACCAGGCTGGAGTGCAGTGGCGCGGTCTCGGTTCACTGCAGCCTCCACCTCCCGGGTTCAGGTGATTCTCCTGTGTTAGCCTCCTGAGTAGCTGGGACTACAGGCATGTGTCATCACGCCCAGCTGTTTTGTATTTTTAGTAGAGACGGACTTTCACCATGTTGGCCAGAATGGTCTCGATCTCTTGACCTCATGATCCACCTGCCTCAGCCTTCCAAAGTGCTGGGATTACAGGCATGAGCCACTGCGCCCGGCCCCATTTAGTTTTTAATATTATGATTGTCAAACTTCAAGTAACTGTGTTTTGGTTATTCTGAAGGGGCTTTTCATAAATAGAATTTATGAAATTCTTCTCACTCGCAAAATTTTAATTTCAAATGGAGGATTTTACTAGGCTTATTCAGATTATATAAAAACTAAGATTCATTTATTTCCCTTTAAAATTTTTTTTTAAGTCTTTTAAATTCACAGAACAGTATGATACAATGTAACTCTTGTCAGATCTGAACCTTTTTGCCATGTGTATAATAGGAAAAAACAACTGTTTTTTTCTTCTACATTCATACTTAGCACAGACTACTTCACCTCTGGTCATCAAAATGTGTATGGGGCTTTTCCCTCACCTACTGGTTGTCTGACATCAACTGGTTATTCAACAATTTAACTTAATTCTGACATTGTCTGCTTGGAGATAGTGTCAGATTCTACAGGTTAAGGGCTTGATCTCACAAGATTGTCTCCCACCTCAGACACCAATTGCAAGTAGTAGGCTACCCACAACTTCTATCCATCTTAGCTACAGATTGGAGGTTCCCACCAACACCTTCTTGGGAGCAGCTTGCAGAACTCAGGGAAATACTCTTACCAGTTTATTAAGAAAGGATATGATAAAGGATCCAAATGAACAGCCAGATCAGCCAGATGAAGAGATGCGTAGGGTGAGGTCTGGAAGAATCCTGAGTGCAAGAGCTTCTTTCCCTGTGGAGTTGGGGTGTGCCACTCTGGGCACATGGATGTGTTCACCAACTCAGAAGCTCTCTGAACCCCTTAGTTCAGGAATCTTTCTGGAGGCTTCATCAGGGAGGCATGATTGACTATTAACTCATTATCTATTCCTTTTCCCCTCCCCAGAGGATGGGAGTGGGGTGGAATTGAAGGTTCCAAGCTTCTAATCATGGCTTGATCTTCCTGGTGATCATCTAGGAGCCCACCAAGAATTGCCTCATTAGAAGAAAAGATGCTCCTGTCACCCAGAAAATTCCAAGTGATTTACAGTTCTCTGTGAGGAACCAGGGACAGAGACCAATACACGTATTTCCTATTAATGCACACCCTGTTTAGTTTAGTTTTTAATGTTTTATTTCTTAAATAGAGCTTTATAAATGGAAGTGAGGATCTCTATGATGCTGATACCTAATTCTATTCTCCTTTCCCCAGCCTCAGAGGTAGCAAGTAGGTGTTTATATTGCCATGATTGTTTTTATACATTTATTTAATATGCATGTATCAGTAATAACCTCATATAAATAACTGTCCATATTCCTCTGAAGCTTATTCTTTTTTCACCAATATTATATTTTTAGAGTTATCTAGGTTAATAAATGTTGCTCTGATTTAGTAGTTCTCAGGATGTGGTCCCTGACCAGCAATCTCACCACCACTTGGGAATTTATTAAAAATATATCTTCTCAGGCCAGGACTGAGTAAATAAATTGTGCCACCCAGTACAAAATGAGAATGCTGGGCCCCATGTTTAGAAACTATTAATAATGTCAAGATGGTGACAGCCGAGCATTAAACCAAGCTAAGCGTCCTTCCAAGCTTGGTAGCTGTGAAGCTAGCTCTGTCTTAGACCTCACTCCTGACCTAGGGAATAGAGACTCAGAGTAAGGACCAGCAATCTGTGTTTTTAACAAGCCTTCCAGGTGATTCTTTTGAATGTTTAAATTGTGTTAGTTTTCTCCAGCTGCCATAACAAAATACCACAGATGAGGTGGCTTAAAGAACAGAAATTACAAACCTGCACATGTACCCTTGAAATTAAAAGTTAAAAAACATTTTTTTTTCTGAATTTTGGAGGCTGAAATTCTAAGATCAGTGTGTTGGTGGGTTTGCTTTCTTCTGCGGTCTCTCAGAATGTGGTCCAAATATGCTTGCAATATAGACCAAAGAGGACCATATGAGCAAGGTGAACAACTGCATATGGGTATTGTAAGCATCCCAGATTCCTCTTATAAGGACACTAGTGAAATTGGATTAGGACCTATCCACTCTAGCCTCATTTTGCCTTCATCACCTCCTTAAAGGCCCCACCTCCAAATACAATTATTGTGAGGTACTAGAGGTTAGGGCTTCAACATATAAGTTTTGGAGGGACACAGTTCAGCCCATAGCACCACTACAACTCAGTGATTTTTATTTTTATTAGGGCTATGTGATACTCAGTTTTATGATTATACTGTGTCTTTTGTGCTACTGCTGGACATTTAGGTTATTTTCCATTTTTTTCTGCTATAACAAACAGTGCTCCTGTGGAGTCTTGTATAAATATTTTGTATATCTTGTGAATTTCTCTAGTTCTGATGATACATAATGGGATAGATTTATTGGATTCTAGCAAGTAGAATCTCCGAGCTTTAGTTGATACTGCCGAGTTGCTCAGCAATTTGGAAGTGAAGAGAATTCTTCCCTTCTCTGAAAGTTTAAGAGAATTCTTTTTCACTATCTCCCAGGCAACATTGATATTGTTAGACTTTAAAAAAAATATTCTGATAGGCATGAGTTTCATAAGGTTGTTTTAATATGCATTTTTCTGCTCATTGTTAACATTGAGCATGTTTTATGTATTTATTGATCATTTAAGTTTTCCTTCTCTGTGGATTACATGTTCATGTCTTTTACCTGTTTCTTTTGGGTCATTTGACCTTTTCTTACTGATTTGTAGACTTTTTCTCCCTAGCATCTGCATTTACACCATTATTGGTTATGTGTGGGAGAGATACATTTTTCCAGTTTGTAGAGTTATCCGCTTTATGAGGTCTTTTGTGCAGAAGTTCTGAATTTTAATGGCAAATGTATCCGTTTCTTTTTCTTTATGATTTCTTTTCCTGTTTTTATTTAGTTTTGAAATGGTGTCTTGGAGTAGACTTCAAGTGCCCTGATGTCAATCAAATTACAACAAACAAAAACAAAATCATGCACTGCCTTTTGTTTAATGAAAGGCTGAATCTATGCTGTTAATTTTGCTAGTGTGTAATTTTAAATGGTGGTGTTTTGGCTTTAGGAGATGACTTTTTCTGTAACCCAGCACGTGGTTTGGAACCATATTTTGAGTTGCTTAACAACACCAGCTACTATTTCTGTATATGGGTGGGTTTGTCATAATGATATTTAAATAAGTAAGTTTCATTCTCTGTTAGTAAATAAAAGAGAACAGTGACTCCATCTTTGGGTATGTGCTGTCGGGTTTTCTTGGCCTTTTGTAGCTTAGTATCATCTAGTAATATACTGAATACTTTTTATGCTGCTAAGAATAGTAGTGTTTATTTGGGAAATATTTGTTAATGTTATCTTACTAAAAATTTGGGCCATTTATTACCAAAAGGTAAGGTTTTATACCAGTCTAAGGCAACATTTTCTCTTTGTTCTGAGTTCCCACATGCACTTGGTACATTTATTCAAATTTTAATACCTTCTCCTTAGCACCACCCTCTTGTCACAACTTCTAAAAGATGCATATAACTGTGTCACTGATAGTTGTAAATGTCTACTTAACTCATGGAGGGCTCATTGATTATTTGGATATAGATTATACTCTCTAGCCCCTGCTCCGGGAACATTTTGGCTGTTTTCAGATTTGCTTATATCTCCCATTACAAAGCCATGATGTATACCAAGGAGGAGGTGAATACCATCTTTCTAATTGCCATGAGTTACTTTTTGGTGGCTGAATTTGGTGAACAAAGTTCAAAAAGTTTTAGGATGATGATAATTGAAACTAGTGTGGTCCAGCATAGAGCTTGTTAGATTTGCAAATTCTCAAGCCCCAGCCCAAATCTGCGGATCAGAATTCCTGAGGATGAGGCCAGGGAATCTGTTTTAACAAGCTCTCCAGGTGATCTGAGACAGGTATGTGAAGGGCTGTTCCACAGCATTTTCTTGCTTTCATACAGTTCCCTAAGGACAGCATGATACGAAATTTGTGACAGTGTAGTAGTGTTGACAGCAAGTTATAGCACTTGCCTGTAGCTCTTTTTTTTCTTGTGGTGAAGAAGTGCAGTAGAGGATGGGCAGGCTAGAAGAGTTTGAGGGAAGGGGGGTCGGTCCGATCCTTTCACTCTTCCTGGAAACCATTGGCCTTTATGTCTTTTCACTGTGTCTGCCTAGACTGCTAAAGTTATATAACCTTTTTAATTTGCATCTGATGTCCCTAATTTCAAATTAAAATCACTGATTTATTGAATATTTATTTGCATAAAGTCCTTGTTTGGCTCTGTAGAAGATAAGAGGAAATATGTATAAGGTGTGATCCTTACCCACATGCTTGAGCATCATAGAGACTTGGGTTCAAATTATGCCACTAAACTTGACTTGAGCAGTAATCTTTGGCAGCGTTCTTAATCTCCCTACATCTTATTTTCTTCTGTTGCAAAATGAAAGCAGCACCTACTGTGCATTTCTTACTGGGATGATCAAAGGATTAAATGAAATAATGTATATGAAGCACTTTAAACATAATAGGCACTCAGTAAATGGTAGTTGGATGCTATTATCATTATAATCATCATCTAGTTATTTCTGTATTTGAACATCACACTTGACTCTACAGGGCATACTATATTAATGGTCTAGGTGACAATTTTCAGGAATTGCTTTTCTGGCTCTGTGATGATTCCATCACGGTGAGATAATTTAATTAGCCCATGCCTGCTGAGCACTGTGGCTGTGGTGCTCAGTAAAAGAAATGTGGTGTAGAAAGAACCAGGGCTTTGGAGTTAGACAGATCTTGATCTGTCATTACTCCAGTAGTCACAAGGTGTGTATCTTGGGCAAGTTGCTTAGCTTCTCTTCTTCCATTTCTCATCAGTTAAAAAAAAAAAGGAAAACACTCACCTTGATGTGTTATTTTGGAGATAAGTGAGACTGTATGTAAAGCTCTTGGCCTGTAGTAGGTGCATGGTAATTTTTGTAGTAAATGTTGTCTTGTCCCCTTCCTTTCTTTCATATTGCATAATTTTAGTGTCTGTTGTCCCCAATATATGTTGAGTTTTCTTCTACTCTTTGCACTTAGAAATCATGAGGCTAAACCAAAAGGCTAAGTAACTTATTTGCAACAGAAATGTTAGAACTGACTTAAGCAAAAAGGGATTTATTAAGGTGTAATCATTTACGAGGTCTTTGAGGGAGCAAAATGAAAATACAGTAGGCTGAGCTTCTAGATACAACTCCTGCTAGAACCACACTTTTTAGTTGTCTTCCTGCAAAATTTGGAAGCTACTGAATGAAGAGTTTCAGTTTTTGCTGCTGGCCCCAGAAGAATCATTACCTCGCCTTCCATTATTGGTGGATCTGCCTATTTTTAATACTGTCTTTCCTTGTTTTCTTTCTCTCTTGGCCTCCTAGGAGTTTTTCTCCTTGGGAAACCCAGGGCATATACAGATCCTAATTGTAAGGAGGTCTAGCAGAAGTACACTTTAGCTTTCTAGCTATTTTTGTGTGACATGCTAGAATGGGATTGGGTGGGTGTTAAGGACAAATCTGCTATATCTGCCACAGCTTTCAAAAAGGAAAGGGGCATGGGACATATTGATTGAGCACCTTTGCTCTCTTAAAAGAGATGATAGTTTCAAGTGGGGGAAAGGGAAAATGTCAATCCAGCAATGTTGATAGGAGGTAAGTTCTCTAGTAAAGAAAAAAAATATTTTGTAGATAAAGCCCAATTATTAAAGCAGTGTAAGACTAAAGAGATCCTGTTGTGTTTATTTGGTTTATAGTCTATAAATTTGATTTTTAAGAATATCTTGTAACTTTTTTTTTTTTTAATATTTATTTTACTTTAGGTTCATAGTATATCTGGCATTTCTCCCCATGTTATCCTTCCCCACCCTTCCCTCCCTCCCCCACCCCCCATTGTCTCTCCCCTACCCCCCCTCCAACTGTCCCCTGTGTGTGATGCTCCTCTCCCTGAGTCCATGTGTTCTCGTTGTTCAACACCCACCTATGAGTGAGAACATACGGTGCTTGGCTTTCTGTTCTTGTGTCAGTTTGCTGAGAATGATGGTTTCCAGATTCATCCAAGTCCCTACGAAGGACACGAACTCATTGCTTTTTATGGCTGTGTAGTATTGCATGGTGTATATGTACCACATTTTCTTTGTCCAGTCTGTCATTGATGGGCATTTGGGTTGGTTCCAGGTCTTTGCTGTTGTACACAGGGCTGCAATGTACATACGTGTGCATATGTCTTTATAGTAGAACGATTTATAGTTCTTTGGGTATATACCCAAAAGTGGGATTGCTGGGTCAAATGGAATTTCTATTTCTAGATCCTTGAGAAATCGCCACACTGTCTTCCACAATGGTTGAACTAATTTACACTCCCACCAACTGTGTAAGAGTGTTCCTATTTCTCCACATCCTCTCCAGCATCTGTTGTCTCCCGATTTTTTAATGATCACCATTCTAACTGGCATGAGATGATATCTCAGTGTGGTTTTGATTTGCATTCCTCTAATGACCAGTGATGATGAGCATTTTTTCATATGTTTGTTGGCCTCATATATGTCCTCTTTTGGAAAGTGTCTGTTCATATCCTTCACCCACTTTTGAATGGGCTTGTTTTTTTCTTGTATATCTGTTTTAGTTCTTTGTAGATTCTGGATACTAGTCCTTTGTCAGATGGGTAGATTGCAAAATTTTTTTTGCCAGTCTGTGTCTTTTGATTGGGGCCTTTAGGCCATTTACATTTAATGTTAATATTGTTATGTGTGAATTTGATCCTGCCATTTTGTTACTGGCTGGTTTTGTTTCTCATTAGTTGACTCATTTTCTTCATTGCATTTTTGGTCTTTGCCAACTGGTTTGCTTTTGCTGTGACTAGTACTTGCTCCTTTCCATGCTTAGTGTTTCTTTCAGGAGCTCTTGTAGGGCAGGTCTGGTGATGACAAAATCTCTCAATAATTGCTTGTCTGTAAAGGATTTTATTTCTCCTTCACTTATGAAGCTTAGTTTGGCTGGATATGAGATTCTGGGTTGAAAGTTCTTTTCTTTAAGGATGTTGAATATTGGCCCCCACTCTCTTCTGGCTTGTAGTTTCTGCTGAGAGATCTGCTGTGAATCTGATTGGCTTCCCTCTGTGGGTGACCTGACCTTTCTCTCTGGCTGCCCTTAGCATTTTTTCCTTCATTTCGACCCTGGTGAATCTGACAATGATGTGCCTTGGGGTTGCTTTTCTTGAGGAATATCTTTGTGGAGTTCTCTGTATTTCCTGAATTTGAAATTTGGACTGCCTTGCTAGGCCTGGGAAGTTCTCCTGGATAATATCCTGGAGTGTGTTTTCCAGCTTGGATTCATTCTCCCCGTCATATTCAGGTACACCAGTCAGGCATAGATTAGGTTTTTTCACATAATCCCATATTTCTTGGAGGCTTTGTTCATTTCTTTTCACTCTTTTTTCTCTTGTATTGCCTTCTCTTTTTACTTCATTGAGTTGATCTTCAATCTCTGATATCCTTTCTTCTGCTTGATTGGTTCGGCTATTAAAACTTGTGTTTGCTTCACGTAGTTCTTGTGCTGTGTTCTTCAACTCCATCAAGTCATTTATATTCTTCTCTAAGCTGGTTATTCTAGTTAGCATTTCGTCTAACCTTTTTTCAAGGTTTTTGGTTTCTTTGCATTGAGTTAGAACGTGTTCCTTTAGCTCTGAGAAGTTTGTTATCATCCACCTTCTGAATCCTGTTTCCGTCAATTCTTTGCACTCCTTCTCGGTCAAGCTGTGATCCTGTGTTGTTGAGGAGTTGTGATCCCTTGAAGGAGAAGAGGTGTTCTAGTCTTTGGTGGTTTCACCGTTTTTGCGCTGGTTTTTTCCCATCTTTGTGGATTTACCTGGCTGTGGTGTCAGAGAGCTGCTTGATGAGGTCGCTTGTCTGCCTGTGGGGGGTGCTACTGGGTTTCTAGGGACTCCTTCAGGTTACTAGGGAAGCTTCCTGTGTCTTTTTTGTTTATGCTGGAAGATTAGGCCCGCCTCTTCCGCTGACCTGTAGGCACTGCTGGGTTGTGGAGAATGCTGTCCCGTTGCTACATAGACTTCCTGTGTTTTTTGTTAAAACATGTGGCCTTGTCCCACCCCTCTAGTGGTGGGTTGTGCCCTTCCTCCACTGGGCTGGATCATTCAGGGTTCCCTCTCAGACTGTGGCACTGGCTATGCAACCCACTAGAGTCAGAGCTTCAGCCATCTGGGGTTTGTGGGGGAGGTTAGGGACCCGACCAGCCTCACTGGCTGTCTCCCCCTTTCAGCTCTCTCTCTCTCCAGTCATGGGGTAGGGGCCGCCCAGCTGCTCCTGCTTACAGCTCCCCTCTCTCTCCGGGCGAGGGGAGGGGACGATAGCTCAGTCTGCAGACTCTTATTCAACTCCGCACTTGTAATTCCCAGCGCTTGACTGGTAAAGATCCCCTGTTCTGTGTATTGCTGAGGCTTTGGGGGAAGCGTTGTATCTGGACCGGAGTGCCAGAGGTGGAGCCTCTGACTCGCCGGTCAGATGCACTTTCTGGGTGAAGCAGCACCCCTCCCTGCCTCGGTCTTCCCTGAGTGGGCTTTGCTCACCCTCAGACTAGACCCGTTGAAATGCACCTGGTACCTCAGTTGGAGCTAGGAGATCTCTGGGTTTCTGCATCTCTTTTGCTGGGTGTTGTGTGCTGGGGTTGTGTGTAATCCACCATCTTGGATCCTCCTTGTAACTCTTTTTTAACTTCATAGTTTTGCCTTAGGGTATGTGGATACAGCATTCCTGGTAGGCTATCAGATTTGCTCATTTTTGCCAATCAGAAGAAAAGTATGTATTCTTGTTCAATTGATATCCTAAAACCTAGACCCATGCAAAAATTTTGTAAATGTAAATAATTTGTATTACTTTGAACACATTTTTGGTGGGAGTGGAGTTGGGATGAAGGTAAAGTTTTCATAAAGTATAGTGTCCAATTTGTTTTACTGTTCCATAGACCAGTACTGTCTAATAGAAATATAATGTAAGCCATGTGTATAATATTAAATTTTCTAGTAATCACATTAAAAAATGTAAAAATAAATATATGAAATAAATTTTAATAATATGTTTTATTTAACTCAGTATATCCAAAATATCATTTAAACATGTGGTACTAGCCACATTTCATGTGTTCAAGCTACGTGTGGCTAGTGGGTACCTATTATCTGCCTTACTTCATACTAGAACTTTTCTGATTTGAGAAGTACTGAAATATACGATATGCATGTTTATAAAATGTTCTCAGTGTGCCATGTCTTGATAACACTTTACTGGTTACACTTTAAAAATAATAATATGATTGTAAATCAGTGCTACTCCCCAAATTATAAGTGTTGATGTAATGGCTTGCTGTATTTTATGATAGTTGTGCAAGTGTATGAACCTATTAGAGTATAGGGGTGTGAAGGATGATACTGAGGTATGCCATTACAAGCATAGTTTTGGTGGAAGTTTTTAGGCTATGCGAGTGTAGACCATTGCAGTTAATCCCTATGACTTAACCAGTTCTTGATGATATATCAAGAGCACTGTTTATCACTGTCGTTTCCCTGAAGAAGCATCTAAATTTTTGATTAGTAAATTTTTTTAAAGCACATGCAGTATATATTTTTATTTACTTAGAAACAATGTACATGTATAACTGTAGTAATATAGCATGTCAATTCTGAAGCAGAAAGAAACAAAAAAGATTAGGTTATATTAGATCTGACATGTAAGAGGACACTGAGAAAGTGTCAGATATAGAGGCGGGGCATGGTGGCTCATGCCTGTAATCCTAGCACTTTGGGAGTCTGAAGTGGGAGGATCACTGGAGCCCAGGAGTTTGAGGCCAGCCTGGGCAACATAGCAAGACCCAGCAAGACCCATGTACTCCAGTTAATTGCCTTGAGTAGTCACTTTTCTTTGTAGACCAGTGCTCTAAATCCTATGAAGCACTGACTCTCAAACTTGACTGATCATCAGGACCCCTTGGGGGACTGACTTAAAAATAATAATAAAAACAATTTAAAAAGTATGTCTTTACATATTACTGTAGACATAAATAAAATTTCTCTTCGTGTGTGTGCATGTGTGTCTGTGTGTGTGTGTGTGTGTGTGTGTGGAATGTGTATTTTTAAATATGAGAGTCTCTGTTATAGTTAGCAGGAGTTTTTAGTATTCATGGGAACTCTGTGAAATTGTTTACAATATTTATATATATATATATATATACTTTCAGGCCTTTTTCAGAGGAGAAGGCCTGTAGTTTTTATCAGAATCTCAGATAGTCTTGTGCCCTGGTGAAATGTTAATAACAGCCAAGCAAACACTAGTATAGATATGTGAGTTGGAGTAGGTTCTTGGACTGGTGAGCCTAGGATGGATTCCTTCAGCATTAAGCTTCCCTGCAATCATGGGCCTGTTAAGACTGAGCAGTAGGCAGAGTTGGGAATGGTGGTGTTTATGCTCTTTCATAGATGAGGGGCAGACGGATCTAGGAACTGACCTGAGGTGGTAACAGACCAGGGTCATAATTATATTTAGAAGGTCTGACATGTAAGAGGACACTTACTGTCTGGTGGACAAAGTCAAAGTCTGAGACTGATGGAACAGGTCAGATTTTGAAGTCTAAGTAGACAGGCCAACGTCCCTGACAAGGAAGAAGGCTTAGGCAAAAATAGCAAACTAACATTCAGAGCTTTAAAGGAATGGTCCAAGGGTTGAATTTTTAGCTCCTCATCATGGTGAGTTTTCCCAAAGATACTGAGTGTAAAGGAAAGAAACAGAGTTTTTTCTTACTCTCATACAACACTCAACAGTTAACACCAAATTCTCCAATACACACCAACTGGGTATCCTATAATTGAATTCAATTCTGACACCATCCACCTGGAGATAGGGTCAGATTCTATAGCTAAGGGCTTAGTCCAACAGTACTGCTCCCTACCACCCACCTTCAGATCCCAATCACAAGTCCCTGGTTGTTAACTGTTCTTCTGATTGACTGAATATAAGGTATAAATCAGGGTTCCCATGATCTTCTCCTCAGGTTTAATTTGCTAGGAGGGCTTACAGAACTCAGGGAAACACGTATGTTTCCTGGGTTATTATAAAAGATGTCACAAAAGATACAGACAAGCAGCTAGAGGGAAGAGATGCGTAGGACAAGTCTGGTCGGGTGCAGAGCTTCCATGCCCTCTCTGGGCATACTACCTTCCCAGTATCTCCATGCATTTAGCAACCTGGAAGCTCTTCAAACTGAACCCAATTCTTCTGGGTTTTTATGGAGGTTCATTATATAGTCACGATTGATGACATCAGTCATTGGTGATCAACTCAACGTTCGGACCCTCTCATCTCCCAAAAGGTCAGGGGATAGGGCTGAAAGTTCCAGCCCACTAATCACATGGTTTGTACTCTGGCAACCAGCCCCCATCTTGAGGGTATCCAGGAGCCTACTAAGAATCATGTCCTTAGAACAATAGATGCTCCTATCACGCAGGGAATTACAAGCAATTTAGAAGCTGTGTCATTCTCCTGTCACTCAGAAAATTACAAAAGTCTTAGGAGTTCTGTCAGGAACTGAGGTCAGAGACCAAATAGAACAAGATTCTCCTAGTGCCTCTGTTGCTTAGGAAATCACAAGGGCTTTAGGAGATCTATGTCAGGAACCATGGTTAGAGAACAAATATATATTTCTTATTATATCACAATATCACACTGGGCCATTGTCCCTAAGACGAATGTTATATGAAGTCGTCTTATGTTTGGAGAGGGTTGTGACCCTCAAATTCCTGCCAACTTCAGAATTCTACAATTTTAAATTCAGTAAATCCTCGTCCAATAAATGGTTACATTCAGTAATTTATGTCCTTGTCATATGTTTTACCTAGAGGCACAACTATTATGTTTCAACATTGGTATGTGTTCTTGATCATGAATTTACTCCTTATAAGACCAGTCCTTAGAGCTGTCTTCCAAACCTTCTGAACTTGACTTCATTTCCCTCCCTGCCTGGTGGTGTTTGGGCTTTTTGAGCCCTGGGATAGTGGGAAAACTATCTTATGGAAGGTTAGTAGTTGAACCAGCAGCCTTGTTTTTTGTTTTTATTTGTTGCCATCACAGCCTAGAGGAGACTAGAAATTGTCATACCCCTTTTGTGCACAAGCCAACTTGTTAAAAGAATTCTTGTTCCCTGAGGATTAATTGAAGTTATGTTGGAATAACATCTTAGGGAGGAGTCTCCTGGATAAGTTTTCTAGAAAACAATGAGAATGTATTTGTTTTGATCTAATTGAATATTTCCTATAATATCAATATTTACAGACTTTTTTTTAAGCTTTTTTCTCTTTATTTTTTCTTGCATCTTGTTTAGCTTTCTTTTATATATATATGTTTTTTATTGCACTTTAGGTTCTGCGGTACATGTGTAGAACATGCACGATTGTTGCATAGGTACCTACATGGCAATGTGGTTTGCTGCCCCCATCCCCCGTCACCTATATCTGGCATTTCTCCCCATGTTATCCCTCCTCAACCTCCTACCACATGCTGTCCCTCCCCTATTCCCCCACAAACAGACCCCAGTGTGTGATGCTTCCCTCCCTATGTCCATGTGTTCTCATTGTTCAACACCTACCTATGAGTGAGAACATGCGGTGTTTGATTTTCTCTTCTTGTGTCAGTTTGCTGAGGATAATGGTTTCCAGATTCATCCATGTCCGTACAAAGGACACAAACTCATCGTTTTTATGGGTGCATAGTATTCCATGGTGTATATGTGCCACATTTTCATTGTCCAATCTGTTATCGATGGGCATTTGGGTTGGTTCCAGGTCTTTGCTATTGTAAACAGTGCCACAGTGAACATATGTGTGCATGTGTCTTTATAATAGAACGATTCATAATCCTTTGGATATATACCCAGTAATGGGATTGCTGAGTCAAATGGAATTTCTATTTCTAGGTCCTTGAGGAAGCGTCACACTGTCTTCCACAGTGGTTGAACTAATTTACACTCCCACCAACAGTGTAAAAGTGTTCCTGTTTCTCCACATCCTCTCCAGGATCTGTTGACTCCAGATTTTTTAATGATTGCCATTCTAACTGGTATGAGATAGTATCTTAATGGATTTGCATTTCCCTAATGACCAGTGATGATGAACATTTTTTCATATGTTTGTTGGCCTCATAAATGTCTTCTTTTGAGAAGTGTCTGTTCATATCCTTTGCCCACTTTTGAATGGGTTTGTTTTTTCTTGTAAATCTGTTTCAGTTCTTTGTGGATTCTGGATATTAGCTCTTTGTCAGATGGGTAGATAGCAAAAATTTTTTTCCCATTCTGTTGGTTGCCAGTTGACTCCAGTGATTGTTTCTTTTGCTATACATCTGGAGTTTAATTAGATGCCATTTGTCTATTTTGGCTTCTGCCAGTGCTTTTCTTGTTTTAGTCATGAAGTCCTTGCCTATGCCTATGTCCTGAATGGGTTTGCCTTGGTTTTCTTCTGGGGTTTTTATGGTGTTAGGTCTTATGTTTAAGTTTTTAATCTGTCTTAATTTTAGTGTAAGGTGTCAGGAAGGAGTCCAGTTTCTGCTTTCTGCATATGGCTAGCCAGTTTTCCCAACACCATATATTAAACAGAGAATCCTTTCCCCATTGTTTGTATTTGTCAGGTTTGTCAAAGATGAGATGGTTGTAGACGTCTGGCGTTGCCTCTGAGATTTCTTTTCTGTTTTATTGGTCTATATCTCTGTTTTGGTACAGTATCATACTGTTTTGATTACTATAGCCTTGTAGTATAGTTTGAAGTCAGGCAGCATGATGCTTCCAGTTTGGTTCTTTTTGCTTAGAATTGTCTTGGCTATGAGGGCTGTCTTTTGATTCCATGTGAAGTTTAAAGTGGTTTTTTCCAGTTCTGTGAATAGGGTCATAGGTAGCTAGATGGGGATAGCATTGAATCTATAAATTACATTCGACAGTATGGCCATTTTCACAGTATTGATTCTTCCTAACCATGAGCATGGAATGTTTTTCCATCTGTTTGTGTCCTCTCTTAATTTCCTTGAACAGTGGTTTGTAGTTCTCCTTGAAGAGGTCCTTTACATCCTTTGTTAGTTGTATTCCTAGGTATTTTATTCTCTTTGTAGCAGTTGTGAAAGGCAGTTCATTTTGATTTGGCTCTCTTTAAGTCTGTTATTGGTGTATAGGAATGCTTGTGATTTCTGCACATTGATTTTATATCCTGAGACTTTGATGAAGTTGTTTATCAGTTTCAGGAGATTTTGGGCTGAGACGATGGGGTCTTCTAAATATACAATCATGTCATCTGCAAATAGAGACAATTTGACTTCCTCCTTTCCTAATTGAATACCTTTTGTTGCTTTTTCTTGCCTGATTGCTCTGGCTAGAACTTCCAATAATATATTGAATAGGAGTGGTGAGAGCGGGCACCCTTGTCTAGTGCCAGATTTCAAAGGGAATTGCTTCCAGTTTTTGCCCACTCAGTATGATAATTGGCTTTGGGTTTGTTGTAAATAGCTTTTATTATTTAGGGATAAGTTCCATCAATACCTAGTTAGTTGGGAGTTTTTAGCCTAAAGGGCTGTTGAATTTTGTCGAAGGCCTTCTCTGCATCTGTTGAGATACAATCATGTGGTTTTTGCCTTTGGTTTTCTTTATATGGTGGATTACATTTATAGACTTGTGTATGTTGAACCAGCCTTGCATCCCCAGGATGAAGCCTACTTGATCGTGATGGATAAGCTTTTTGATGTGCTGTTGCAGTTGGTTTGCCAGTATTTTATTGAAGATTTTTGCATCTATGTTCATCATGGATATTGGCCTGAAGTTTTCTTTTTTTGTTGAGTTTCTGCCAGGTTTTGGTATCAGGATGATGTTGGTCTTATAAAATGATTTGGAAAGGATTCCCTCTGTTTGGATTGTTTGGAATAGTTTCAGAAGGAATGGTACCAGCTCCTCTTTGTATGTCTGGTATAATTCAGCTGTGAACCCATCTGGACCTGGGCTTTTTTTTTGGTTGGTAGGCTATTAATTGCTGCCTCAACTTCAGACCTTGTTATTGGTCTATTCAGGGTTTCAACTTCTTTCTGGTTTAGGCTTGGGAGGGTGCAGGTGTCCAGGAATTTATCCATTTCTTCCAGGTTTACTGGTTTATGTGCATAGAGTTGTTTGTAGTAGTCTTCCGTGGAATTGGTGGTGATATCCCCTTTATCATTTTTTATTGCATCAATTTGATTATTCTCGATTCTTCTCTCTTTCTTTTTTATTAATCTGGCTAGTGGTCTGTCTATTTTGTTGATCTTTTCAAAAACCAGCTCCTAGATTTATTGATTTTTTTTGAAGGAATTTTTATGTCTCTATCTCCTTCAGTTCTGCTCTGATCTTAGTTATTTCTTGTCTTCTGCTAGCTTGTGAATTTTTTTGATCTTGCTCCTCTAGCTCTTTCAATTTTGATGATAGGGTGTCAATTTTAGATCTTTCCTTGCTTCTCATGTGGGCATTTATTGCTATAAATTTACCTCTAGATGCTGCTTTAGATGTGTCCCAGAGATTCTGGTACGTTGTGTCTTCATTCTCGTTGGTTTCGAAAAACATCTTTATTTCTGCCTTCATTTCATTGTTTATCAAGTCAACATTCAAGACCCAGTTGTTCAGTTTCCATGAAGTTGTGTGGTTCTGAGTTAGTTTCTTAATCCTGAGTTCTAATTTGATTTCCCCGTGGTCTGAGAGACTGTTTGTTAGGATTTCCGTTCTTTTGCATTTGCTGAAGAGTGATTTACTTCCAATTATATGGTCAGTTTTAGAGTAGGTGTGATGTGGTGCTGAGAAGAATGTGTATTCTGTGGATTTGGGGTGGAGAGTTCTGTAGATGTCTATTAGGTTTGCTGGGTCCAGATCTGAGTTGAAGTCCTGGATATCGTTATTAATTTTCTGTCTCGTTGATCTGTGTAATATTGATGGTGGAGTGTTGAAGTCTTCCACTATTATTTTGTGGGAGTTTAAGTCTCTTTGTAGGTTGTTAAGAACTTGCTTTATGTATTTGGGTGCTCTTGTATTGAGTGCATATATATTTATGATCGTTAGCTGTTCTTGTTGCATTGATCCTTTTACCATTATGTAATGTCCTTCTTTGTCTCTTTTGATCTTTGTTGGTTTAAAGTCTATTTTTATCACAGACTAGGATTGCAACTCCTGCTTTTTTTGCCCTCCATTGGCTTGGTAAATCTTCCTCCATCCCTTTATTTTGAGTCTTTGTGTGTCCTTGCATGTGAGATGGGTTTCCGGGATACAGCACACTGATGGGTTTTGATTTAATCCAATTTACCAGTCTGTGTCTTTTGATTGGGGCATTTAGCTCATTTACATTTAAGGTTAATATTGCTATGTATGAATTTGATCCTGCCATTTTGATGCTAGCTGGCTGTTTTGCCTGTTAGTTGATGCAGTTTCTTCATTGTGTCAATGCTCTTTACCATTTGGTACGTTTTTGGAGTGGCTGGTACTGGTTGTTCCTATCTGGGTTTAGTGCTCTTTCAGGAGCTCTTGTAAGGCAGGCCTGGTGGTGATGAAATCTCTCAGCAATTGCTTGTTTGTAAAGGATTTTATTTCTCCTTCGCTTATGAAGCTTGGTTTGGCTGGATATGAAATTCTAGATTGAAAATTCTTTTCTTTAAGGATGCTGAATATTGGCCCCCACTCTCTTCATGCTTGTAGGGTTTCTGCTGGGAGATCTGCTGTGAGTCTGTTGGGCTTCCCTTTGTGGGTAACTCACCCTTTCTCTCTGGCTGCCCCCAGCATTTTTCCTTCATTTCAACTGGTGAATCTGACGATTGTGTGCCTTGGGATTGCTCTTCTTGAGGAATATCTTTGTGGTCTTCTCTGTATTTCCTGGACTTGAATATTGGCCTGTCTTGCTGGGTTGGGGAAGGTCTCCTGAATAATATCCTGAACAGTATTTTTCTGCTTGGATTCATTCTCTCCATCACATTCAGGTACACCTATCAAATGTAGATTAGGTCTTTTCACATAATCCCATATTTCTCAGAGGCTATGTTCATTTCTTTTCACTCTTTTTTCTCTAATCTTGCCTTCTTGTTTTATTTCATTGAGTTGATCTTCAATCTCTGATATCCTTTCTTCTGCTTGGTTGATTCAGCTATTGAAACTTGTGTATGCTTCACGAAGTTCTCATGTTTTTTTCAGCTCCATGAGGTCATTTATATTCCTCTCTCAGCTGTTTATTCTTAGTTTCTTTGCATTGGGTTAGAACATGGTCTTTTAGCTCAGAGAAGTTTGTTATTACCTACCTTCTGAAGCCTATTTCTGTCAACTTGTCAAACTCATTCTCCATTCTGTTTGTTCCCTTGCTGCTGAGGAGTTGTGATACCTTGGAGGAGGAGAGGCATTCTGGTTTTGGGTGTTTTCATCCTTTTAGTGCTGGTTTGTTCCTATCTTTGTGGATTTATCTACCTGTGGTCTTTGTAGTTGGTAACTTTCGGATGCAGTCTCTGAGTGGACGTCCTTTTTGTTGATGTTAAAGTTATTTCTTTCTGTTTTTTTAGTTTTCCTTCTAACAGTCAGGCCCCTCTGCTGTAGGATTGCTGGAGGTCCACTCTGGACCCTGCTTGCCTGAGGATCAGCTGTGGCAACTGCAGAACAGTAAGGGTTGCTGCCAGTTTCTTCTTCTGTTATCTTTGTCCCAGAAGGATACCCGCCAGATGTCAGCCTGAGCTCTCCTTTATAAGGTGTCTCTTTGCATATATGGGGTCAGGGAGCTGCTTGAGGAGACAATCTGACCCTTATGGGAGCCCAAGTGCTGAGCTGCGAGCTCTGTTGTTTCTTTCAAAGCTGCTGGGCAGGTACGTTTAAGTCTGCTGCAGCAGAACTCATAACCGCCTTTTTTTCCATGTTCTCTCTCCTGGGAAGGTGGGGCTTTATTTATAAGTTCCTGATGTGCTGCTGCCTTTTTCAGAGATGCCCTGCCCAGCTAGGAGGTAGTCACAGTCTGCCAGCAGAGGCGTTGCTGAGCTTCTGTGGGCTCTGCCCAGCAGCTGTGTGAACTTCCTTGCAGTTTTGTTTATAGATGTATAGTTAGAATTTCCTCAGTAATGGTGGTCTGCCTCAGTAATGGCGGACTGCCTTGGTAATGGTGAACTTCCTCGCTAATGGCGGACTGCCTTGATAATGGTGGACTGCCTCGGTAATGGTGGATGCCCTTTCCCCCAACAGAGGTGGACCATCCCGGGTCCAGCTGCACCTGCTGTGAAACTCTCAATCCAGAGTGTTTCAGATTGCTGGTCTTCGTGGGGGTAGGACCCAGAGAGCCAGGTCACCTGCCTCCCTGTTTCAGCCCCCTTTTTTTCAGTTGAATGGGTGGCTCTGTCTCCCAGGCGTTCCAAGCACCGGTTGAAATGGCTGCCCAGAATTGTGTGAGTTTTTGTGCAGAGACCTGCTGTGCCAGCTGAAACAGCCGTGCTGGAAACTCGTGGTGCTTTTCAGCTGACGAATCTCCTGATTTGTGGGCAGTAATAACTCGTTTGGAAATGCGGTGATCACTCACCCTGTGTGTTGTTCTTGTTCTCGCTGGGGACTGCACTCCAGAGCTGTTCCTATTCGACCATCTTGGATCCACACCCGCCTTAGCTTTTTTGTTAATCATTTAATTTCAGCATTCATATTTTATAAGAAAATATTTCATGAATTTGAATATACATGTGATGTAAGCGTTTGAGCTTTCTGAAGTACAAAGGTACATAAATACTGGATTATTTATCAACTTAGTAGGTATGTGCATTTCTGATTGTTACTTCAGTGTTCCATTGTTTTCCCTTCCTTGTAGTATTTTTAAATAATTCTTATTAAGAGTTCTTGCTGTCGTTGTTTGCTACCAGTCAGATCTTTGAATTGATCATATTAACAATATAAAAAATAATGTGTGGCTTTCTGTTTCTCAAATTTCATACAGTTCAGGTGTCGGATCCCTCTATGTCTTTATAGCTATAATGGGCATTTTAAAGGTTACAGATTCAAATAATGAAATAGTGATTTTAATGCAAATTTTTAGTGCTCCAAAGTATATCTGTGCGTGTGTATGCACACATGCACATACACACTCACATGTGTAATGTAGATTTCCATTTGCCTCAATCTTAAAATTAACGTTTATAACAGTTCTGGTAGTATAGTTTGCCTTGAGAAGAACCCAGAGGCCTGATACTCTGTCAGTAAAACTGTTTCATAGGTATGATTGAAACGGTTTTATTAGCAACATATGGGGTATGAAGGAGCCACAGAGGGGAGTGTGGAGTGTGAGGGTGCTGGTCTGTCTTTTCTGGCATGTAATTAGATCAGTCCTTATGCATAGTGTTATTTGTTGCTGCTTAGGGAATATGGAAAAATAACATGTAGTGTAGTGAAACAAAAATCAGAATAAATTATAATTGTTGAGTTTACAGGGAATTGTTTGGATGAAAGATGTATTTTTTCAAACCTAAATTTTATTTGTTTACATTTTTTTCAATGAGTATTTCAAATTAAAACCCACATTTTCAATAATTTTAATTTTTGGATCAACTTTCTACCATAGATGAATAATTGAGTTTCATAGATGGGGTAGAAATTTGTTTTTTCCACCTCTTGTGACAATATATGGTTCTGTTTAATTAGTTTCACTAAATATTAATTTTTCTTTGGAGTTATTTGTAGCATTTAAATGATTACAGTATGCTGGTTACTAGATGCTACACAGAGAACAAGATTAGACACAGCTTATGGGCTTATGGTGTTTCATTCTATAAAAGAAATCACATAGAGAATGTTTAAATAGTCAGTGTTAGAAATGATACACATATATGTCAGCAAAGTGGTTACCTTTGGGAAAGAAGGAGGGAAATGGGATCAGGGAGGGGTATGTAGGAGCTTCATTTGTAAGTTTTTTAGACTTGTCTTTCAACTAATTATTGATTGTCGGGGAGACTTGTAAACAACACATTCAGGTCGAGACAAAGGTGGTAGAATACTTTGTTTCATTTCATTTCATTCCTTATAGTTATTACCTGACTTGCTCAGTACAGCTTTTTAAAGGGAGGAGGGTAAGTTGGTGGAGACTGAGGGAAAAGCCATAGTGGCCGGGGAGCAGGGAGCATTCTGGAAAGAGCCCTATAGAAAAAGGTACTGAAAGGCTTTTTAAACTTCATCCCAGTTCTGCTCACTACCTTCAGCCTTAGGTTACATGTGATTGTTTATATTATTGTCTATTCCGAACTTCATTGGTGATTTCTCAATCTTTATGTAGGAAAGTTACTGAGAGAGAAAATTTCTGTACTCTAGATACACATTTGGCTTTAAGACTCTTCTCTGAGACCCAGTCCTCTGAAATGGATAATTCTTGAAAAGATTAATTCTCAAATGGCTAGTCTGGTTCCTTCTGTATGCTGGTGAAAGAATATCAAAAGCCAAGCTGTTCAATATTTAGATTGTAGTGATTAAGAAAGCAGCATGGATTATATGTTTATTTCTAGAGTGTGAGCAAATAGGGTCACACTTCAAGTGCTTTTCAAATGCTTGTGACTGCTGTCATGTTTTATGACATGATGATTTTATCTAACAGCTATTTCCATGGAGTTACTTTGAGGAACAGACCAAACTTCTGCTTAAAAATATAAAGAAATCTTTACGCTTACCCTTCCTATGAAAATTTGGTTGAAAGACCATAAACAGAAGTGCATTTATGTAGTTTTGTTTTACTGTGAGAAAAACTAGTAAGAATTAGTTGCATAATAGGTGGGAGTGATTTTAGACATAAGAGAAAATATTAAGTACTTGCAGTCTTTATTTACAGAAAGTGAATTCTGCTAAAGGAAATGTAAGTAAATAGTAGCAATATTAAATTTATTATTTAAACCTCTCTTTCCTACCAGATCTTTTAAGAGGAGCTAAGAAATATATTATATCCAATTTGCATGTAACTGTTATCTTTTCTTGGGAGAACATCTTCTTTTTTCAGTTTATTTTTTGTTTTAAGTTGTGGGATACATGGGCAGAACGTGCAGGTTTGTTACATAGGTATACATGTGCCGTGGTGGTTTGCTGCACGTATCAACCCATCGTGTAGGTTTTAAGACTGGCATGCATTAGGTATTTGTCATAATGCTCTCCCTCCCCTTGCCGCCCACCCACTGACACCCCCCAGTGCGTGATGTTCCTCTCCCTGCGTCCATGTGTTCTCATTGTTAACTCCCACTTATGAGTGAGGACAGGCAGTGTTTGGTTTTCTGTTCCTTTGTTAGTTTGCTGAGAATAATGGTTTCCAGTTTCATCCATGTCCCTCCCTGCAGAGGACATGAACTCATTCTTTTTTATGGCTGCATAGTATTCCATGGTTTATATGTGCCACATTTTCTTTATCCAGTCTATCATTGATGGGCATTTGGGTTGGTTCCAAGTCTTTGCTATTGTAAATAGTGCTGCAGTAAACATATGTGTGCATATGTCTTTATAGTAGAATGATTTATAATCCTTTGGGTATATACCCAGTAATGAGACTGCTGGATCAAATGTTATTTCTGGTTCTAGATCCTTGAGGAATTGCCACACTGTCTTTCACAATATTTGAACTAAATTATGCTCCCACCAACAGTACAAAAACATTACTATTTCTGGGAGACCAGAAAAAGTGTCAAAAAAAAAAATGAAATGGAAATTTGGGGGCATTAGAAAGGAATGTTTATTTATGAATTACAACATAGTAATGTTCTTTACTCATTTTAGTAATATGTAATTCATTTACACAAAGGATACCTTGACTTGCCTATATTTTTTGGTCAGTTTAGGGTGCTGTAACAAATACACCCTCATCTGGGTGGTTTAAACAACAGATATTTATTTCTTACAGTTTTGGAGACTGGAGAATCCAAGATCAAAGTGCTAGCACATCCTTTGTTTGGTGAGGGCTTGCTTCCTGGTTAGCAGATGATCGCCTTCTCATTGTATTGGTAGCAGAGAGCAGAGAGGAAGCAAATTCTTCGGCATCTTTTATAAGGACACTTGCCCCATTCATGAGGGCTCCTCCCTCAAAACTTAGTCTATTGTGCATTGCTCTAAAGGAATGCCTGACCCTGGGTAATTTAGAAAGAAATGAGGTTTATTTGGCACATGGTTCTGCAGGCTGTACAAGAAACATGGCACTGACATCTGCTTTGGTGAAGGCTTCAGGGAACTAGCACTCATGGCAGAAGAAGGGGAGCAGGCATTAGGGGAAAGAAGAGAGAAGGGAGGAAACCTTTAGGCTGTTTGTAACAATCAGTTCTTGTGGGGGGAATTTATAGAATGAGAACTTACTTATTATGAGAATGGCCCCCAAGCCATTCATGAGGGATCTAATTTCCTGATCCACACCTCTCCCATCAGGCCCCACCTCCAACACCTCCAACACTTCCAATGCCTCCAATATTGAGAATGAGACTTCAACGTGATATTTGGAGGGAACAAATATTCAAACTGTATCACCTCCCATTGGGCACACCTTCCAATACCATCACATTGGGGATTAGGCTTTAGGGAGACCCAAACACTCAGTCCATAGCACTACAGTTGTTAGTAAGTATCGTGTATTCAAGTACCTTATTTAGAGCATTTGAATGAACTGTAATCAAAAGTTTAGATCACTGTTAGGGCTAACTTACCTCTCTCTCTTTTTGTCTTTCAGTGCCAGGAAAATTTGCATCTGTTTTACTATTTAAATATATATTTCAGGAGATTTTGAAAAACCAGAGTCCTATTTCTCCTGTGGAAGTGTTAAAAATCCTAAGAAGCTTTCTTGAGATAAAGTTTGTCCCCTTTCAGTTATTAAATGTGCTTTTCTCTTATCTGTGAATTTCACCTTCAGTTTACTGGCAACTGCTTTTTCATGTTAGGATCATAGAATTATGATTAACTCCTTGCAATCTGGCTTTTGTCCCACCTCTGTACTGGAACTGCACTCGTGAAGGTCACTGGTGACCACATCTAGCCAAATGTAGAGGGTTATTTTTCTCAATCTCAATCTCCTTGACATGCTAATGTCACATGACCTTGACTTTTCAGCTATATGAGCACTTTCCTTTGAAGTCTTTGCTGCCCACTCTTCTTCCTGTAATACCTGTCTCTGAGGTGTTAGGGTGGGTTTGTACTTTTCCTTTGCTAGGCATTTATTTATTCCATTTTGAATCTTAAAATAACTTTAGTTCTTGTTTAGCATTTGTATCATAGATAAATCATAATTCTCTCACCCTGAGGGATATTGCTGGTGATTCTCAAAGTTCCATTTCACATAATTGCCTATTACCTACACTCTAGTCCTTCACTTTCATCTTTCATCTTAGAATAGACACCAAATCATCTCCTTCAGATTATTTTTTCTCTAAATTTGTGCATTTCTTTTAAAGAAGCTTTCTCTTACTACCTTGACATTTTTAGTGTGGTGTCCCTTATGACATATCCCTTACCTTCCAATACATCTAATGTCCTTAAATCTTTCCTAAAAATGTTTTTTAAAATTGCCCCATGTTCTTCATTTCTTTCTTTTCCCCAAAGTACTTTATAGTTTGTGGAACACTTTCAAATGTATTTTTTTCTTAATTTAAAATAACCAACACAACAAATTTGTGAAATGGGAAGGTCAGAGTTTATTAACCTAGTCTACAGGTGTGGGAATGTATACTGAAAGTAGTAGTGACTTGCCTGAGGTATCATTGCTGGTTAAGCGTAAAGCCATTACTAAAGCCAAGGTCATGTGAATTTAAGATTATAGCAAGTGACTATTCCAATTTCTTATTAAGATATCTTTCAACTTCCAGTCCTCCTTTAATTCACTTTACTTACATTGCTACATTAATGTTTGTAAAACCAATCACAGTAGCAGCTTCTATAGATAGGTACAATGTCTCAATCACTGATCTAGATATCATCTAATCTTCAAAACTACTATGTAAAGTAGATATTGTTATATCAATAGAAAAAAAATTATGGATAAGGAAATTGAGGCTTATAGAAGTTAAATAACTTGCTAGTCATTAAGTGTGATGGGACTGTAGGGTAGTGATTTTAAACCTGGCCCTCAAGCTCTGATTGTTTTTTACAACCACTTTTTGCCATTTTTCAAAATCTGGATGTTACCCCTCTTTCTAAGAACTTACTATGGCTTCCTGTTGCTACTTAATCCAATTTATACCCCTTTATTAAGCTTTTACTATCTTCAGTAATTTGTTCATAAGTTTCCTTTCCATCATTTTCTCCAGTAACCCCCCTGTTCTCGTCTCACAATGGCCTTGTCTAGTCCTACTTTCTCACCTTCTTAGCTCATTATTTTTTCCCTTTATAGAGTTATTTCACCTCAAATTCTTTATTTTTATTTTACTTTAGGTTCTGGGATACATGTGCAGGTCATGCAGAGTTGTTGAATAGGTGCATACATAACCAGGTAGTTTGATGCCTCTATTCCCCCCTTCATCTATATCTGACATTTCTCCCTATGTTATCCTTCCCCACCCCCCGCTGTCCCTCCTCTAGCCCCTCTGCCAAATGCCCCCAGTATGTGATGCTCCTCTCCCTGAGTCCACGTGTTCTCAATGTTCAACACCCGCCTATGAGTGAGAACATGTAGTGTTTGGTTTTCCGTTCTTGTGTCAGTTTGCTGAGAATGATGGTTTCCAGATTCATCCATGCCCCTACAAAGGACACGAACTCATCGTTTTTTATGGCTGTGTAGTACTCCATGGTGTATTTGTATCACATTTTCTTTGTCCAGGCTGTCATTGATGGATATTTGGGTTGGTTCCTGGTCTTTACTATTGTACACAGGGCCGCAATGAATATACATGTGCATGTGTCTTTATAATAGAACGATTTATAGTCCTTTGGGTATATACCCGGTAATGGGATTGCTGGGTCAAATGGAATTTCTATTTCTAGATCCTTGAGAAATCGCTACACTGTCTTCCACAATGGTTAAACTAATTTACACTCCCACCAACTGTGTAAGAGTGTTCCTATTTCTCCACATCCTCTCTAGCATCTGTTGTCTGCCGATTTTTTTAATGATCGCCATTCTAACTGGCGTGAGATGATACCTCAATGTGGTTTTGATTTGCATTTTTCTAATGACTAGTGATGATGAAAATTTTTTCATATGTTTGTTGGCCTCATCAGTGTCTTCTTTTGAGAAGTGTCTGTTCATATCCTTTGCCCACTTTCGAATGGGTTTGTTTGTTTTTTTTTCTTGTATATCTGTTTTAGTTTTTTGTAGATTTTGGATATTAACCCTTTGTCAGATGGGTAGATTGCAAACATTTTTTTCCCATTCTGTTGGTTGCTGGTTCACTCTAATGATTGTTTCTTTTGCTATACAGAAGCTTTGAAGTTTAGTTAAATCCCATTTGTCTATCTTGGCTTTTGTTGCTATTGCTTTTGATGTTTTAGTCATGAAGTTCTTGCCTATGCCTATGTCCTGGATGGTTTTGCCTACGTTTTCTTCTAGAGTTTTTATGGTGTTAGGTTTTATGTTTAAGGCTTTAATCCATCTTGAGTTAATTTTAGTGTAAGGTGATAGGAAGGGGTCCAGTTTCTGCTTTCTGCACATTGCTAGCCAGTTTTCCCAACACCATTTATTAAACAGGGTGGCCTTTCCCATTGCTTGTTTTTGTCAGGTTTGTCGAAGATCAGATGGTTGTAGATGTGTGGTGTTGCTTTCAAGGCCTCTGTTCTGTTCCATTGGTCTATATCTCTGTTTTGGTACCATCACCTCAAATTCTTGACGTAGTCCAGCTCTTTACCTTCTCCTTGTTCTCAACTCTTAATGAGCACTTAGAGCATAGAGAATGCCATGGTAGGAGCCGTGGATATAGATGAACGCATGGGCCTTATTGGGGAAGTGAGCAGTTGATGGGAGGAGCCAAACTGGATTCTCCACTCTGATTTGAGAGTGCTGGCAGAGGGTGGTGTGCCTGGGTTGCTAGGGTTGTGATTAATTTTACCTGAGTAGTTGGGGAAGATGTGACATAAGAATGGACATTTGAGCTGTAGCCTTAAAGGAAGAAGAGGTCTCCAGTTAGAGAAGGGTGGGAGGAAAGCATTCTTGAAAGAGGAATATTGTATGAATATAGGAATGAAGTCACAGGTATGTATGCCATATTTTGTAGTGTGAATGTTAAAGGCATTTGTTCCAAGATCATGCAAAGTGGTGTGTTGCTGCCAATTGGCCTCAAGTGACTGGCCTTCCTTTGGTTGAATCATCCCAGCTGAAGGTCTGGTGTTTGACCTTATACTTTCAGACACCTGACTTGATGAGCCCACTGGGCTTACATTAAGACCTTAGAAACTGACACACAGTTATCTATATATTTATATATGTTTGTCTGTCAGTTTATTAATTTCTGATGAGAAATACAACTGTCAAGTAGATTGGATTGCTTGACTTGACAAATCAGTACATTGCCTCCCTGTCTTCTGGTAGACAGGCTTCTTGGGAAGCCCAGTTATTAATACAGAGGTCAATTAATTGAGAAATACAGCTGTCAAGTTTACCCAGCATTTCTGACCATTGCACTCTTTCTCTCCTTTCCTCCAGCAAGATACATTGCTGGAAGACCACATGTTGAGCATGTAAAGAGAACCAGGAAGGATATTTGTTTGAAGAAGTATCTCTCACCTGAGTTAGCCTGAGGCAGTCTTATCCGCTATAGGAATATTTTTGCCAGGGAAACCATGTCATTGGAGTCAAGTCAGCCACCACTTTCCCTCTCATAGTAGCTTAGCTTGAGCTTGTCAGCATTTGCCTATGTGTCTTCTTGGATTTCTTTCCTGACTAGCCTCACTCCTATTTCTCATACCTTCTGGATGGGTGTATTCTCCCTTTTGATAGGTTTAAATGTTACAGGGTAGTCTTAAGAGCTAAGGAAGCAGGGGAATTTTCATATCTCTGTTTTGATTCATTTGGTTTTAATTTTAAGTCACATTTCCTTATTTTCAGGTACTTGGGACCAAAATCAGGGCATGATAAATAGCCCCCTGAAAGTATGAGATTTGTTGGTGATGGGATGTGGGAAATAAGGCTAGAAAGAAAAGTTGGGACCAGATTGTGAAGGGTCTTGGGTGTACCATACTACAAATTTCAAAAAGTATTCTCAATTCAATTCTCCTTGCCTCTCTAAATTATTTTCTTCTCCCACAATAAGGTTGTCTTTTCAGCATTTAAATTTTCGTTATCTGTATCCTACCATAGAATATATGATAGTAGCTCTCAGTAGACCCTTAAGAGATCATATAATTTATCCCCTTTGTGTTTTGACAAATAAATATTAGGTGTTATTATCTGCATTTTAAATATGAGGTATAGGAGGCTTGCAAACTTAAGTTCTGCTTCTCTTCTTAGTTCAGGCTATTTCTGCAACTTCTTTTATCCCTCATTGGTTTTAGACAAGGTATTTTTATTTTATTATATAGTGTATCTTTTTATATTATTATGTAATGTTTCTATCACGGTACTTATGTTATATACATGAATAGCTCTCATTAATTAATTGTCACGTATCTGTCTTTCTTCTTTCTAGGCAGCTTGTCAGTTCTTTATATCTGGGTGGACTTCGTGCTTATTCTTTTTGCCTCTTATAATACCTAGCCCAGTTGAATTTCAAGCAATACTATAGACAATAGGATATTATTTTAAAGCTGGAAAGTATCTTAGTTTAATGCAGTATTCTGATTTCTTTCTCTCTCTCTCTCTTTTTTTTTTTTTTTTTTTTTTTGAGACAGAGTCTTACTCTGTCGCCCAGGCAGGAGTGCAATGGCATGGTCTTGGCTTGTCAACCTCTGCCTCTGGGTTCAAATGATTCTTCTGCTTCAGCCTCCCAAGTAGCTGGGATTACAGGCATATGCCATCAGATGCCCAGCTAATTTTTGTATTTTTAGTAGAGACAGGGTTTCACCATGTTGGCCAGGCTGGTCTCGAACTCCTGACCTCAGGTGATCTACCCACATGAGGAAGCTGAGATCCAGGGTAGCTGTAATTTGCCATAGCACACATGACTAGTACAGCCATGACCAGGACCCAAATATAATGATACCATGTCCAGACATCTTTGCACTGTGGTATACTTTTTCTCTATTCAACTGAATGAAGTTTTCCATGGGTATAAAATAGACTGTCAGAGGTTACCCATATCAAGGTATAGTATCTAAAACCTCTGCATTAAAAAAATTGGCAGCCTTTCTTGTTGGTCCTAGGAAGAGTATAGTTTTAAATGTCTCAGATCTTACTGTGTTAGGTAGAAATTTGAGTGGAAAAAAAAAAAAAAAAAGAATGAAAGAGGGATATAGGGAAGGGAGCACATATACTGAAAACTTGCAGTTTACCTGGCAAACAGTAAGTGCTTTACATGTGTCAGTTCATGTATGGAGATGTGAGTTGTAAGCCAGGGTCTATAGACCTATGAAGACCGTATTCTCCCCTCCCCTCCCCTCCCGGCCCCTCCCCTCTTTTATTTTATTTAATTTAATTTAATTTTATTTTTTTGAGACAGGGTCTTGCTCTATCACCCAGGCTGATGTGCAATGGCAGGATTGTAGCTCACTGTAGACTCAAACTCCTCTGCTCAAGCTATCCTCCTGCCTCAGTCTCTTGAGTAGCTAAGGCTATAGGTTCGAGCCACCACCCTCAGCTTATTTTTTTTATTTTTTAGAGATAATGTTTTGCTATGTTGCCCAGGCTGGTTTGGAACTCTTTGAATTATGCTTCATTGTTATAGCCCTTGGCCAAAGCCTGTAAGACCAGCATCTTTAGTAGCAGGTACTACACTGGACTTCCTAATGAAGAGCAGTCCAGCAGCCATGTCCCATTGTTTGTGGTAATGGTGGTAAATGTTGGTACTTGACCTGGGTAGCAGTGCCTGACTCACTGAATAACCTTATATTTTCTAACCATGGTTCATGGCTCATTTTTTTGACCTTTTCTATATATATCATTGTTGCCATTTCCATTCTGCGGGGAGAAGAGCACCATATTATAAGCCCACATGTTTCTTTCTTCTGCCTACAATCTTCTTTCCATTTTGTTAATGCTCCTCCTCTCTTCTCCTTCTGCCTCCACCCTTTTCACTCTGGGTGTGGAGAGAAAATTGGATATGCTTGTATCAAAGTTACTGTAAGTGGATCAGCTTTATTTTATCCCCTCTGAATTCTTCTATGTTGATAGGGCAAAACAATAAAAAGAAGGTGATGCATAATCACTTTTTCCTCCAGCAAAACAATTTTCAAAAATGGCAAGATATATGCAATTCATAACTTATCTAAAGTTTATCATTCATATTTATAAAATCTGTGTTTTGGTGCTAAATCCACTTCAGGTTTCAAAGAATGGTTTTAAAATACTTTTGAATCATCTCCCCGAAAGCTTTCAACACTGTATAAATAGTATACTTTTTAGCATTTCCTGTTACATACCTGCAGTTTGCATCATCTTTGAGAATGTTTACCACTTTTTTGCAAGGCATATGTGGAGACTCAACTAACAAATGTCATTATGTATGTGGGTTTCAAAAAGCAACTGGAGGAAATTTTATTTAAACTTTTTGAAGAGTTGTTATCTGGGCATTTCCCCATTTCAGAGCAAAACCAGATGTAAACCAAGGACATGCATTGATATACATAAAAAATCTTTTAAGGTTTTGCTAGTGATTATTTTTGCTTAAATATCATCCTCCTCCACAAAATTTAGAATGTTTCTGGTAAATAATTTAATCTGGTGATTTCTGTCACTTTGTTCATTCAGTTAATTCTTAAGGATTGTTTCTTAAAAAGACCAATAGAATTATGAGATGAGGAATTAGAGATATGGCATTTGATTAAATGTGTTCTTAGGAAAAAATATGCTAAGACAGCATTAGACTTTCCCCCTTATGCCAGAAAGCTTATTAGACTGGTAGGCTGTACAGAGGGAGGTAACTTAGGAGAATAGCATGAGGTAGAAAATACTGAATAACAATAAGGCAGAGTGAGAGATAACAGTTATTTCTAGAATGGGAAGTATGGTTCCTTTTCCCACAAGAAAGGCTCAAACTTTTTGCCATTATGTTGAGATGCCATTTTTATTCATTTAGATTTTGCTTTAGTTTAATGGTTGGAATAAGATGACCCCCCCCCTTTTTTAAAAAAAAATCTTAAATCTACTATATTACAAAAAATTTTACATCATTCACTAAGTATGAATTAAATGTTTAAATTCTGTCGGTTGTATTTATGTTGTAGTTATTCCTCCACGTTTTAAATTTCATGAGTGCCTTTTATTTAAAGCATAACATGTTTCATGTATGTTTTATAATTATCTAGTATAAGCTTTCTCTTATTAAGTGTCTGATGGCACTCACTAAGTTTAATATAGTTTAATGTCTATTTTACTTCTACATAGTGGGCATTAGTTACTTATTGAATAAATGAGTGAATGAATAAGTACAGAAATATGTGGGGGTATGTATGATTTGCTGTTCTGAGTCAGATTTATGATTTAAATGTTGCCCTACCAAGTTCTTAAAGATTTGCATTAAATGATTATGTACTTACTGTAAAAATTGCAAACAATAAGGATAAAAAATTAAACAAATTCTACTACACTTATGTAATCATTATAACTTGGCACATCACTTCAGAGGTTTTTCCTCTTCTGCATACCCACACCCACAAATACCCACACATACACATATATTTATAGAGGGAGAACTAAGAAAAAAATGAAGGTGAAGCAGGAGTATTTTACATACTGTTTTTGTTTAAATAAAAATGATGTTACTTCAGAATTACAGGAATTAAATAAATGATTTTTTACAATAAGGAGTTTACTTATTTCTTACAATAAGGAATTCACGATAAGTGTTTTCACGAAAGTCAAAAATACAATTATGAAAAATATTAAGAGACTAGAGTCATTTCATTTTAAAAGTTAACTACATATTATCTCATCAGTCTATTTCCTGCTATGAAAAATTAGAAATTAACAGACTTTCTTACCTCCAAATTTTTATTAGTTATATTAAATTTATACCTGTCAAGCTGTGCAACATTTGCATTCTGTTTTATAATTAATTTTCACAGTTATTTCATTTTAGTTTTATATTTAAAAGCATTCAGTGCTTACTACTTACTCTTTTATCATGCCAAATTGTCCTAAAATTCTGAGAGGTGTGGTCACAGAAAATTCCATTCTGGGGAACCAGTGCCCCCAAATAAATACCACTTTATTTTTAATTTTTAAAGAATAAATTTCTTTTGTTAGACACTGAATTCCTGTAGAGTAAAATCAAGTTGACTGTGCAACTTGATTATGAAATAAGAAGTTTGCGTTTTAGTTTAAGTATAATCCTTCAGCTGTAAGATTTTTATTTTCTTTTAGTTATATGCTTTTAAAAGATTGGTGGATTATTTGTTCTTGACTAGCAAAACCCTAGAGTGCTTGGTCATTCTCAAAAAGAGTCGTTATTATTAGGTTGGTGCAAAAGTCATTGTAGTTTTTGCCATGGAAATCATAAATTCATTTGGCTTTGTAAAAGCAGAGATCCGTCTGGGCCGGTGGCTCATGCCTATAATCCCAGCACTTTGGGAGGCTGAGGTGGGTGGATCACTTGAGGTCAGGAGTTTGAGATCAGCCTGGCCTATATGGTAAAACCCCATCTCTACTAAAAATACAAAAATTAGCCAGGTGAGGTGACGTGTGTCTGTAACCCCAGTTACTCAGGAGACTGAGGTGAGAGGATCGCTTGAACCTGGGAGGCGAAGGCTGCAGTGAGCTGAGGTTATGCCACTGCACTCCAGCCTGGGCAACAGAGTGAGACCCTTTCAAAACAAAAACCAAACAAACAAAAAAGCAAGAGGTCCAGTTGCCATTTCCTAGGATATTCAGAGACTATTGGAAATACCACTTCTGGTGTACTTGCTGACATCCACTGACTGCTGTCCTATTTCTGGACATTCAGGAAAAAGGAAGAACTTGTTTCTCTGGTGTACCTGTGGCTGTAGGAACAATTCTCCCTAGTTTTATTCTGTTAGGATTTAGTATACCTTTTTATTCTGTTCTTTTTACGTGATGATGAGAGGTAGCGTTAAAGCAGCCTTGTTTATTATTCATGTCCTGTTAATATGACGTCTTTCTACAAACAAGTCCATCCTGCAAAAATAAATTTAGTCTTGATACTAACACATATCTCCATTTCTTTATTTTTTTACGTTTATTTTGATTCGTTTCTTAGCTGGCTAAATTTGATAGTTCTCCTTTTTGATTATATCTATATCTGTGTATTTATGTGTTTGTCCATATGTGTATACACTTCTGAAGAAGAGCTTATGGATGTTGTATTTTCTGAGTAATCAAATGCTTAAAAGTGTTTGTACGTTGCTTTTAAGCTTTATGGTCAATTTGGCTGGGCATGACATAACTGGATTTCATATCTTTGCCTTACAACTCTGAAAGACATTGCCCTACCATCTCCAGATAGTGGTGACCGATGCTAATATAGTAAAATCTAAGGCCAGAATTGATTTTTCTACTTTGATAACGTAAGGATTCGTGCTTATATTTTATCGCTCTTAAATTCCATAACATCACAAAAATTTATTTTAGTGTTAATTGCTTTGAATTCAGTTTTTTGGGGAACAATTTCTTTTGTTAGTATTTCCTTTCTTCTCCCTAAGTAAAAGTTTTCTTTTATTATATCATTGCCTTTTTTTCCCCTCTTTCCTTTGTTCTGTTTTTATTTTTATTTTTGCAAGAATGTTAAGTATATATTAACTGGGTGTCTTTCACCTACTATACTTACCATCTCATCTCTTATATATCTTTTTATTTCCCATTTCATCTTTTTTTTCATGCCTGTCCCTTCTTTTTCTGTTTCAGTACTGAGTATTCTGTTTTGTTGTTGTCACTTCATTGGTGGCTTTAATCTATGATGTTTTCCCCCAGTCTTCACCCTTAGCCTACCAACTTGCTTTTTCATTTCCTTTAGTTATCTTACCTTTTCTTAGATATTTCATAATTTTCTTTGAACCCCTTTACTTTGCAGTAGCTTGTATTCTTTATCATTTCTTTTAGACTAGAAATTATTTGTATGATTTTTCTGTCTCTGTTGGCAGTTTTTTTCTTAGTCCATCATTTGCCTATGTTTCTCCGCCCCAATTTTTGGTAGTTCTGTATAAGCTTTTTGCTGATTTATTTTTGGTTGTTACTCATTTTTGAATAGGATTAATTTCATTAAGGACAGATGTTGCCTGAAAGAGTGTGATATTAGATGCATGTATTGAGTATTAGGGAGAGGGGGATAAATGGCATCAGTTTGTACATCCATTTGGTTTATCTCAAATACTCCATCACCCAAGATATTTCTTTTCTTTGAGGGACATGTCTCACTTCAGTTTGCTGTGTGCCATTGAGGCCCACGAGTCATAGGAGCCTATGTAGTAGGTAGTCTAGTGATAGCTGCATCTCCTCTCATTGACCCCATTTGATAGTCACTCTGAGCTAGGAAGCTAGGTCATTGACGATAAGAATGTCTTTTTTTTTTTCTGTCTCCTTCTGTGGTATAGACATGTTTTCTGGAGAAACCTTTCTTATTCTCTCCTAGATAGAAACTAAATATCATAACTCCAATCAGAGTTTACTGGAATGGGCTTTGGAACCATTCAGATTTTAGGGAAATCTTTCTTTTGCTTGAGTTCTTAGGGGATGCGGTTAGGCTCTCAGGATTACTTCTCATTTTGATTCCAGATATCGCATAATTTGGCAGATTTTTAAAAATAGTTTGTGGTTTGTGGTTATGGCTGTGTCTTTGTTTCATTGATGATGAAGTGTTCATTATTTTTGTTCTTTTTTTTTTTTCAGTTAGTTTCTGGAGTAGAGACTGTCTTCGGCTCAACTTTAAAAATTTTTTTTTAGTTTATTTGCTATCTGTGTATTCTTAAGAACCTAGTAGTAAAATATCCTGATATCAGACTTTGTTTTTTGTTTATGAAACAAGATGTCTATATTAAGCTCATTTAATGTTTAATGCATTTAAAACTTGGCACTTAAAACTTGGCAACTTTTAAGTTCTGGGATACATGTGCTGATGTGCAGGTTTGTTACATAGGTATACATGTACTGTAGTGGTTTGCTGTACCTTTCAGTCTGTCATCTAGATTTTAAGCCCCACATGCATTAGGTGTTTGTGCTAATGCTCTGCGTCCCCTTCCCCCTCACCCCCTGATGGCCCCGGTGTGTGATATTCCACTCCCTGTGTCCATACATTGTCATTGTTCAACTCCCACTTATGAGTGAGAACATGCAGTGTTTGGTTTTCTGTCCCTGTGTTAGTTTGCTGAGGATGATGGCTTCCAGCTTTATCCATGTCCCTGCAAAGGACATGAATGCATTCTTTTTTGTGGCAGCTTTTAATAATTTTTTATATTGGGAGGTCCTTATGCATGAATTGTTAAAATACATTAGGAGAGAAAAGCAATAAATATGAAGAGTTTGAATGAAGAAATTGATTATATGTAATACGGTAAAACCCTGGAGTTAATATGTATTGGTGAACGTTGGCTGCTTGGTGTATAAGTATCTTTGTTGGCATTGGTGACATAATGGTTGGAAACTATCGTTGTACAAGTGAAGCTGACATTGTAAAACTTCATATTTTGACAATAAGAATTGCTCTTCAACATGGGAAGTCTGTTGAATTTCTCATAAAGTCACATATGATCAACTTCTCTTGGAGAAATATACTTTTCAAAGAATCTGATATGTTTTAAAGAAAAGGTACTTTTTTTTTTGTTATATGAGCAGGAGAACCATTGCATTACATTTAGTATTAAACTATACACATTAGAACCTGGACTTTATTTTAGAAATAATTTGTCATATGTAATTAATTTAAAAATAATGAATAGACTTTATTTTTTAAGAACAGTTTTAGGCCCACTGCAAAATTGAATAGGAAATATAGAGGACAGCCCCCATCAACCTTCCCACAACCATCAACCTCCCCCACCCCAGTGGTGTATGTTTGTTACAATAGATGAACCAATATTTACACAGCATTATCAACCAAAGGCCTATAATTCAGTTTTGTTCTTTGTGTTGCACATTCTATGCATTTTGACAAATGTTGTAATGACATGTATCCACTCTTATGGTATCATGCAGCATAGTTTTAATGCCCTAAAAATCTTTTGTGTTTTACCTGTTCATCACTCTCTCTCTCCCTCCTTCAGAATCCCTGGTAATGACTGATCCTGTCTCTATACTTTTGTCTTTTCCAGAATGTTTAATAGTAGCAGTTTTACAACTTACAATCTTTTCAGATTAACTTATTTCACTTAGCAATATATGTTCTTTGTATTTGTCCATTCTCATGCTGCTGTGAAGAAATACCCGAGACTGGGTAATTTGTAAAGGAAAGAGGTTTAATTGATTCATAGTTCCATATGGCTGGGGAGGCCTCAGGAAAACAATCATGGCAGAAGCCAGAGCAAACACATCCTTCACATTGGGGCCGAGTAGAGAAGTACCAAGCGAAGGGGGAAAAGCTCCTTATAAAACCATCAGGTCTTTTGAGAACTCACTGTCACGAGAACAGCATGGCGGTAACTGCCCCCATGATTCAATTACCTCCCACCAGGCCCTTCCCATGGCACATGGGGATAATGGGAACTATAATTCAAGATGAGATTTGGGTGGAGACACAGCCAAACCATATCATTTTGCCCCTGGCCCCTCCTAAATCTTCCATCCTCACATTTCAAAACACAATCATGACTTTCCAACAATCCACCAAAGTCTTAGCTCATTCTATCATTAATTCAGAAGTCCAAGTCCAACGTCTCATCTGAGACAAAGAAGTCCCGTCTGCCTATGACCCTGTGAATTTGAAAGCAAGTTAGTTACTTCCTAGATATAGTGGGGTTATAGACATGGGGTAAATACACCCATTCCAAATGGGAGAAATTGGCCAAAACAAAGGGGCCACAGGCCCCATTCAAGTCCAAAATGTAAGATGGCAGTCATTAAACCTTAAAGTTCCAAAATGATCTTCTTTGACTCCATGTCTTACATCCAGGTCATGCTTATGCAAGAGCTGGGTTTCTATGGTCTCAGGCAGCTTTGCCCTGTGGCTTTGCAGGTTACAGCTTTCCTCCCCACTGCTTTCATGGGCTGGTGTTTAGTGTCTGTGGCTTTTCTAGGCGCATGGTGCAAGCTGTTGCTAGGTCTCCCATTCTGGGTCTGGAGGATGGTGGTTCTCTTCTCACAACTCCACTAGGCAGTACCCCAGTGGGGACTCTGTGTAGGATCCCCAACTCCACATTTCTGTTCCCCCACTGCCCTAGCAGAGATTTTCCATGAGAGCTCCACCCCTGCAGCAAACTTCTGCCTGGATATCCAGGCATTTCTGTACATCCTCTGAAATCTAGGTGGAGGTTCCCGAACCTTAATTCTTGACTTCTGTGCACCCACAGGACCAATATTATGTGGAAGCCACCAAGGCTTGGGGCTTGCACCCTGTAAAGCAACAGCTTGAGCTGTACATTGACCACTTTTAGCCATGGCTGGAGCAGCGGGGACACAGGGCACTAAGTCCTGAGGCTGCATACAGCAGGGAGCAGGAGTTTGTACCCGGCCTAGGAACTCATTTTTGTCTCTTAGGCCTCTGGGCCTGTGATGGAAGGGGCTGATGAGAAGGTCTTTGACATGCCCTGGAAGCATTTTCCCCAGTCTTGGTTATTAGCGTTTGGCTCCTTGTTACTTATGCAAATTTCTGTAGCTGGCTTGAATTTCTCCCTAGACGATGGGCTTTTCTTTTCTACTTCATTGTTAGGCTGCAGATTTTCCAAACTTTTATGCTCTGTCACCTCTTGAATGGTTTGCTCCTTACAGATTTCTTCTGCCGGATACCCAAATCATCTCACTCAAGTTCTAAGTCTCATAGATCTCTAGGGCAGGGACAAAATGCCAACAGTCTCTTGGCATAGCGAGATTGACCTTTACTCTATTTCCCAACAAGTTCCTTGTCTCCATCTGAGCCTGGACTTCATTGTCCATATCACTTTCAGCATTGTGGCCAAAGCCATTCAACAAGCCTCTAGGAAGTTCCAAACTTTCCCGCATTTTCCTGTCTTCTTCTGAGCCCTCCAAACTGTTCCAACCTCTGCTTGTTACCCAGTTCCAAAGTCACTTCCACATTTTCTGCCATCTTTATAGCAGCACCCACTATCCTGGTACCAATTTACTATATTAGTTCGTTTTTACACTGCTATGAAGAAATACCCAAGACTGGGTAATTTGTAAAGGAAAGAGGTTTAATTGACTCACAATTCTGCATGGCTGGGAACCCTCTGGAAAACAATTATGGTGGAAGGCAAAGCAAATATGTCCTTTTTCACATGGCAATAGGAGAAAGAAGTGCCAAGCAAAGGGAGAAAAGCTCCTTATAAAACCATCAGAACTTTTGAGAACTCACTCACTATCACGAGAATAGCATGGTTCAATTACCACACTCCCATGATTCAATTACCTCCCACCAGGTCCCTCCTATAACATGTGAGGATTATGGGAACTATAATTCAAGATGAGACTTAGTTGAGGACACAGCCAAACCATATCATTTCTCCATGTCTTTTTGTGGTTTGAGAGCTCATTTCTTTTTAGCACTAAGTAATATTCCATTCTACGGATATACCATAGTATGGATATACACAGTTAACCCATTCACTTTTTGAAGGACATTTTGGTTGCTTCCAAGTTTTGGCAGTTCTGAGTAAAGCTAATATAAATATTTATATGCAGGTTCTTGCAAGTACATAAGTTTTCTACTCATTTGGATAAAAACCAAGAAGCACAATTGCCTGATTTTATGGTAAGAGCATGTTTAATTCTGTAGGAACTGCACAACTGTTATCCAAAGTGGCTATACCATTTTGTAGTTTCAACAAAAAGGAGCAGTGGCGAGCAGTGTTCTTATTGCTCTACATTTTCTTCAGTATCTGGTGTTGTCAGTTGTCAGTGTTTTGGATTTTAGCCATTCTGGTAAGTATGTAGTACTATCTCAATGTTTAATTTTGTGATTTTTCTATTAACATACGATGTTTAAGCATCTTTTCATATTCTTATTTGTCATTTGTATATCATCTTTGGTGAAGTATTTGTTCAGAGCTTTTGCCACCCCCCACCCCCCGCTTTTTTTTTTTTTTTAAGAGATAGGGTCTTGCTCTTTCATACAGGCTGGAGTGAGCACAGTGGCATGATTCTAGCTCACTGGAGCCTCAGATTTCTGGACTCTAGTGATCCTTCTGCCTCTCCTTCTCCAGTAGCTGGGACTACAGGTTTGTTTCATTGTGCTTGGCTAATTATTTTTAAAAATTATTCTTTGTAGAGACAGGGTCTTGCTTTGTCCTCCAGGCTTGTCTCAGACTTCTCACTTCAAGCAGTCCTCCTGCGTTGGCCTCCCAAAGTTCTGGGATTACAAGTGTTATCCACTGCGCCCTACCCTTTTGTCCATTAAATAATTATATTTTTAATGTTACACGTTAAAAAAAAAACATAGAGGGAGGTTCTCACTGTGTTGCCTAGGCTGGTCTCCAGCTCCTGCCTTCAAACAGTTCTCCCACCTCCACCTCCCAAGGTGTTGGGATTATAAGTGTGAGCCACTGCACCTGGCCTTGCCCATTTTTAATTGCTTGTTTCCTTATTACTGAGTTTTTGTTTTTGTTTTTTTTTTTTAAATATATTTCAGCTGAGTCTTTTATCAGATATGTCTTTTGAAAACATTTTCTCTCAGCCTGTGGCTTGTCTTCTTACTCTCTTGAGAGTGTCTTCAAAGAGCAGAAGTTTTTTATTTTAATGAAGTTTAGCTTAACAATTTTTTTTTGGTCATGGATCATGCTTTTGGTATTATATCTAAAAAGTCACTGCAAAATAGGATCATCTACATTTATTTTATGTTCTCTTTTAGGAGGTTTATAGTTTTGCATTGTAGGTTTAGATTTATAATCTTAGGAGGTTTATAGTTTTGCATTGTAGGTTTAGATTTATAATTATTTTGAGTTAATTTTTGTAAAATATATTGTAAGGTCTTCATTTAGATTCATTTTTTTTTTCTGCATGTGCATGTCCAGTTGTTCCAACATCATTTGTTGAAGACTCTCCTTTCTCCATTGAATTGCCTTTGCTCCTTTGTCAAAGATCAGTGGACCATATTTGTGCGCATCTATTTCTGAACTGTCTGTTCTGTTCCATGGATCTATTTGTCTGTTTCACCAGTGGCACACTGTCTTGGTTACTGTGTAGTTAATTTTTGTAATTATTAGTAAACTGTTAAGATTTGAGAAGCAAGTTATCTCAAACTAATTTCTGTTAAGTATGAGATAATGTCATGTTATTTAAAAAATACATTATTTGTAATTATTTTAGCAAAATTGGTATGCAGTGTCACAATGGAAAGAAATAAAATGGTAATATTTCCACTTTAAAAGAAGTACTTTTATACAAAGTGGCTAATTTCATAAGTTCATTTTGGGTGTTAATAACTATTTTAAAATTTCAACATTTAAAAAATTTAAATGACAGTTTAAAAAGTTTCCTTTAATCTTCTAAAATAACGTTGTTTAGCATAAGAAATCAAGATAGCTGTTCTTATTGTCTTGGAACTTGTTGCTTTTTTACTAAGACAGAAATGATAACTACTTTTCTGAAGTGTTGCATGGTGTAAGTCAATGTCTAAACACATTTGTGAAATGAATTGAGCTAGATCTTGGGGAATGCTAATAAATACATGGCACAAGTTTTTTTTTTTTTTTTTTTGGCCTTAAAGAGCAATTCAGGAAAATTAACCAGTAATATAAGGTAATATGTGGTAAGTATAGTGTGGATGGCAGTGTGTTGAGCTCAGTAAGAGGTTAGCATGATTGGTAACTGTAAAGTAATACTTTCACATAGCTGGTTTTTACTCATGGTATGTTTAATTTTGTGTCAGAAATGTAACAAATTTACATAAAGGTTTTTAGGAAATTATAATGATTATCAGATATAATCAACTGTTATGATGTATTGTTATATCAATTTATACAGGTCTAAATGACTTACAGTAAACTAGTCGTTTTAAATGGCAGTGTGGGACGTAGGTAGTGGCTTATGCCTGTAACCCCAGCACTTTGGGAGGCCGTGGTGGGCGGATCACCTGAGGTCAGGAGTTTGAGACTGGCCAACATGGTGAAAACCCCATCTCTACTAAAAATACAAAAATTAGCCGGGCATGGTGGTCCACGCCTGTAAACTCAGCTACTTGGGTGGCTGAGGCAGGAGAATTGCTGGAACCTGGGAGGTGGAGGCTGCAGTGAGCCAAGATGGTGCCACTGTACTCCAGAGCCTGGGTGACAGAGTAAGAATCTATCTCAAAAAAACAAAACAAAACAAAACAAGGCAGTGTGATGAGATTTGATAAAAGAATACAGCTTTACAGCCACCACTACATTTATGATTTGGTCATTGCTGTCACCCCAGAGAAATCCCTTGTATTCTCTAGAAATCAGGCTCCCATCTCTATTCCCAGGCAATTGCTGATCTGCTATCTATATTCTCGATTGGTTTACATTTTCTAGAATTCTTAGGGGTGTATTTTGCTTAATATAGAAGATAGATTTTTCAAAAATTGATGGTAAAGTGAATTTTGGTAAAACAAACCATATGTTTTATTATCTTAAAATTTTTAGGATGCTTGAATAAAGTTCAGTTGGTATTATCCCTAACATTTTAGTTTTGAGTTTGCTGCCTTGTCTACTCTCTGTAATAATTTAAGTCTGTGTTACATATAACAATATGTAAAACCAACTCATGGCACATTATATTGTAAAGCGAGGTATCCTTTTATAGTTACCTCCCTCCTTGTTTATTTTTAATGTTGATAAACAATTTGAAGAATAGAAGTTTACAGATCCTATTGTTTTCATAGACTTTAATTCAGTCCTTTTTCCATATAATTGTCACTCAGTAGACAGTTTAACCTCAATCTGTGAAAGGCCATTTGTCTCGTCCTTAGGCCGTCCTGCTCCGACCTCTTGGGGGATGGGAGAGTGAGGGTGGATAAATAGCTCTTTACTTCATAACATTCTGTTCTCTGTGACTCCTCTTACTCATGCATGGTCTATTCTGAAAGTGTGCTGAAAAGTAGCAGTTGATCTCATGGATAAAACAGCCCACTAGAATGGGATATTAGAATCCTTTTATGATTTTTAAAATCAAATGTACTGATTGTTCATACCTTTATATAGAAAAAGAGTTAATCCTTTGCATACAAAAATGAGTGGAGTTTTCTGCTTTTGCCCAGAAAAGTTATGTTTCTTGAGTTTGTGCTGTGTCATTTTGAAACTAGTTCTAAATAAAAACCAAACATTATGAAAGTCCTATTTGCTCCACTAAACATTTAAATTTCGACTTCACTTGGAAATCCTACACTCAAAGAGCAATAATCCTAATCCAAATTTATCTATAGTCAAACTGTGAGTAACTAATGTTCTATAAACTAAATTCTTAAGTAAATGTCATTTTGGGGTGATAAACATGGATCTGTTAAGAAATCCTGAAGGTCTACATTTGAACACTGCCCCACTGAAGGCTTCAGACAACGGACAAAATGTTTCAGGAGTCAGTTTGAGAGATAATGTATGTGAGATGAGACTGAAGAACAATCAGAGCGACCAACCTGAGATCTTGTATATGACTATTATCCCTCTCAAAACTAGTCAGTCAATACTCTTTTTTTTTAGTTAAAAAAAAAAGACTTTACTCAGACTGTTTTTGGAATTTCCTTATTTTAGAGATTTGTCTTTAGAAGCACAGGCATATTCTATTCAGCCTACACTGAATGGTGGCTTAGAGACTATCCTGTTTTCCACAGTCTAAATCATATGCAAGAACAGACATAAAGAGTTACCTGTGATACAAAGCAGATTGTACAGCTGTCCTGATAGTGTCATGTATAAACTGCATTGAGAAGGGGAGAGGGAGGAGTTAATTCTGGCTTGGCCATCATTACGTGACACTATTTAAATAGCTCCATGAGTGATGAGTTGCATTACAATTTTAATTTTTTTGTGTGTGTTTCTGAAGTTACTATTTACTTCAGAAAATTCAGAAAACCAAAGAAGCATGGAGAGAAAAAAATTCTAAAATTACCATTCATATGTTCATGCATATTTCACTGTTTTGTTCTGTAGCTGTTTTTGACCTGTCATTTTTTTTGTTTTGTAATATGAACATTTCTCCATGTCACTAAATATTTTTCTACAACATCATTTGAAATGACTTCATAGTCTTTTTAACTATCACACATAAAATGTAATTTGTTTAACTAGTCCCCTATTGATGAACATTTTTAGATTGTTTCTGTGTTTTGCTGTTATGAAAAACACTGTCAAAAACATCCTCATGAACATGGCTGTTTCTTTTAAATTAATTCTTATTTTGCCAAAGTAATACATTCATCTAGTTTAAAATTTGAATAGTTATTAAAGGCCTATTAGAAAGTACAGTGGTGGCTGGGCTCAGTGGTTCACACCTGTAATTGTGTCACTTTGGGAGGCCAAGGCAGGTGGATCACTTGAGCCTAAGAGTGGGAGACCAGCCTGGGCATTATGGTGAAACCCCATCTCTACTAAAAAACAACAACAAAAACCCCAAAATTAGTCAGATGTGGTGGCACATGCCTATAGTCCCTGCTACTCCGGGTCGGGGCTTGAGATGGGAGAATCTCCTGAGCCCAGGAAGTCAAGGCTGCAGTGAGCTGAAATTGTGTGACTGCATTCTAGCCTGGGATATGGGAAAGAGACTTTGTCTCAAAAAAAAAGTCCTTTCTCTAGAGGCAGCCTTTTATCTGTTTCCGCTAGTCATTATGTATCGCCAATTTGCTAAATTACATATATACACATTTTTGTCTCTTGATTTAATTCATTTTAGACATTGTTGACTTGTATTATGGTCTTTGAAGATTTTTCAGTATTACGCAGCCATCTCTTTTCCTCACATCCCCAATATAGTTAGATTTCAATTTTTGGCTTAGTTTTAGTGTTGCATTATTTTATTATGTGGCTGTTCATAGATGAGCATATTGTAATTCCAATGAAAAGTTTGCTTCTGACTTTTTGTATTTCATGAAGTTAATAATGCCTTGTTTTTTTCATTTGCTTAGTTTTTTTTTTTTTTTTTGGCCCTCTTAATTCTTCCTGTACCTTCTGTGAACTACTTATAATTTTCTGTAAAGGGAATTACATCAGATAATATATTTCAATTTTTTCTTAAAGACATTCTTCCAGCAGACTTCCTCCCATCACATTCTCTAGACCTGCCCTCTGCTGGGATTTTTTCTGCTCCTAACCTAGGAACTCCCTTTGCCTTTTCTTGAATCTCATAGTGTTATCTTTCTTGCCTTACTCTCACATTTTGGTGTTATTATTTCCTGTAGTATTCTTGGTAAAGGTTTTGTGAGAGAAAAATACCTTGATTCAGTTTCCTCACTTGCTTGATAATTTGTTTTAATAATTAAATTCTAAATTGGAAATAAGTTTCTTATAGATTTTTTGAAGGAAGTGATTTTGTTCTATTGTCTTCCAGCTTGCTATTGCAAAGTCCAAGCCTTTTTAATTCCTTTAACTGTATAAGAAAACTGAGTAGAAGAATGTCTGGGTATAAGGATATATTTTGAAAACTATAAAGATGGGGAGGATGAGGAAGAGATTCAAGGCAGAGGGATTGGAAAAGCCAGGTGACAGCAGATTGTCCACTATCGTAAGAGAATGAAGGCATCTAAGTCCATGTGAGGAGAGTATGGGATATAGTTGGAACACAATAAATTGAGGCTCTGTATTGTAGACCTGTAACGTCAAGCTTTAAATTTGTTTTCTAGGCATCATTTCACCTAGTATAATCAGGTATGTGAAACTTCCTTTGACTTATGGCAGGCAAAATGAATTGGCTTCTGATTCATCCTCCCTTAATATTAATACTTTCCATGTGCCCATGTGCACGTGTACTCATACATGTGTACACAACTTTTTACATATCTATATGCCTGTCTCCCCCATTAGACTAGATCTTTGGGGTTGGAGGAAGTGACATAATTAGGTCCGTGTTAAGGGAAGCACAGTAGATCAGTTCTTAACATTCCTTGTGCTTGAGATGCCATTGAAAACTGCAGAGTGGATACCAGGAAGAAGGGATTAAAGGGAGAGAGAAAAGAATATTATTTCAATACCTAGGTTTGAAGAAATGAGCATATGACGAACTAATCTACTGGGAGAGGGAGGGCTACTACCTCAAATAATTATATTCCGATTATTCCCATGAGTCTAATTATTTTTAATTTTGGAAATGCTATGTTTTTATATATTTATTATATATCTTGCTTTAATTTTTTTTCTGTTTTTGGTTCATTCCAGAATAGTCTGAAACAATTTTAACTCTTGCTTTATTGATTTTTTAAAAGAAGAATTATATTTTGTTTACACAGTCGATGATTAATAATAATGATCTGAAATACCATCTTAATTCTATTTGGTTAAAGAAAAACACAAATAGAGAATTGTAGATGAAAAAAATTGGTATAAATCTTATATTAATATTTCCTAGCATTTTCTTACTCTGAGCAGATTCATTGCTTGAAAATGTTAACTTTGATTTTACCAGAGTCTTTCTTAAGTAGATAAAGTTTGAAATAGCATGATAACTTTTCATTACTGCTTGAAAATAATGAACTTTTCTACAAACAAGTTCTTTAATGCTTATAAATCCAAATGCACGTGAATATCTGTATAGCATGGTCTGAATATTTTAAAAGATGATTTCGTACCAAATTTTGTACAAATTTTCAACATTGCAAATAGGGACTTTTCACCAAGATGAATGATCACTCAGGAAAAGTAAAGAATTAGTTAAAAGTTTTACTTGCATGTTGGTTAATGACTGATTTCTTAAAAGCCAGGCCATATATTTATCCTTAAAAAGATGTACCATATAACATATTTTAAAAATAGCATTCCACTGATGAGTCTTTACTTTCCAATATGCTTTTAGACAGGCTTATGCTTCACTAATGATAGGAGACTAATGTCTTTTGGAAATTTTCATGATGCTAATTACAATTTATTAAGCACTTACTTCATGCCAAGCCCTGTGCCAAATAGTGAAGGGACACCGTTTCATTTAATAATAACCCTATGGGGGTGGGTGTTTATTATTAGACGAGGAAATAGAAGTATAAAGAGGTTACACTTCTTGTCCGAGATCATGCAGCTAGCAGGCAGCAAAGCAGAAAATGTTTGTCTCTGGTTGGTGTGTGTCTTCATCCTTAAGCTTGCTTCTTTCCAAGTTATAGGAAAGATCTTAAGGAATATTAATCCTGCAAGTGGCATCATATGTCAACGGTTTTTCTCACCTTCCCTGTCATCAGATGACCATTTAATTTACTAATTTCTTATAGTGGATAATTTCTCAGATTTTTTTTTTTGTTACTTTTGAAACTGAATACCCCACACTGTCTACTATGCTTTCACAGATGAGAATGATGGTGCATTATAAGATTATTATGTGGGTTTTTAAAAAATTTCTTGTTTGATGAGAATAGCTGTATTTTCTTTGAAAAACTTTCTGTACTTATTAAGACAATATTAGTATCCTACTTAATGTGTGACTGATAATAGTTTTATGTTACTTACTTTTTATATTATTCTTTCACAAGCAATACATAGCCTCCCCCAACTGCTGTTTCTCCTTAGTGTTAACTTTAAGAAGTCACACATATTTCTTCCTGCACACCCAACAGTTTGGTATTCTGTCAGATGTTTTGCAGGGCTTTAGCAAGTTGTTACAGTGTATGTCTTCAAGAAGCAATACATTAGGCAGAGCACTGCAGAAACACCTGTAGAGATCAGCACACCTGCCCTCAAGCAAAAGACAGTAATTAGTTGCTCATCTTCCCTTGCAAACTTCCCCAACGTTGTGGTACATGAAACACATAGATCACAGCAGTGCTGTCATGAGCTCCGCACTGTTGGAGTTGTTTATGCCCATTCAATTTTTAATGTTTCTATAAGACATTTTGATGGGAACCCTGAGCCCAAAGGGATTTGCATGCTTGATCAAACTTGTGATGATTTAAATATAGAAATAAAGAGAAACCTTTGAATTACTTTGACTGTTAACTTTTAGGGCCGCGTTTGTGGAAAACATTTACATGATACTTGAGGCAAACATGTGTTTGATCAACCTTCACAACTTTCTTGTTTTTTGACAGCAGGTATAGCGCCGGTGAATCTAAACAAGTTCTTTAGTGCTTATAGATCCAAGTGCCTGTGAATATCTGTATAGCATGGTCTGAATATTTTAAAAGATGGTTTTGTACCAATCACTTTTATTGAGATTAAACCACTGTCAAGTACCAACCTTTTAGTCCTGCTACATTGTCACATATAGTTTATATTATTAAAGAATGAGATAATAGGCAATTGAACTTTAGTAAAATACAGTAGAATATATGAATTGGATATATTGGGGAGCAGATAAATTATCACTTGAAGTACTTGGATGTTTTTTGATATCATTGTTTTAATTTTGATACTATATATGACCTAGATACCATATGGGATAAAAGCCAGTGTTTTACCAGGTGACCTTTCAAGTCATTTCTAACAGCTGGGATTCAGTTCTTTGATGATGTTTGTCTAGTTACTAATAAACAGCTTCAATAGAGATTCATTACTGTTTCTTAAATATATTGTTTACAAAATGCTATCATTTCTAATATCATAGCAAATTCAGTTCACATTTAATCTGAGAAAAAATAACCCTTAGTGCCTTGTCATTGAAGCATAGTCTGGTGGCTGTATATATATGTATCTTAAATTGGTTCTTGGAGATAAATGAGCATTATGGAGTTGTCAGGTTATAGTAAAACTAAAGAAGATGATGTTATGCAGCATTAGACTGTCACTGACAGAGTTAGAAATTTTAGATGCTAATAAATGCAGTCATCCCATTGTGGCTTGCAGTTTTTCCTCAGTACTTAGGTAGAATCTTCCTGTGGGTTTCTGGGCATAGTTTTTGATTAGCTTTTCAGTGCAAAATGGAATATATGATGTGAACATTAAAAAACTTACCATGGCCGGGTGTGGTGGCTCAGACCTGTAATCCCAGCACTTTGGGAGGCCGAGGCAGGCAGATCACCTGTGGTCAGAAGTTCGAGACCAGCCTGGCAAACATGGTGAAACCCCGTCTCTACTAAAAATACAAAAATTAGCAGTGCATGGTAGCGCATGCCTGTAGTCCCAGCACTTAGGAGGCTGAGGCAGGAGAATTGCTTGATACTGGGAGGAAAAGGTTGCAGTGAGCCAAGATCCCGCCATTGTACTCCAGCCTGGGCAACAGAGTGAGACTCCGTCTCAAAAAAAAGAAAAAAGAAGAAGAAAAAAGCTTACCTCTAAATTTTATGTTTGCCTGTCTTTCTTAGTCATATGTAAGTCTAAATGTGGATTAACTGGGGGTACTCCATTTGTGAGTTGATGATTATGATGCTAGGATGCTAGTATAGACAGAATACTCTTAAACAAAACAAAACAAAACAAAAAAGACAGCATCTTGCTCTGTTGCCCAGACTGGATTGCAGTGGTGCAATTTTGTCTCACTGCAACTTCCACCTCCTGGGTTCAGGCTATTCTCCGGTCTCAGCCTCCCAAAGTTCTGGGACTACAGGCACATGCCACCAAGCCCAGCTAATTTTTGTATTTTTAGTAGCGATGGGGTTTTGCCATGTTGCCCAGGCTGGTCTTGAACTCCTGACCTCAAGTGATCTGCCCACCTTGGCTTCCCAAAGTGCTGGAATTACAGGTGTGAGCCACTGCTCCCAGCTTCTTTTATGACATATGCATAACATTTTGGGTAGCTTATACTTCATTGACTTTCAGGAATTTCACAGCAGTCATTCCTAAGAATTGGTCTGTCTATAGTAACCTTTGGAATTCCTAATAACCTTATGTTAATGTTGCATAAAACCTTTGGCAGTCTGTTTCTCATGTAAAGCTGGTCCATGTGCCTGGAGTCAGAGCTTACTTATCTTTTTATCCTTGGTACCTAGCTTAATGTGATCGGTCAGTGTTGGTTGGATTAGTGGATGATTGAAAATATTATGTAATGGATATGAATAGCCCATGGAAATAGTAAAGAGTGGATCACACTTAACACTTTTAGTAATAGAAATAACTTTTTCTCTTGCTTGTTTTTTTTCCAGCATAACCCTTGGTTCATATTTTTTCTAGAGTACGCTTCTATGACTTTAACTTTACCTCTTTACTATCAGTTCATCAAAAATGTTCTGTGAAAAAACATTTTATGTTTTTACTATACTAACGTTACGCTCTTATTCTAAGTCGTAATCTGGACCCATTTAACTGTTTTAGCTTTATTTTCTGTTGTCCTATATTCTCTAGCTGCTGTTTCTCCTCCAGTGCTGGAGAAACTTTTTTCTTCTTGTTTCAAGGCAAATCAAACTTCCACTTCCTGAAATCATGCCTTGGTCTCCGAGCTCCAATCTCATGAACTTCTGAGTTATTTCTGTTTCTCCCCACCAGTTAATGAAATTATGTGTGTCCCTATGTTTTGCAAAATGGATCTGTCTCCAGCTAGCTTATAACTTCATTACAGTGATTGCTGTTCTTTTTTGTTTTTGTATTTTGATTCTTTTCTTTCTAGCATATGGTAGAATGCTAAGTACTTTGTAGTCAAACAGTAAATACTGTACAAACTAGGTAATATCTAGCTGTATAGTAGCAAGATAAGCTTCCTCCTAAAGGAAGTAAGAAAGGAAGATGGACAGAAAGACAAAAAGGAAGACAAAATAGAAGAAAAGGAAGGAAGAAGGAAGGAAGGACAAAGAAGAAAGGTCAGCAAGAATATTTTGAGGGGAAAGAGTAGTATTTCTGGAATTTTAAAAACTTGAATTTAAATTCTGATTCTGCTTACTAGCTTTGTAATATTGGATGAGTTTCATAATCTTTGGGTGTAAAATGGCAATCATCTATCTGACAAACCTGTGAGGATTAAATTATATAGTTTATATAAAATGCCTATTGGCACACTCTGACACATATTCAATGTTAAAGAAATGGTATTATTTTGCATGTGAGGAAAGAAGTTTAGAGAGTTGACCAAGGGTCATATAGCTAGTAAATTGTGGAGAGAGAATTGAAAACCAGGCCATTCTTACCCTAAAGCAGTGTTTTTCAAACATTAGTGCATTTGAGAATTATCTGAAAGACTTGTTGAAACACTGGGCCCCACTCCAGAGTTTCTGATTCACTAGGTCTGGGGTGAGGCCTGAGAATTTGCATTTCTAACATGTTTCCTGTTGCTGTTGCTGCGCTGCTGGTCCAGAGACCACTCTTCGAGAACCAGTGTTTTCTGGCATATTTCTCAACCCTAGTTGCACCTAAGAAATCATCCTGATTAGCTTCTATAAATTACTGATGAAACCAGAATCTCTGGTTATGAGGCCTAAGTGTTGTTGATTTTTAGGTTTTTGTTTAAGCTGTCCAGGGGGATTCTAACGTGCAGCCAGGGTAGGAAGCACCACTCTGCCTAAGTGAGGCTCTTTGCAGTTTTCTCTTAGAACGAACTGGGTATTAAGTGAAGCGGCTGACCCTGTACCCTCCTGGATGCCCAGTGAGGCAAGGCCTTAGTAATGTGTTGTTTTTATGCTGTTAGGTTTTAAAACAATTGCTTCAGCCTAGAGTCCTTTTACTATTTTACCTGTTCTACTTGTTTGTGTGTACTGTTTGCATTTCTCCATCTTCACCCTCAGCGTATCCTGAATGCCTTCATCAATCTCTAGGGTGGATTTTATGTTTATATTTGGCAAAAGCAAGTATTTAGCAATAGTTGACTTGAAGTATAAAGTAAATAAAGGAATATATCTATTTTTTTAAAAAGCAGTCACGTCAACAATTTAATGTACTTTCAGAGTTCTAATTATGAGTTTGTTCTTTTTTTCTGAGATGCTTTGGAAACCTTACATTTTGTTTTAGAGGACATAGTTATTGGTTAGAGTAGGAAATGATAATTGTGCACCCAGGAGTGTATAAATAAAAATGTAATAGATTATTTGATAAAGGAGTCATTTTTCTTTGTATGATTCAGTTGGTAAATATATACAAATCAAGGCATGAAATCATTTACTGGATAAGAGTGGACAAAATACCACATAATTTCATTAACCTTTAAGCAATGAAATTATAAATCCCTATGCAAATGTTTAAGGTTATCATTGCCTATCACCCCCTTTTGATTCCTACAGACTGTTAATTCTTCTCTGTCCTGCTGAGTCTTATTAAAACTTCTGACTGATGTACTTTTATTAAAAGGTTTAGAATTTACCAATTTAAAACACTTGCCTCACACTATCACCTCTAATTTAACTAGGCCCATTAAACACTGTATTTCGCAAAGGGACAAAGTCAATTGCTGTTTCTTTAAAAAATAATAAATTGAAATGAATTTTAAATTCTGCTTAGAGGTGAGCAACTGCTGTATACTACTAGGTCTTTTGATAGCTGATTTGTTCCTTTAGTATGCAAATTTTAGGTTTATAGAGACCTAGTGCTTTTATTTAGGAAATATGCCCAGAGGCTAGATTGGTAGGCTTTAGGGAGGTATCTAGTTTGGTGTGAAATAAATAGTTGTTAAAGGATCACATGAATTGGGTCCCAGAAGATGAAGAGTAATGCTGAGACAGATTGAGGAAAACTGACTGTACTTCATTTCATTTGGCTATAAATATCACTGAATTAAAAATGAAGACAATGAATGATGGCAATGTAAAGCAAATTAATGAAAATAAGCCATTTTTTGTGGGTTTTCTGAAAAGTTCTATCTTCTGAGCAGTTTAAAGAAAAGGGCTATGTACACCCCTGACCAAAGAAGCTTGGTTCACATCGTTCTGGGAGGCCAGCCTTTTGAGAGATTGTAGCTTTATCAGGAAGGAATGGGTCAACTCCCCTCCCCACCCCACGCAGGTCAAGTTAGCAACATCACTTCTGGTTAGTGACATGACAGATGTCATAGAAAACCTTACATTCAAAACAAGAGGACTCAGGTATGCTAGCTTAGATTGGCAATTGTAGATACTCTGGCTTACAAATGTTAAATAATAATAATTAAACTTTTAGCTTTGGGAAGTTTGTTTTAAGAGGTCATACCCTCGTTTTTGTAGCACTACTCTTTTGGAATCTCTGACTTACAAACATTTATCTTTCCTTAAATAACTGAAAAATAATGAAATATATTTCTATATTGATAGTTTGTAGAATCCACTTTTTTTTTTTTTTTTTTTAACAGTGCATATATCTTTTTGGTTGTCTTTAAACAGGCCCTCAAGAGATAGAATATTTCAATAGCACTAGCATTTGAAATGGCCTCTGTATGCCTATTTGTTGTATATCTCTGGTGGTGGAGGTGCAGAGGGCATGAGTGATGATATGTATGAAGGTGGGATGCTAGATTCTTTCATTGAGGCTGGAGGTTTGTAATCTTATCATTAAAGTTCCAAAGAGGTGTGGTGAGTACATGTGCCAAAGCCACAGTCTAGTAGAGTGAGGGATGAGAATAGGTTCTTGCCAGCCTTAGAAATAGTGGTTTTGGTAGAGTGATGGGTAAGGAATTTGTGGTAATTCAAGTATTGAACGGAAGTTGAAGTAAAGACAACGAGCTTATATTATTATTTTATGAAGCTTCACAGGGATAGTTGGCAGGGTTGAAAGAACCGTGATATTGATGAAGAAGAAGGAACCGGTGGAAAAGAAAGGGAGCAAACGGATCGTGCAAGTTCTTAGAAACAGCATAAATCAATAGGACTCATTATACAGGTAGAGGGATTAGTAATGGAAAAGAAAGTCAACCATGAGATAGGAATGAAAGTGTTATGAGACAGGAGAATTTGCATATGCAGAGTGTGGGTTCTTAGTTGCAGGATTCTTAGTTGCAGGCAACAGTTAGTTTGAGATGCCTACAGAGATGTATCACATGCTGCTTAATTTGCAGAAGTGCCAAGGAACCAAAGTTGACTGCGAATATCTAGAAACAGCTCAAGCCATGAGAAACACCCCATGATACTATTTTAGTAGAAACTCCACTGCCATTTGCTACTTAGAGCCTGTAAGATTAGGGATCATTTAGTAGCATATCTACATAGTTGTTTCAGAAGAACAAAATACCTTCACTACAAGATTTGAACTCATTTGTAGTTGGCTACTTTCTTGATTTGCTCACTTCTTCTAAACCTTGAGTAGATTTGGTTGAATCTAGGTCTCCTGTGGAAGGCATGATGTAAGAACATCTGGGAAATGTTTTTGAGCTTTGTGAATACAGGAAGTTAGAGTGCATGTTAGAAAGGGATTGGAGTGCAGGCTGGGTAATTCTGGCTCTTGGTCTTTCATGAGCTGCAATCAAGATGTCACCCGGAGTGACAGTCATTTGAAAGTTCGGCTAGCCTGGAGGATCTGCTTAGAAAATGGCCCTCTCACATGGCTGTTAAGTTGATTCTGGCTATTTGGCAAGATGCCTTGTGTACCTTTCCCTAGGACTGCTTGAGTATCCTTACAATGTGGCAGCTGGCAGCTGGCTTCCCTCAGGAAGATCCAAAAGAGTAAGAAAGAAGCTGTAATATCTTTTAGGACAGACACTGTTACTTCTGCTGCATTCTCTTGATCACTCAGGCCAACCCTGATATGAGTGAAGGGATTACACAAAGGCATGAATTCCTTAAGGTGAGGATTACTGGGGGCTCTCTTGGAGGCTGGCTACCTTGTACCCTCTTCTCCCCTTTCTTTGATAGTACATGCTGATCAGATTTGTCTGTAGAAGCAAGCAATGAAATTCTTTTAATAGAATGGAATTTGACAAGAATTTGGATAGAAAGTGGTTCTTTGTATTAAGGGTACACAGTGTGCAGTATTGTCAGCCAGTTTTTAAAGAGATACAGAAACGCCATTCATTTACTTGTTCTCAGATTTATGTCTAAAAGCAGAGCTTGTGTCATAACATTACCACTCAATCTAGGTGTGTGTATTTTGAAGTGTAGAGATAATGAGGTAGTGATACTGTCTTCTAGAATAGCTATTCTGTTTTCATCTCTGAAATTCACGGGTCTGGCTAGCTGTCCCTAATGCCATTTCCTGGTCTCAACTCTGTAAGACTCTTAGAGACTCTGAGAATGGGAGTGAAGATTTCTGTGACATGCTGGGTGGGTATAGACTGCTCTCTCATGCCTTGGTCACATCTTCTTGTTTATTTTTTCATATTATATATCACAAACTGAAATGATATTGCTGATATACTTGTCACCCTGCATCCTTCTCCCACTCGCCAAAGTGAAGCTCCAGCAGAGTAGGGCTTTGTCGACCTGTTCACTGCTGAGTCCTCAGCACTGAGTGCAGTGCGTGGTAGATGCCCCAGAAGGTGATTGTGTAAATACATTATTTTTGAGAGAATATACTGTATAATTATTATTTCGAACAGGCCACCTCAAAAGGTAATTTTTCCCTTCTTCTACTTAATTTCTGTCTTTTCAGCCTTTCTCTTATCCACCTCCCCTTCTTTTTTTTTTTTTTTTTTTTTTTTTTTTTTTTTTTTTTGGTGATACCTCAGTTCAGGATGTTCTCTGTGGCTGTGAGTGCTTTCCCATCTTGTTCACAGTTGGTACCTGGAAGGTTCTCCAACCTTGTTTCTTTCTGATGTAGCCTATTCTGACTCTGGGATTACTGTTTAAAGTAACTCTTTTAAGAGATATGTTTGGCTAATCCTGTAATTTTTTGTTATGTAAACTGTTTGGGAGCCACATTTCCTATTGATTTGATCACACCTTGTTTTTTACTTGTCATAAATGGCCCTTTTTGGATAAGTCACTGTGTGAGTTCTGACCCTGTCAGAATTGATATTCCTAGGAATCTTGACTTTAATATACACAGAACAGGAAAAGTCATGATAGGCACCCTTGGGTATATATGGTAACATGTTAGTTCTCTTCAAGATTGTGCATGGCTTACAGGGATCCCAGGGCTGTATGAGTTAAGTAACAGTTTAAATCTGATGTATGCTCTCCCAGAAAGTAGTGTTCTTAAGGTATTCACCCCAGATCTGCAAGTGTTTGTATTTCCCTGGGGGGGGATCCCCCCAAACCTGGAGTGCTCATCCATATGCATTCCAACCTGCCTCTGAGATGTTAGGCAAGCCTCAGCAGAGGTTCTTGACAGTTTTTTGGACTATGGACCTTTTGGCAAATCTGACAAACTATTGACCTTCTCCCAGAGATACTTATTTACATAAACCCACAAATTTTACGTATATCATTCAGGAGTGCATAGATTCCTGAAGGCCATCCAGTGATCAAGGTTAAAGATCGCGAATCTGAATTATTATTATTATTGAGTTACCAAGTGATTTGGGAAATCTCTGGAGAGACTAAAAATCTCTTATTAATTAAGAATAATTTTAGAATCACTCAGAAAATTTCTGCTCTTGCACATTCATCTTCCATCTTGGAATATGCAAAAGCCAGACTAGATCATCCAGATCAGTTCTTGACTAGCTCAAGATTGAGAATTGAGGCTGGGTTTATTTTGAAGGTACTAACTATGACTTTTGCGATCTTACAGGTATCTCTGCATTAGCCAGATTGGACATATGTAAAGGGACATCAGTATATCTGTATCATCAGGTAAGCAGATGGGACTTCATTTTTATATCTCCATCAATTCAGTCCTTTGGCAGTATGTGGGCATTTTCTATCATGTCTCGTTTGTTGCAGTGTGGGTCAGTAAGATGACTGATATTTCTAAAGAGAAGGAAGCAGCCTTTTTAAAGTTTCACCAGATTATTTCCCTGCTGCTTAAAGTCAGATTTCTTTATTTTTATTTCATTATTATTTCATATATTCATACATCTATGGTAGATAACAATTCTCTACTTTTTTTGTGCATATTATTTGGAGAGTTGCGGACAGCTCTCATATTGCTCCTTGGTTGTCAGCCAAGTTATAGACATTTAACTTCTTTAATCTTTCTTTGTAATTGATATAGCTTGGCTGCTTTTCCAGATTTCACCCCCTGTTTTATGGTACCATTAATAAACAAAAAACACAGTCTATTGCCTGGCTTCTTTTACACCTTTTTTTTCTTTTTTGTTTTCTGTTTTTGCCTCATATTCCTTGTTGAACTAAGGCCAGCCAGACATCATTCTCTGGACCACTTTGGCACTACATGAATGCCTTGCCTGCAACTATCAGTGTCCCATGCAGTAATACCATCAGCAGTATGTCCTAGAGAAAAAAGGAATGTAAAAGGCAAGGAGTGAGGAGCAAAATATAATGCATTCTTTAATTACATGGCAGACTTATCCTTACCATCCAAAGTAAATCATTGTACCTGAGCCTTTTAACACAGTTTTTGTCATCCTAAAGTGCTGTGCATGGGCACTAATTTGAATAATAAGAGAAGCGTGAATATTGTTTGAAGTTTGCCCACTGTTCTCATTTGATTCCTTCCCCATGTTCTCACTCCCCCACTGCCTTTCTCAACACGGATCGTGACTTGTTATCAGATTCTGTAGCTGTGAACAAAACTGGGCAGGGGATGATTTTGCCGGAAATTAGATAGGCTCAGGTGGTAAATGCTCCATGCCTCCATATATAACATCTGAGGCAAGTGGTTTAGTTCTTGCTATTTCTGTAACAGCTATTGGTCTTCTTTTAACAGCTGATTCAATGGCAATGTACAGGAGGAAAGTACTAGTAGACGTTTGGTGCTATTTATCAATACTGTATTAGTTGCACAACTTTTCCCCCTCTGATTGGCAGGGAGAAGCATACTGCTTCTAGATGATGCTGAGCTTAGTGTACAGTATGCCAGCATGGGATCTGAGCTTGTCACAGTTCATTCTTTCTTTTCATTTGGTTTGTAGAAAATGGAGCTCTACCTTTACTCATCTTGTGCATTAGAAAGGAAAAAAGGTCATACATCTAGGAGCTAATGGCTTATTGGTGTCTTTTAGTCACCACATTCATATAGTACATATAGTTGAAGGTTGCAGCAGCACTCACTCGGCTTTCTTATTTGTGTTAGCTTCACTTTGAGTACAGAATTGAATAGGATCGAAGAGACGGTTTTCCTGTTTGTGTCTGTGGTAACTTTTTCGATGATTTGTGGTTTAATTCTTTAAACATTTTTGATCACTTATCACCTCTTTCTCTGTGAAGGCTTAAAGTATTAAGATTCTAATGTTATCATCCTTTTATCAGATTATTTAATTTTGGAGAAATCAAGGTCAGAATAGTAGCTGACGTAGTTGTCTCTGAATAGTGACCTAAAAATAATAATACTTATTTTTTTTTTGGCCTGGATTTTATGGTCTGCCTTTGTGGCATCAGATTTTTAAATAAGATTATGTGATTGTGAATCATGTATTTCTTGGTCTCTGGCCCCTTAAACAGGTAACTATATAACTTGGACCCTTTTTAAGTGTGCTTTTAAAAAATGTTAATCTTTCACATGGCTTTTAAACTGTTGACAGTATAGTACTTGATGTTAATTTTGGTAGGCAGTTAATGCATTCTTCGGCATAACTTTGTTTCTTGGGTCTTTTCAAGACCTGTCAGAGAAAACAAAATGCTAACCTGACTTTAAAGGGGCAAGAAAATCCCCCCCCCAAACTATATTATTCTTTGTTCTCTATGTGCATCAAAGTGACAATCCCACACTGTCTCAATTGAGGGAGTCTAGCACAAAAATGAAAAACAGCCTGGCACTGTTATAGGCTTGCAGCCAAAACGTTTTGTGTAGCTTGGTTCTGGCAGTGGTTTTTGTAAGGCAGAGGGTCTACCCTCACAGCATCACCGAAGGAAGGCAGGCAGCCTTAGTTTTTCCTACTTACACCTTCCACCACCTCCCCCTTCTCTTCCTCTTTCTTCACACAGACCACCATTGTGAAAAGAAATATTTTTTTCTGAAATAGAAATATCATTCTTTTTACAACTTCCTCATTTAGTAAATGGCTTTGTTCCTTATAGAAGTTGGTGCTACATTTGCCTTTTCCACTCTCTTAGATATTTTCTTTACAGTTGTATCCTTGCTGCTATTGCTAACTTTGGTCATGTTGACACAGTATTTTTGATTGGTTGGAATCTTGTCTGTTTCAGAATTTATTATTTGAATGGAAACTTTTGAGTAATATTTGCCTGTATTATATGGATTTTTATGCCAAGATATCTCTTGTTGAGACCAAAATGTCTGCCATTGTTTTCTATTTTCGTCTAAAATTCAGGGTCAGTTCATATCTTTTACAAATTGAATACTCATTTTTAGAATGTCTGGTAAGTCTTGTTTCTTGAAAAGACCCAAGAAACAAAGTTATGCCAAAGAATGCATTAAAATAATGCATCTTCCATTAAAATGAAGGATGTGCATTTAAAATATTTTTCCTTTGAAATAAAAAATGCAAGATAAAACTCAGAAGTGTTTTTAAGTTTACCAATTCTCACTAAATTATAATTAGTGACCCACTATTAGGAGTGTGAAAATGTGGCATAATGAGTTTTAAATAGAGATGATTTGAGCAGGAGGCTAGATTTTCACTATGAGCAAGCATTCTATGAAATTTCGTAGAATGTTCTTCACAATGTAAATGTGTTTTCTGTTGTGTTAAGCAAAGCAAATGATTTACTTTTGAGTGATCTATTGTTAAAATTAGATTTTTCGAGTGGTCTCTTTTAAAAATTAGTTTTGCAATCAAGATAAGAATAGTTAATAGGCAGAATATGTTTTTATAGGAGGAGATTGATATTATTTTGACTGATCTTTATTTTTAAAATTGCCAATGATTTTTGGCATGGGGGAGAAATGCCAGATATGGATGATGGGGGAGGAAGGCAGCAAACCACATTGCCATGTATGTACCTATGCAACAATCTTGCATGTTCTTCACATGTACCCCAAAACCTAAAACACGATTATGTGTGTGTATATATATATATATATATATATGAAGAAAATTACTTTGAAAAGAAAAACTCATGTATTTTTGTGGCAGTGTAACAAATGTGATTGAAAAGGAAGTAAACAGTGGTTCATGTTAGAATTATTAATGTGAAACATTTTTATATGCCATATATACTGGGAAATATATATATTATGGGTACTTTAAGTTAAAATTGTGCAATCTAACATTTGGTGTTTTTTGGAGATTTATTTTCAATTTAGAAAATGCTTTAAAATTATTAAAAGGTTTTGTAAAACAGAGGTGTATCTGCAGTATGCAGTAAATAAACTCACCTGTTATTTTCTCTCATTCAGAACAGGCCCAGCAACATATTGGTTCAATACTTTAGCGAATCAAACAAATACTCAAATTGCTTTGTATGCGTAAAGCGCATGTAATGAATGCTACAATTCCCCATTGCTCCCAAAGCTGTCTTTTTAAACTTGCAGAGTGACTTTTTTTTTTTCCCTTTCCTGCAGAGCTACTAAATGAATTTGGGTGGGATGCCTGTTAAGTTATATGAATTAAATCTTTAGATCAACATTTGAAACTTCTGAATTCTGACAGTTTTGAGAAAGAGTGCCAGTGAAACTTTTTTCACTTGATCCAGCTAAGTTCACGACTGTCTCTCTTGAATCCCCTGTGCTAAGGTCTGATAATATTAACATTAATGAGTAAAGATAACGCACACACAAACCTCTTTTATTCTGTATATATTGAATAATGTTTATTGCATATTAAGCATTATTCAGTGACTTTATGCTTTCTGCAGTGGTTTAATTTTTATTTACAGTGAAACTCTTTTATTTTTCTGTGATAAGAATATGTCTTCCAGTGATTTAGGAAATGCAATGTGAATTGTCCTATTTATTTATTTATTCTTTCTAACTACACACAGAGGCATAGGAGAAATTTTAAGAGCCATAATGTTTGAGCAATTTTTTGATAAATACGGTTGAATTTTTCATTTTTGTAGAATAGAATTTATGGACAATAGATTCTGTAGTTTAAATTCAGAACACATGCCAAAGCTATTATATCTTTATAGTTGGACATTATATAGTTTTCAGAAAAATAATATAGTAACTTAATCATTATATTTGTAGAAATTAAGAGATAACAGCAAAATTGAATACTGTTTTTTATTTTAACTAGGATTTTATTATATTAAGTACCAAGTTTATAATTATAACTGGTACTTTATTTCATTTGAATGTCAGTATAGCTTTCAAACATAACAATGTCTTGTTTGATATCAAATATTGATAATGTAATAACAAATAGTGATTTTTAAGTTTATGTGGTCAAAATATGAGTAATCTTCCCTTAAGCATATGGTACATATTTTAATGTCAAAATTCAATATTGGATGAAAGAGTACATGTTAATTCAGTTATTTGATTTTTCCTCTTAATTTTTTATACGTTTTAATTTCTTCCACTCTCTGACATACTATCATTCTGTAGAATACTTACACACGTATTCATATGTTTTCTATGGCATCTCACACTGCTCACTTTTTATCTATAGTACCATATGAGTTCCTCTTTTTAGGTTTACACTGCATATTTTAAGCTGCTGATAGTGTAAGTAGATTGCAAGGTAAAGTGACATTTAGCTTTTTGAGTTAGCTTCATTTTTAGCATGAGAACAGGTTTTTTTTTTTCTCCGTGTCCTAAATCTTCTCATATTTCCCATTAAAACCATCTTACTAACATTGAACAAAGAAATTCAGGATTTGGCTAAAGCAGCAATTGAAATGCATCAAAAAGTGGCTACTACAATACAATTTTATTAATGAATGATCTACATTGGTTCCAGCTGTGTCCATGTGATTAGGCCTTCACCAGGCAACAATGGCTATTTCCCCTATTGCTTTTATTTGATTTCCAAGAATGTGTCATCTGTTACATCAGCCTCTGCCAAAATGTCCCTGTAAAAGTGTTTTTTTTTTTCCTTCTAAATTTCTGAAGCATAAGTTGAATACCCACACATAGCCCTGCTGAAATATTGTTTCTATTGAATGGTGGCCTAGGTTTGTATGCCTGGTGATGCATACCAAAATCTCAGAATGTAAATGAAAGTAAATGTTTATTAAGTTTATCAGTAAATTTTTGGAAGTGTGGTTGCCTGGTAATGCTAAAGATAGACTATTTTAGCTTTTACATTTCCATCTTAATATTTTATTACAGTGGTATAATGTGTTATAGAGGTGGACAAGCTTGCAGATTGAAGTGGGGATCGTCCAGATTGTTCCCTTCCCTGGACCATATGGTATAGTTCTAAAAGCCTTTGTACGCTGTCTGTTCAGTTTATTGTAAACTCAATCTTTAGTGCACCTAAAAAGATAACCAAATAAAAGTGAGCCTGAGAAAGAACTTCATATCATATAAGGACCAGATACATATTTTTGAAAGGAGATGACTGAAAATGAAATTGAAGTTGAGATGATAAACAAGGGAGATTTGTCATTCTCTGAATTTTTTTTATATCATATAGATTGTCATAAGTTGTCTTTGAATACTGCTTTTAAAATGAAAGCATTTATGTTATGTGACTATAGTTATTATCCTTATTTATCCCTTTTTTTTTTTTTTTTTTAGATGGAGTCTTGCTCTGTTGCCAGACTGAAGTGCAGTGGCACAATCTTGACTCACTACAATCTCTGCCTCCCAGGTTCAAGCAATTCCCCTGCCTGAGCCTCCCGAGTAGCTGGGACTACAGGCACACACCACCATGCCCAGTTAATTTTTTGTTTTCCTTATTAGAGATGGAGTTTCACCATGTTGGCCAGGATGGTCTTTGGGCTCCCAAAGTGCTGGGATTACAGGCATGAGCCACCGGGCCCGACCATTTATCCCATTCTTATAGTTTCAGGAAAAAGAATGTAGCTTTGTTTTGTTTTACAGAGGAAGCCTCTACCTGTGACTGATGCTAAGGAATATATAAACTACAGGTTTTACGAATATGTAGATTTTTTGACTTACCTTCCTGAGAATTTAGGCTAGATAACTCAGTAATTTCACTCTGTGAGGAATTACCTATACTCAAGAGTTGAAAGATTTCTAATTCTTATTTGTTTTCCTTTCTTCCCTCACCCCTACCTTATTATGTTTCTCTAATTTTATTTTAGGAAAATGGAATAGGAGATTGCTTATCCCATATGCTAAGATTCTTTAGAAGCAGGAATGAGTGATTTCTCCTGACTCTCACTCTCCTTTCCTCCAAAGTAAGCTACTGTTTGAGAAGAGCATTAGACATTACCCACTGCTTTTTGGCATAGGAGATTTGAAGTTGAAATTCTACCAAATGGGGGGGAAAGAAAGGAGAGCCTGGGAAGAACATGATTCTTTACTCTATCATTACCCTGAACCACTGAAAGGGTAACTGAGAAGCACTCAAATGTTATTGGAATGTGTAATTTTCTTTTGAATGGCCACAGTGAAATATATTTAAATATATTTGAACAAAAAATGGAGGAACTAGTATATGTGGTGTACGGAGTTGATGGTGATTGAAATTAATGAATCTTTTCAGCATTATACAATAGAAATTATCCCAAGAATATTACACATTTAAAATTTGTCCAAGAGAAACGTACATAGAGAATGATTATTGTATTACTATTACCTTAGGGGAGATGACTAGAGATAGATGGAATATTAAATAATACAATAATGCTAGTGGTAAATTAGACACAAAATATTTGTTGGGATATACATTTTTCAAGTTCAAAAAGTTCTCTAAAACAGAATCATTGATTTCACGTATATATGTAGAGTCTTCTCTATTTAAAAAACACTGTTGTTTTGTGATCTTTCGTTTATTTTTAAGTCACTTTCTAAGGTGCTCACAAAAGTGAAAAGCATTGTTTACACTTTCACATAAATTAGATCCCTCCCTTTTTCTCTCCTTCCGTTCTCTTTCTTTTCTCCTTTCTTTCTAACCTTCAGCTATTTGCTTATATGTGTTATATATATATGAATGATATATACCATACTATAGAAAAATGTTATCTTATAGATTTGAGGGATTGAAGGTTCCAGTTAAGAAAAGAAAAATCTTATAATTAACTATGCAACAAATGGATTTCCATGGAGGAATTTGACCATGTTGATAGAGGTAATTCAGGTTATAGAAAATTGTAGAAATGAAAATTCAAAATTCTTTTATTTTTTTCCTAGCTAGGAAGGACTGGATTATAGCTTAAGAAAGGAGGAATCATAAATAGTCTAACTGAAGTATCTCCTATTTTAACAGTAAAAACGCCTCTGGCTCCAAGTAGTAGAAAATCTTACTGACAGTGATTTAAATCAGTTAGGGTTTTATTTGTCTCATAAGAATCTGAAGGCAGTTAGTTCACAGGTAACTGATACTATTAGGGATCCAGGTAATGTCTTCCTTCTCCACCACCCTTAGCATGTTACCTTTGCCTCTTATTTCACTTTCAAGCAGGAAGAAGAACAAAGGAAGGAGAGCTCATAAGCTTTCTTCTCATGGATACTTTCTCTTTTCTTTAGAAAGGGATATTTGCTCACAGGGACTTCTGTCTACTTCTCATTGGTCAAAAGTATGTCCCATATAACTACCCCTAGAATGAGATAATAAATATTTTTACTGTCTAGCATCTAGAACGAGATAACGAGTATCTTAACTTTCTAGCCTTTTTTGGAGGAAGGCAGGGAGAATGGGAATTAGAATGAGTGTTGAATGAGCTATCCTAAAGTTATCTGCTGTACTTTTTAAATTCCTTTGTATAGTTAGTTGTTTGGACCTTAGAACTTCTTTGGATACTTAGTTTATATAGTAACATGCTATTGGTTTTCTTTTGAACACAGTGCATATGTGTTGGTATTGTTATGTTTCCATGTCTGAGGATAGGAACTGTAATTGGGTCATCTTGGTGTCTTTATGCTTAACATAGTGCCTACATACTGACCCTCAAATAATCCCTTCTTGAATGAATAAAAGAAAGAATGAATGAATATTAAGGAATGTATTTGTTAATATTATGGGTATAAATCATTTATACATTTAAAGGATATTGTAATATTTTTATTTGTGAGGGTTTGTGGACTAAATTTTGTAGAATTGTCTGTTACTGCTAAGGAGATATCAGTGTAATAATGTCAAAGTTGTTTTGAGAAAAAGGAAAGTCCTCAAAATGATTTAGTACCAATGTTTGTTGGGAGCATGTTATTCCATGAGTAAATAATAAATATGATTGCTTTTAACTCTATGCATAGACTGTTGTTTAAACAAAGATATTTTGTAGTACTCGTATGTTAAGATCTCGGTTTTTAAAGAAATAGGCAATTGGAATTTATTTATTCAAAAGGCAAACAGGTCATTTGATAATTTGTATTACTGATGCTGATTTACAGATCCTTGGAAACTTCATGTGGCTAAAGACATATTAAACCAGATTTTGCATTAGTTGACATTTGACTGTATATGTTTTTAAATTCTTAGAGGGACCGCATTATATTTTTTAATACACAAGCAAATGGTTATGTACAATAGAATTTCACGTCCAAAAGAAAAGAGGTCATCTTTACATCTGCTTGTTTTGCCCTTGTCTGTCTTAGAAGGATGCACACTGCCTCTTCATTCAAAATATGCAGAAGGAATGGCTCAGACTTGGTAGGAACCAGTATCTTACAACTCCTCCAGTGTCTAACTTAAATTCTCTTTATTGTATTTCCATTCAGTTTCTGTTATTTTAACCTCACAGGACAAAAATGACTATCTACTGTCTCCTGTACAACATCACCTATATAACGCTATTTTAATAAATTCCTCTCTTTTCATTCACGATGGCAAGGTTGTTAGTACCTTAATTACTAAAACAATCTGTGCGTGGATAGAACTTAATTCAAAGCAGGGAATGTATTCAAGTGTCTGGAACTCAAATTTTCTATCTGAGCAGTTTATAGTCACTAAGAATAAAGGAAGCCCTTTTATCATTCAAAAGCAGTCCTGGGAGAAGAGTTCTTACATAATCGCAATGTGGGCAAAATAGTTTCCTAGATTTAAACTCAGAATTGGGTATTGGTAGTTCTATTTGGCCCTTAAGCAGATCTTTTGATGATACTTTTGGAAGTAATAAAGGTCAACACTTTGCATGTAAAAAAGTGCATGTAAAATATCAGCCCTCCCTCACTATTTTTACCTTTATTCTCAGTGATCAGTATAGTATACACAGTGACCAGTATAGTATACACATACCATACTATACACATACTATAGTATACACATACTATACTGTCACTGAGAATAAAGGTAAAAAAGTATAGTTACTAAGTATGCACTTAGTAAACATTTGTTAAATGAATTGTTTAAGCGTCCCTTGATAATGCTTCTAATATGGGTAGCTTTAAGCTTTGCATTTCTCCATTCCTCTGTATTTTATGCTGTCCAATAAGCACTCACACTTTATATTTTACTGTCTTTATCTTTCTATTCAATGATATTGGCAGTGATTTAGGATTTACTTGAAGAGTTGAATACCATAGTAATACCTGAACAATGTACTTTGTGTTGACACTGTAATTTTCAAATTGAGGAATACGTCTTGTTTTATTCCTGTTAAGATGGTGACTTAATTATAGCCTATTGATGAGAATTCAGAATACATTAACTGAATATTGTGTACCATGCCCTTTGCTGGGTTATGAGTAGTTACAAACATGAATTGTACATAAACCTCGCTGCCAAGAAATTGAGATCTGGTTGGGGAGACACACATATACACTGTATAACTATAGTATAAGAGGGATTGTGGTGAGTGCTCTAAATGGGATAAAAGCAAAATTTAGGGTACTACAGAGGAAGGCATAATTACTTCTGACTAGATGAATATGAGTGAGTGATTGCCTAAGCTTCTTGGATGAGATGAAATGTGAATGGAGTCTTGAACTATAGGAATTTGACAGGTCATGAAGGCAAAAGGGTTCAGAAGAAGAAACAGAAGGAGCAGTACTTGCAGGTAGGAATGTGTATGGTATGGACTGTTTGATAAAGTGGAATGGTGTCTTTAGTATTTAGAGTAATAGCGTGTCTATGAGAGTGACAGGAATTGAGGCTAGAATGGAGCTTGGAACCAAATTGTAAGGTGTCTTATTTCTTGTTAAATAATTTTCTTTATTTCATAGAAAAATTATAGGTTTTTGAGTAGAAAAGTGACATCAAGATACCTATAAATTTCAGAGGAAGAGTAGAAGATGTCAAGTGTAGCTGCACGTAGGGAGATCAATTAGAAGGCTGATAAATAGCTCATGTTGAAGATGATAAGGAAGGCTGGAGACAGCAGAGCTTGGAAGGAGGGCCTGATACCAGAGGCCTGGGGGTGGGTTAATTGCTCTGTGACCCTGTTGATTTGCTTAGAGGTGTGCAGCAGTGTTCTGGCTCCCAATAGAAGGTGCTTTCCAATTTTGAGTCCTCCTTCCACCTACTCCATTTTAGTGGACCGTGGAATATGTTCCCCCCTTGCTACACCTGGGAGATCAAATATTTCAAACATTTTAGCTTGAATTCTGGAAGGAAGCAAAGGATAATTTGAATAGTTATGTGAGCCAATGATGTCTGCCACCTTTCTTCAACTCTGTATTTCCTGGGCTGTTGGTTTACCTTCTTGAAAATTCTATAGAATTTGCTGTTGGTCCTTCTTTGAGACCCCGCTCAAATGTTTTACATTTATCATTCTGTAATGAAGTTATAGCCAGGCCTGAGGCCAGAGACTGTATTTGGGTCATCATAATATCACGAAACAGTTTAATTTTTAGAATATAATAATTAAGAAATGCTTGTCTGAATAAAGTAAGTTTGTTTATGTTTTTATGGTCACACAGAGCTTCCTACTCTTTGCACATACCAAGAATATGCCTATCAGGGTCTTACTGTGCCTGCTGCTTGGACAGCTTAAGATCCAGATCTACATACTCCCAACCCCCTCGCCCCTTCTCGTTTCTATTTAGATGCCATCTCATCATCAGCAAGATGTTTTCTCACAACCCTATATAAAATAACCTCCTCACCCCAGCCCTCAGTAGCCCCTATCCTCTGTTAGCCTGTGTTATTTTTCTTATAGGTACCCTCATCTGACTTACATTTATGTGATATGGTCTTTTACTCTCAATTAAAAATAAATTGCTTCTGATAAGAGTACCGTTTGCTTTGTTACCTAATTTATGCTTGTTATCCCAAGCATGCAGAACAATGATGAACAGGCACTTAGTAGGCACAGTAAGTACTTGCTGAATGAATGAATGGTAGAGATTCAGCTGAAAAGGATACAAAACATTCATGTACAGGTTTGTTTGTAAGTTTATCCAAGCCATGTTATTGTTGTTATAACTTTTATAATATCAAATCATTAATATTTCAGAAAATAAAAATTCTGTTTTTCTATAGATTGTGCCTGTGAAATCTAATTATGGATTAGTGTTTGTTTTAAAAATATTTGAATGCCAAGCATATCCAGTCAGAAAACACTTTTATTATCCATGCCAGCTTAATTTTTAAGGCAGTGAAATGGAAGACTGTCATTTCAGTAAGCAACTTATTTTCATTTGTGAGAATGGAATATTTTGAGTATTCTAATTGATTTTTGAAGATGGTTTTACAAGAAAATAATTCTTGTTTCTGTACATTGTACATTTGCCTTTGGGATGGAAGGAAACTAGAAACAGGCTTGGAAATTATTTTTTCAGAAAGGTACAAGCTATAACTGAAGTGATTTTTGACAAATACATTAGGAGGAGGGTGAGTCAGGCCCAAGGTAAAAGGTAAATCTTGGCATTCTCAATACTTTAAAGAAGACCTAATTTTAAAAAATCATTTTTTATGCATATTTAAAATTTGTAAAGAGATTCCAGACTGTCATGAGCTCAAGACTATTTTTTATTGTATTTTATGTCAAATTTCACTTGGATATTTTTCTAGAAATCTGAAGTCTGTAATTGGGCAGTAAAAAAGTTGGCTATCAAATCAATATTATTATATGGCTTTTAGTGTCATAAGAATTCCCTTTTGGAAACCCATAAAAGCTCATTTTTTCTCACTATAAACTTTATCTGTCAGTTTTCTAGAAGGTCAGAGTACTAATGTTGGAGGTGATCTGCTCTGGGACAAAGAGTCAACAAAGTGGTAATAAAGTTAAAAAATGCCATATTGGTAGTTTCCTAAGATTAGGATTTCTTTTTCATATCAAGTTTGTGCTTATTTTAAAATATGGAAAGTTAAATATTGATAGGTATAGTCTTCATTCATACCCATCTAAATAGAGGAAATAAAGTTGCCTCTAGTTTTTGCATTTATATATTTCATATTTTGTTAGTATTTTTTTTGTTTTCTGGAAATAACTTCTTATTTATATACTTTTCGTAGTTTGATTTCTTGCTATGGTTGTAAGTTAGGTTTTTTGGAATGGGTGGTTTAAAAAATGGAATGCGACGAAATGGTTGTGTTGGAAAATAATTCCAGGAACAGAGTTATTTCATATTACTTGAAAATGAAACATGTTTTTTAAATTGTAAAAAGTATTAGAGCTTGGAGATTCCCTTTAAAAATATTTCTCTACTAAGTCTGAGTTGCCATTGGTTAATATTTACTGATTATCCATTCACATATTTCACATATAAATATAGGACAAATCTGAGTGGTTATGAGAAATTTTTTAAAACGCAAATCTCTGTGTCTTTTAGTTGACTATCCAGTCAGTCCCTGCCCCATCTTTTAACATGTGCAATACATATGGATGATTCTACAGTAACATTTTCTAGCTTTTTTAATACAAGATACTTCAAAAACTAAGTGTGCTACTATAAGTCTTTTTCAGTTTTATTCACCTTAATTAAATATTTTCCCTTATTTCAAGACCCATAACTAATTATCAAAGCATAACATTTTGACATTTTACTTGAACTTTAAAACTTAGAATTTATATTTTACCTCTTCATGTTCCTTTTCAAAACTATAAGTACCAAAGTAGTTATTTTAGTTTCTAGCACACTGTCAAAATATCACCTCAGATTCCTTATATGTAAGTAGAGACCTTGATCTGTTTACAGTTATTTAATAAACAAGTACATTTTAAGATTGAGAATTACCTTTAGTTCATACATTAGTTTAACAAGCAGTATTTGCAAACCAAGTGATAGTGTTTGTGAATCGCTATAGCACCATTAGTTTTAACCCATTCTGATTAGTTTTTAAATAAGTTTCCTTATAGCAATAGTAGTTATAATAATTTGAAAACCACTTGCAAGCTCCTGGAAGGGAGGAAGGTTTCAGTAATTTGGAAGTAGTTTGTTATATCACACAGTTTGGCCTCCTTCCTTAAAGTTAAGAAAAATGTTATAGTTTCTTTTTAATTGAAGTTGAAACATATTCAATGAAGACAACTTGAAGAATAAAATGAAGCACAAAGAGTAAAACAAAATGATTCCCAATTCTGCCTCAAATGATCTTTTATGTCTACTGTGTACGTGGACTCTCTCTCATGAGATGTTCATTTCATAATATATTTTTATATATTCATTTCATGCAATCATGCAATAATGTAAACATTTCCCCATGCCAATATATATTCATTATGTTTTTGATCATTAATCATTTAATCATAAGAGACTCTTTTTGTAGGGTATTTTGATTGTTTTTAATTGGAGAAAAGACTGCAGTAAAGATTCTTGATAGCTTCCAGGGTTAATCCTTAAAAGTAGTATTGCCTTAATCGTTAAAAAATCTGGAGACAGCAGATGCTGGAGAGGATGTAGAGAAACAGGAACACTTTTACACTGTTGGTGGGAGTGTAAATTAGTTCAACCATTGTGGAAGACAGTGTGGCGCTTCCTCAAAGACCTAGAAATAGAAATTCCATTTGATCCAGCAATCCCATTACTGGGTACATACTCAAAGGATTAGAAATCGTTCTGTTATAAAGACACATGCACACATATGTTCATAGCAGCACCGTTTACAATAGCAAAGACCTGGAACCAACCCAAATGCCCATTGACGATAGACTGGTTAAGGAAAATGCGGCACATATACACCATGGAATACTATGTAGCCATAAAAAACGATGAGTTTGTGTCCTTTGTAAGGACATGGATGAACCTGGAAACCATCATTCTCAGCAAACTGACATAACAGAAAATCTAACACTACATGATCTCATTCATAGGTGGGTGTTGAACAGTAAGAACACATAGACACAGGGAGGGGAGCATCACACACTGGGGTCTGTTGCAGGGGGCCAAGGGAGGGACAGCGGGGGGAAGTGGGGGAGGTCAGGGAGGGATAACATGGGGAGAAATAAATGCCAGATGTAGGTGACAGGGGAATGGAGGCAGCAAACCACATTGCCATGTGTGTACCTATGCAACAATCCTGCATGATCTGCATATGCACCCCAGAACCTAAAGTACAATTAAAAAAAAAAAAATTGTTTTAACTTGCAAAAAAAAAAGAAAAGTAGTATTGCCTTATCAAGAGATATACATAGTTTTCGAGCTTTTTGTATTATAATAAAATGTGATAGAATATTCTAATACTTTAAAGCAAAAGCTAACCATATGTACTAGCGGATTGGGTAGCAGCTTTCAGTCTACATTTTGGAGACTTGAGAAGGTCTCTTTTAATTCACAAACTATTCTTTGCATCTACTGTACAAATAGTTGAAATTTCACTATCACCTGTTGTTCTTTGTAACATACAAGTATTCCTTGGAGAGAGTACACACGTTGCACCCCAGTAGGCATTTACTCCAAAAAATACGATGTAGTTTATCTGATATTTTAAATTTCATTCTTTCAAGTAAAGTTTGGAAACAAGGTGGGTACGCTGAACAAGCGGAATGTAAGAGGATAATAGGATAGTTCAAGTCTATCAAGATCAATTGAACAACTATTATAGAAAATGTGGTTTATTATTTACCTAGTTTTAGTAGTTTAAATTATGAATTCTCTAAAATGATTCATGCTGTTTGTTAACTGTGAATGCTAATTAATCCAGTAGAGAAACTAATGATCCCAGATAATGGTGCATATATGTGCCGGAGAAAGATGCACGAGGGAATCAACTAACTCCTGAGTAACGTTACTCTGTTTGAACACACTGTTTGCAAAGTGTTAAATTACTTTAAGAGATGATGAGGTTGGGGAGTGTAGCTTTTGGTAGTTTGTAAGAAATACTTTGACTTTAGGGTCTCTGCTTCATTAGACAAAATATTTGTATCATTGGAATGTCTCCTTGAAAAACCAGTTGATAAAGAGATACTAAGTGATAGACAAGGCCACTAAATAGATAAAAGTGGTAGTGCTTATTCAGTCAGGACACTTCGAGCTGTTGATATGGGAAAACCTGTGTTTCCTCTGTAGAAACTTTGGACAATAGTAGACGTAGAAATTATACACAGTTGTCTATGTATACCTTTTCTTTATTTAACAGTTTGAATCCTAAATATCTTCAGGATTAAAAAACATCCCTGTCTATTATTAACAGACTGACTCTTTTTCTTATATTAGTGGGTAGCTAATAATATGCCTCTTGTGATATTTAAAAATAGTGATACAGCTCTCATTACCACATCTATTAGCCCCAGATTTACTCAGCCCTGGTCTAAACTGGGTTTCTGAGCTTTAAAAAATTTAGCATTAAAGATCTCTAGAGTTGTCCAGTTTTTCTGGTGTGGCCTTTTTAAACTGTCAGCACGTGTCTTAAACTATTGGCATATCAGAAGAGTATTAAAAGTGTATATAGGGACTAGAAAAAGAACTCCTTCAATAGATAAATAGAAGAAAATGTACTTTTAATGAATACTTGGAATACATTTCTGTATTCATGTAGAATGTTGGAGATGACAGCAGTATCAATATTTTAATCGATGCAGCTTTTATTTTATTTTAAATTTATTTTTTTCTGAGATAGGGTCTCACTCTGTCACCCAGGCTTGAGTGCAGTGGTGTGATTTCAGCTCACTTCAACCTCCGCCTCCTCAGCTCAAAAGATCCTCCCACCTCAGCCTTCCAAGTAGCTGGGACAACAGGCATGTTCCACCACATCCAGCTAATTATTTGTATTTTTGTAGAGATGGGGTTTTGTCATGTTGCCCAGGATGGTCTCCCTGGACTTTAGCAATCTACCTACCTTGGCCTCCCAAGGGATTACAGGTGTGAGCCATCATGCCCAGTCTGATACAGCTTTAAAACTTGTTTTTATTGATTTGGATGTTAAAGGACAGATTCTAATCCTGGCTTCACATCACACTTCCTTACACCATTTAAAAAGTCTGTTACTGCAGGCTGGACACAGTGGCTCATGCCTGTAAACCCAGCACTTTGGGAGGCTGAGGCAGGTGGATCACCTGAGGTCAGGGGTTCGAGATCAGCCTGGCCACCATAGTGAGACCCCATCTCTACTAAAACATAAAAATTAGGCCAGGCTCTGTGGCTCACGCCTGTAATCCCAGCACTTTGGGAGGCCGAGGCAGGCAGATCACCAGGTCAGGAGATTGAGACCATCCTGGCTAACACAGTGAAACCCCGTCTCTACTGAAAATACAAAAAATTAGCCAGGTGTAGTGGCATGTGTCTGTAGTTCTAGCTACTCAGGCAGAGGCAGGAGAATCGCTTGAATTCGGGAGGTGGAGGTTGCAGTGAGCCGAGGTTGTGTCTGAGGCAGGAGAATCGCTTGAACTTGGGAGGTAGAGGTTGCAGTGAGCTGAGATTGTGCCACTGCATTCCAGCCTGGGAGAGAGAGTGAGACTCCATCTCAAAAAAAAAAAAAAAAAAAAAACCCAAAAAACAAAACGCGCTCGTGTGCGCGCGCATCACACACACACACACGTCAAGCATGGTGGTGCGTGCCTGCAATCCCAGCTACTTGGGAGACTGAGGCTGAAGAATTACTTGAATCTGGGAGGTGGAGGTTGCATTGTGCTGAGATTGCAGCATAGCACTCCAGCCTGGGCAACAAGAGTGAAACTCCATCTCAAAAAAAGAAAAGAAAGAAGGTCTGTTACTGCAAAGTGATTTTAACGGATATAAAGTGAATATTAAAAACATCAAATGTGTCTAACATTAATACATTTAAAGATATCTGTTACTAGCCTTTTAGCCCCCTATGGAAATTCCTCTTTCTTCTCTCAATTGTTTTCCTAATATTCTTTCACCTCTTGCAATGCTAGGATTTTGCTTTTTTTTTTTTTTTTTTAGTTACTTTCCCTCATGGATAAATCAAACTGAATTGTGAGATTATGGCCTTTTCATTTTTCATTAGAAGTGACTAAATCCAGAACCTTATACTCAGTGATATTTATTTCAACTCATCAAGGGAATGCCACTCATGTTTGCTTGTGTTGCTGTACTTCAAATAGGACATTGAGAATATTTGTGTGTTAGAGTAACACTGCTATTTCTGTTTCAGAATTAACTGAAAATGTGATATGTGTCTCCTACTTGGATAGGGAAACTTCTCAATAACTTTTGTAGTTAATATGGGTTAAGTTATTAAAACATGTTTGAGTGAGACTCACTAGCACCAGTATAGTTAAGAATATGTTAGTCATCTTATTTTAAACTCGTTTGGTGTGTATATTTATAATTACCCTGCACAAAGTCAGTCTGAGTTAAATGTTGGCATAGAAGCCAGTTTAGGGTAGCAAGATAATGTTTCTGTCCAATAAAAAATGCCAGTATAATGATTAAGCCAGTGAACTTCCAGGTCATAGACATGACTATTTTTGAATTAAACATTCTTGTAGACTCCAGTCAGGTTGGGGAAGGTGCTTTCCCAGAACATGGAACATAGTTTCTAAATCCTTCAACAGGGCAGACAGTTTTCCTTAGATTGAGGGGTGACATTTTGAATAGAATTGGATGCCACCTAATATATTTACATGGTAGTACAATCTGTACTTAAAATTCTGCCTATGAGAATAAATAGTAATGAGGGATAGGAAGAAGTAATTTTTTATATCTGATAATCGTAAAACTCTTGAATGAATTAGGAAGAGACTTAACACATTTATTAAACACTTTCTGTTTGCTGAGTGCTGGAGATACAATGGTAAGCAAAACAGACCTAGTCAGGTGTCTCCATGGAACTGAACATCCAGTAGAGATACTGACATTAAATATTTACTTGTATAAATATATCCTACATGTGATAAATACAAAGAAATACTACTATTGTTTTTGTCAAGAGAACCTTGACTTTGTTTGATGGTAACAATAGTAAAATTTTGAGCTAGAATGAATATAGCTATGTGGCTGACTTCTTCACCTTCTACTCCAAACCTTTGTTGGCATATGAATCTTCAATATCGTTTTTTTCCCCTTCCAGTCCTAGTTCTTAAGACTTATTATTCTATCAAAAAGGCAACTGTCCAGAGCTGAGGGGTAAAGAATAAGGGTTACATCTTCAGAGGAGTGGTGATTATGTTGGACTCTGGGGAGGACCTGTAAGAGATTAAAACAAAAATTTAAGTATTTCACTCTATGATATTCAGTTACTTATATTACCGATGCCTTGGTTTTACAAACTAGGAGGCATTATTAAATATTGTATGTGATTATATACTTATTAATTTATAGTGACATTCATATTCCACAAGCATATAAAACATATACCACATTATATACATCATTTATGTATTAATAATTATTAAATATTTATATTTCCTCCTAAAATTCAAATGACTAGAAAATGGAAGTTTCTTTTACATGTTATATCCTGTGCCTGCAGTGAAGTATAGTGGAATGTGATGTGAATATGGAGTCAGAATACCTGGGTTTTAGTCGTGCTCTGTCACTTACTCTGTGATGCCGATATTCTTTATATTTTGTATTCTGTAAAATAAAAGTGGTTGAACAATGGTGTCAGTATTCTTTTCACCTATTATTCTGAATACACCTTGACTTCTCTATTTGGGTATTCATATTTGAATGGGTAAGGGCGCCCAGTTTTCTCCCACTGAACTTGTTTACAGCCCATTTCAAGAAGGTGGAAGACTTCTGGAGGAATGCCATCTTTGAGAAGGAAATACATTATTCATCTTGTCAAACTTTTATAAAAAGAATAATTGTTGGCAGAAAGTATTTAAAAATGCCTTTTTTTCTTTTCTGTTAAATAAAAGCCTAATTACTAAAAGTGGAATGGGCTCTCTAGATTGATGGTGAGGGAATTGGCTTCTCGTCTTACTTCCACTTCGCAAATTAAACTAGGATGATAATGGATCAAACAGAATAAAAAACTGTAGGTGATTGTCAAAATTTATGAAATTTACAAACACTCTCTTAGGCCATAAAACTCACTTTGGCCTAGAATTCAATTGCTTATTCTGTTTCTCCCATTTCTTTAATCAGTATTACTTCTCTTGTATTGGTGGTTTAAAATAAACACATATCTATATGAAAAAAATTATTTCCCATAAATTCTGCTTCTGTTAACAATAAAAAGGAATCAATATTTGAGAGAGAACATAATAAAATGTGTCCAGATATACTTGCTGCTTGATTTTGTTTAGACTTCAGGAATAATGGGAAATCATTAGTATCAAGTACAGTGCTGCCTAACACTTGTTGCTTAGAATCTGTGTTAAATGAAAGCAGTGTTACTTTAAAGGCAGAAGAAAGCAACTTCCTGTGTCCCCCCTGATTTTCACTTCAGCTCCAGCAAAACCTAGTTTGTCTACTGTGTGTCAGGTCCTGAGATAACTTTCAGGAAAATAATGGCATAGCATCCATTTTTCAGATTTTCACAGCTCCATGGAGAAGCAGAACATGTGACTACAGTGAAACAAGTATAATTCTACTGTACAGAGTATAAAGGAAGTCATGTTTAGGAGGAGTTCAGGGGAAGGCTTCATAGAAATAGTGATTCATGAGCAGAAATTTTAACAAAAGTTCATTAGGTGAACAGAGAGCAAAGGCTGATGGAGGTGAGATAAAATTGTGAAGTCATAAGAGTGTAAAACAGCTCTGGAGTGTGGGTGTTTGGTATTGCTGCAAAGTAGGGGCTGGGGAAGTTGGGGAAGAGGGATTGAAGTGAGAGAAGGCCAAATGTTGCTGTAGTGAAGAAAAAGGAAGGGGCCAGGAAATGAGTCTTAATTGCCATATGTAGGGCCTTGGATTTTATCCTTAGGTGATTTAAGGTTTTTTAGCTTGTCATTTTATGGTCAGATTTCCATTTTGGAAAGATTATTTGTGACTAGCTTAAGAAGAATGGTATGGTGGAAAGAAGATTGTATGGTAGCATGGATACCTAGTTAAAAGGGCAATGAGATACTTTAAATGAGTGATGAGATGATTTTCTGGTGTAAAACTTCCTATTCATAAATATGCTGCTACATTTGTGAATGCTGGGAAATTAAAAAATATTTGTAGTAATCAGTAGAACTAATTCATTGCTGCTTTTATAGTTTGAAATTATTCATGGAATTAATAGCATTTGAAAATTGAAAGGGGGTTAATATTTTGTCAGTGGAATTAAACCACTCAACTTCTGACACAAACAAATACCTTGTAATTTTGCTATATAATGTGGAATACAACCTCACAAAAATATATTGAACTTATATACTTACCTAGTTATTTGCAGAAGTTGTACATACTTGAAAACAAGTACATGATGTCATAGTGCCTAGTACATGGTAAGTACTCAGTAACTATTTGCTGAATTTGCATTTGATGCTTATGAGTTTTAACCAAGAGTCTTTTATTAATTCAAGTCTTGGAATAAGTGACTTTTTTTTTTTTTTTAAATAAAGGCAGGACCTTGCTCTGTCACTCAGGCTAGAGTACAGTAGCACAATCATGGCTCACTATAACCTCAAACTCCTGGGCACAAGTGATTTTCCTGCCTCAGCTTCTGGAGAAGCTAGGACTATGGGTGCACACCCCCACACTCAGCTAATTTTTAAATATTTTGTGGAGATGGAGTCTCACAGCATCCCAGGCTGGTCTCAAACTCTTGGGTTCAAGCAATCCTCCCACCTTGGCCTCTTAAAGTGCTAGGATTATAGGCATGAGCCACTGCACCCAGCCATGACTGATACTTTTAAGCAGAAAGTAAAATTCCAAACCAACAAAAAAGGAAATATTATCAGGGAGAATTAAACAGTCACAAATACATATAAGATGCTAACTTTGCAAAGAGCATTTTTAAAAAATCGTTGCAACTCATATAATTGGAAAAGCACATTTGAAAATAGCTTTAAATTTTCTCAGAAAGTATGGCATATAAGTTTTCCTACCAAATCTTGGTTTGATGAATGAATTTTCAGTTCTTAGTCTCTACAACAAGACAAAAAAGTCAGAGTTGAAGAGATTAGCATATCCATAACATTGAAAGGGATATACATTATTAGCTTACCACATCTTTGTCAATTTCAACCCACAATTAAAACAAAATGTTGCTATTTAAGTACGTATAGTAGTATACAAGTTATCATAAATGCTAGATTGTATGTCCCCTAACCAGATAATGGAATAATGATCAGTATCCATCGAGTGTTATTGGCAGTTCAGACTAATGCTCCAGATTCATTCCTATTAACCAAACTTTGTTTAAATTTATATAGAATATTTTCAGTGCATAGAGTTTTATGTATGTAAAATTATTACTTTGCATTTGATAGCAGATTATATTTCAGTTTTCAGAGATTATATTCCGGTTTTAGAGGTTAAGATGAATTTGCTGTGCCTGATTTTTATAGAAGAATTTTAAAAAATAACTTTTTAATAGAATCTGTTTATCTTGTCTCTTTTTTCCCCATATGATAGTTGATTGTAGTACATTACTTTGAGGAAAGTTTTTTAGCAACATGTATTTTTACTTCACACTCACTCTTAATAGATTCTGTTAGGGGAATCACTGGTGACATGTTTTAAAGCAGAGAACCTTTCAATGCTTATTTTTACTATTTAATGAGATTTCAGGTATATTTTAACAACTGGGGTTTCCGTGATGAATCATTAAAATAAGTGAGTGGGCTGGAAGGTAATACTAACTTTTCTCAGTACTGCTCTATTTTACTCTGCTGGATTATTGGTTGCTTTTTAAATAGAACCTGGGTGTGTTGGTGGGTGGAGGTGCAGAAGGGAAGGGAGAGAAAGGGTCAGTAAGAAAATACCAGGTAAACTTCTGATGACCTACTGAGAAATACTGCTGAAGTTTCACTTTCCCCAACTTAAACCATTTAGTGTTTAAGCCCACTGTTTTTTGCTTTAACAAGCTTAAGTTTCCAAATATTACATACAGGTAAATCAAAACTGTATTTTCAACAATTGATTGAAGTTTTAAGGTATATATGTGGATTAGCTTGTGGAATCAATTTCTCATGTGTGTGGGATTAAAACCGTTAAAACCATCATCACTGAAACTATACCTTCCTACAGCTAACCAATAACAGAAAGGTGTCTGTGGAATGTATTAATACAACAGTTCCTCTGATTTAAAATTATTACTGGGTCCTTGGTTGGAAAATGATTTGAATATTATAGGTAACAAAGTTGACGTCAGATATGAAGGCTAATTATGGCTTTCAGTGTGACTAAAATTTATTTTTTTAAATTGACATGATGTATTTATATTTAGCATATACTTTTCAGTAAATCAATGGCATGTTGCACATTTTTAGTATCTATACTGTTAAAAACATTTCAACTACCACAGCAGTTCTAAGTGCTAAAGGAGGTAGACAAAAATGTAGTTCACCTTGAAAATAATCATAGCTTAGGGAATAAAGAAATTGGGTCAAGCTTAAAATAAATGCAGGTACAATGACAAAAAGTTTTGATAAAAATTTAAAAATATTCACGGCATTGGTTTCAGGCTACTTTTGTTCTCTCTGATCTTATCAATGCATTATTAGTTTTCAGTTGGGATGATACTAATGGTGATTTTTCATTTTGGTCAAAATGTTTGAAATACTATTGATATTTTCATGTTGTATCCCTTTTCAATTATAAATATACTTTTTTTAATGGTAGACAATTCTTAAATAGATCATTTTGACCTCTCTTGATCTTAAATAGAATTTGACATGATATAAAATTTCTGTGTAACAGCTATCACTTTGACATATTTTATATTTCCAAATTTGATGTTTAGCATTTAACCATGTATCATTAAATCACAGTATTGATAATTAAACTTTCATAAAGCTTTAGTAGTATACTAGGTTTTCATTCATCTGATGTCATTGGGGAATAAATTGTGCTGAAGTAGTGAGTTTTTCTTTAACTGAAGCTTGTTAAGTGGAAAAACTTAAAAATTGATAAAAATTTATCTGATATATTATGTGCTCTTTTAGGGGGCAAGCATGGTGCTGCCATATTTACTCTTTTCTTAACGTTGTATAAGACCGTTATGAACGCCATGCAAAATGACATGGGTTTTCTGGTTGGTATTTGTTTTCCAACCTAGTTTTTTGTTGTTTCTTCCTTTTAAAGTGCCACACCCCTAATTCTGGTATTCTTTTATTGTTGTTGTTATTGTTGTTGTTTTGAGATGGAGTTTTCCTCTTGTTGCTCAGGCTGGAGTGCCATGGTGCTCTCAGCTCACTGCAACCTCTGCCTCCCAGGTTCAAGTGATTCTCCTGCCTCAGCTTCTCAAGTAGCTGGGATTACAGGCGTGCGCCATCATGCCTGGCTAATTTTGTATTTTTCGTAGAGATGGGGTTTCACTGTGTTGGCCAGCCTGGTTTCGAACTCCTGACCTCAGGTGATCCACCCATCTGGGCGTCCCAGAGTGCTGGGACTACAAGCGAGCCAGTGTGCCCAGCCTAATTTTTGTATTCTTAATCAGTTTAAATGTTTCATAATTTAAGGTCTCTTTTGGTATTTGTGACAATGCTTTAACAGATTCATAAACTGAGGCACCAACAGAAGACATTTAGCTCTCTGCCATCTTCTGGCGAACACCTGGCCATAGCCGCCTCCTATAAGGGAAACCCTGTTCTTGCTTTGGAGTTAGCACTTTCAACAGTGAGGCCTTATGACTGCTGCTTCCAAGTACTCTTTAGTAGCCTTTGCTAGTGGTGCAAAAATGTCTGTATTCACCCTACATGCTTGTGAACATCTGTGTATCAAGGTGACCACTTGTGGATTTTTCTGACTATTGCTGAAATGGGCAAATAGTGTATTCCCTTCATATTTTAGCAAATTCCACCATAGCAGTGAAGTGGGTTACTTTTTTTTTTCTTTTTTCAACCTCATGCTTGTTTCAAGCAGTTTTCTAAAACAAAACTCAAAACACAGCCAAAATATTTGAAGTGTTCTTTAATGTGCTATATGCCATTTGGTTTGAATCATATATTTAAAAATCAGCTATCCCCCTTTTACTTGTATCTAATGGGAATCATCTTCTTCCAGGTTGTACTTCAAGAAGACCATAGGGAAGAACACATTTTCATCTTGCTGCAAAAGTTGCAATAGAAGTAAATGGGGGAACTGCCAGGATATCTCTGTCTCCACAAAACAAGCAGAACAAATTTCCATGAATCAAAGCCACTAAGTATAGTTTTCAGTGATGGTAGGACATAGTTATTTTCCCTAAAAAAACACCCAAAATGCAGGCACACCCATTGGCCACCAGAAAAAATGCTCACGTAAACACTAGTTCAAACCTGTACATTTCACCCTTCTTACTGAGCTGTCAGAGGGGTGGAAATCTACTATAGCTATAGTCTTTTCTATTTTTCAGCCTCCCACATGCTTAGTTCAGTTCTGCCTACTGAGCGCCTTGAATCTATAGCAGCACCTACATGTACTGCCTCCACAGTGGCTGATAATTTGCAGATAACTTGTGAACCAGACCGATCAGAAACATCTGTACAATATGTCATGATATGTACTTTAGATTAATCGTGGAAAAGGATAAGATGATGAAGAATCAGAAAGCAATTTTCTTTTCCAGTGTTGATACTGCTTTCTTTGAGGTTAGATGAGTGAAATATTCTTTAGAGTGGTTTATATCACATTTCATCACTTGGGGAAATAGGTCATATTTACAAGACCCTTTTAGAAACCTTTTAAGTACATACAGGGCACATGTTTAATACACCTTAATGTGAGTAGGTCAGAGGAAATAAAGCAAGATAGTAGATATCTGCGATGTGGTGATGTAAGCAGATTAATATTAAACTGCTTATATTCTGTCTTTCTTGAAACCTTTGGTATAATTTTCAAAATTGCCTTTTATTGTTCTTTCAATTACTTTCTAGAAATTTCCATCATTTGAAGGATTAATGGCTACCACTTTGTTGAACCTAGAGGCTGTCTGTTAACTTATTGAACACTCTTATTAGAGCAGAAGTCTCTAGTGGACCATGAACTCTGCATGGCTCAGCCTCTGAGCTTACCTCTTCCCCATAAAACCTGCAGGGCTCTCAAATTCATGTGTAAAATGCAAGCTGCTGACATGGGATGGGTAAACACCCACTGCAATTTTAAATGCATATGTATATCCACCTTTTTCATCTATTCCTGTTGGGTAGGGGGCCATGATGGAAAATTATTGATTTTAAAATGGCAGAAAATTTGAAGAGATTCTTCCTCCTTAAGGAGAGTGATTTGTATTAATGATGGGATGGGCTAAATACCTTCTTACTGTTTGCAATCTACTATGCTTCACATGCATTTTCTAATTTTATCTTAACAACACACTCTGAGGTTAGTACTGTTGTTTCTATTTTGTAGAAGATGAGACTGAGTCCTACAAAGTTAGGTACTTGTTCAAGGTCATACAGCTTGGAAGTGACAGAGCTGAGGTTCAGACATGTATGTCCTTGATCCTAGGATTCATGCCTTTTCCACCTGAGGACCACTGCTTCTGATTTTGCATATAAATGAAATACACACACACAGCCCCTCCCCCCTCATATAGATATATTTCCCCATCCTCCCAATTGCTCATTGGAAAATTTAGACATCCAAAAGAAGCCTTTTTGCTTTGAAATGCAATTTAAGTAGCCATTACTTTGAACAAAGTGAAGTGTAGTTTTATTAGTGAAGAACATCATGAGTCATTGAGACTAATAATCTTGTGGAACAACATTATTAAGAAAAGGAATACACTATTTAATGAATGATATTTACTTAAGTCATAAAGGAAAATTCAAACATCTGGAATATTTCTTAAGCAATATAGCATTTATGCATGGAATGATGTGTTCCCTCTATGTCTTGTAGGAAATAACATATAATTTGAAATGCATATGAAAGATTTTATGTTCATGGATATCTTTTTATTTCACTGAGCATATTAACGAAAATTATAGTAAAATGAAAAATTGCTTGATAGCCAATTCTCTGTGATGAAATTTTATCATGTCTTTAATAACCCCATTATTGCTACTTTATCCCTCTTAATAGGTCGCTTGTCTAAAGGAAGGTTGTAGAAACCTTATTGGTTCACACATATACAGCTTTACCACACTGTTTCAGTGTTTCTTTGGGAATGATACATTGACAAGTTTGGGGAAGTGATCAAAGTATGTGTAGTGTCTCAAGAAATTGTATCCTAAAATTTTTAACACTAGAAAATAGAGATTTGTATATGGTTGATACACTGTCTTTTTAAATACGTATCCATTAGGGACAGTTATGCCTGGTGAATTTAAAGATGGAGTAATACAGGAGTTACAGAATCATAGAGTTTCTGAACCAGAAAGGGCCTTATAAATGAAGGGCTCTTGAAATGGAAGTCATCATTAGAAGATGAGTTCAGTGACAGTCTAAGACTAGAGCTCTAAGTCAAATAGTTTCTGAGATTATTGAGTCAGGCTTATAGCTGAACAAACCAGGAAGTGAGTGTTCACAGCAGGTGAGGGCTTTCAGCTTTCTGGTGTCGAAGAAAAAAACTGAGAGTCATAGTGGAGATAATCTTAGGACATGAGGAAAACAAATCAGAAAAATAGACACCTTTATTTCTTCTTATTAACACAAATGATATAAAACTTTAAGTGTTATGTACCCTTTAAAATAATGGGATAAGCCTATTTTAAAAAATAACTACTAAATTATTTGTATTTTCTGAGTATAAAATTTGAACTTATTTTTATTACAATTTTATACATGTATGTAATGGAAAAAATAAACATTTTTTGGTTGTTACCTAGGATCTGAAGGTTTGAATGGGCCAATGAGTATTCTCATCATTGAAGCATTCTATGGAGGGTCCCATAAACAGCTGGTGGATCTTCTCCAAGAAGAGTTAGGAGACTGTGTCCTTTATACCCTTCCTGCAAAGAAATGGCATTGGAGAGCTCGGACATCTGCTTTATACTTCTCTCAGAACATTCCCATCAGTGAGCATTACAGGTAATTAGAGCTCAGGATGCATTTGCAGCTTTAAAAAAAGTACCTTTTATGAGGATGTTGCTTCTCTGTCAGCATCTTTAAGAATTTCTCCAACTATGGAATTGGTTATTATGAGTACAGTAGATATTTCTTTAAAGAAAGCAGAGCAGTGGAGTACACTCATCCTCTAAGGACACCTGGTCACTAGGAAAGGAGCTTCATTTAGAACCAACCATATGTCTTTTCTTATTGTCTTGTGATTTCATTATATACATTGATGTGGGTATGGGTAACAATTTTTGGCCTGAGAGAAGAGTAGGTCTTGGGCCCATTGGGTTTTTTTGGGGGGTGAGGTGTTCATAAAAACACCTCTAATGCCTTTTTTATTGAGTATCCTGTTTTAGTTTGGTTCATTGTATCTGCTCTGTACTAGGAATCAGAGTTGAAAGGTGGATATTCCCAAGGGTTTAAAGTCTGTTGAAACAGAGATAGGCAAGTGCAATGAGAGATGAAAGATGGAGAGGTAGATTTGGACTGTGACAAACTGGAGGTGGCTTTGTAGAGTTGGTAACCTTTGACTTATTCTTGAGGATGAGTAAGTTTGAAAAGTATTTATTATTCAGAACTCAATTCTGAATTCTGATTTGTTAGGAAGTAGGAACTAGGAGGAAATATTAGAAAGAGTCTCATCAGCTGGGCATGGTGGCATGTGCCTCTGGTCTCAGTTACTCAGGAGGCTGAGGTGGGAGGCTTGCTTGAGCCCAGGAGTTCAAGGCTGCAGTAAGCCAGGATTGTGCCACTGTACTCCAGCCTGGGCAGTGGAGTGAGACCCCCCATCTCTAATAATAATAATAATAATAAAATTTAGAAAAAAGTCTTATGGGACACACTGAAAAGATGGAGGTAAATACTCATATTTTTAGTGAGGGGAATAGGTAGGGTGGAATCCCCTTGAACATCTCTTCCTTCTTATTGTCTGTTTGTACAGTGTGTGTTCTCCTGATGGTTAAATAGTGGAAGACTATCCTATAGTGGTTAACGTATCTAATGTTCTTGCTATTGTGAGCCCCTGTGTATAGACTGCGTTGGTTTGGGCAGGAATGAAAAGTGCTGGGCTGATAATGCATGGAGTTAGAGCAGATAGGTTCTTAGAGGAAGGGCACGTTGGAAGCTGCAGTGCCCACTTTGCCTCCAGTACCTCTGCCCATCTGCTGCCTCTAAAGTGGACCAGCCTCAGGAGACATGGCAGCTTGTGACTTAAATGTAGCTTGCTGTTCTTAGTAGGAACTTGAGGGATTCAGAGAGTTACCCATTTTGTGTATGAAAACCAAGTATCGTCTCTGAGAATGCACAGTGTCAGATGGAATAGCAGTGAGCATTCCAGTTACATGGCTTAGGATTTAAAAGGTAAAATGTTGTTCTAGTGCGTGTTCAGAATTTTGTATTTTTTTCAAATCTAAAGTGTATCCTTCTTTACATAATTTAATGTTTTATATTCTGATATCACTAAGTGAATATTGTTGATTCACTAATAGTATGAGAAATTTCAATGAACATGTTGATATAAAAGTTATAAAGGCAATGATAAGACTGTTGCTGTGTTAAAATATGACTGTTTATGGTTGCTTTCACATCCCTTTTAATTGTGTTTTTGCAGCACCAATTATATGATACTACTTAAGGTCAAGTAATCCAGTTGACTTCATGGCGCTTTTTCATTTAACAGTACCATTCAATATAATAAATTTCTACAGTGATTTGAACATTAAAACGAGACATTTCTATATCTGTTGTTTGATTTCATTTTGATTATACAGTTTTTCAGAATTACATTATTGTATCACAAATATATGTGTGTGGATAGCATGCAAACACTTCTGTGCCTATGGCTTCTCTACTCCCTTAGAAGCCTGCAGCATTTGAGGATAAGTGTCACAGTGGTCTTTGAAGCAGTCTTATTTGAGAGGTGGATATATAAAGATCGTGATGTAAAGCCTTACTCTCTGATAGCCATAACCTCCACTGCCTAACAGTGGTATCTGTCATCTTTCAAGGTCTGCCATTTAGCCTTTGCAGTTAACTATACTAATCTAATCAGTCTTTAACCCAAAGATGTACCTTACAAGTTTAACTTATAGTTATGTTTGACCTGTGATAACTTATCTACTCTTTGCCAAATAACTTTTTTGAATATTTTAGAAAAACTGAGGTAGTATGAACATTTAGATACTAAGTTAACAAATATGTGCATTCAATCCTAGATTGAAGTGTAAGAGTAACCTTTTGTGGCCGGGCGCGGTGGCTCACGCCTGTAATCTCAGCACTTTGGGAGGCCGAGGCGGGTGGATCACGAGGTCAAGAGATCGAGACCATCCTGGCCAACATGGTGAAACCCCGTCTCTACTAAAAATACCCAAAAATTAGCTGGATGTGGTGGCATGCGCCTGTAGTCCCACCTACTTGGGAGGCTGAGGCAGTAGAATTGCTTAAACCTGGGAGGCGTAGGTTGCAGTGAGCCGAGGTCATGCCACTGCACTCCAGCCTGGTACCTGGTGACGGAGTGAGATTCTGTCTCAAAAAAAAAAAAAAGTAACCTTTTGTTACACCAAGTAAGTCTGAGCTCTGTGGAAATTTTTAAAGATACGAAAATTTTTGCTTTCTAGTTATTACTCTTCTTGTATATTTGCTATGTGAAATCATCAAAACTCAAAGGTAAAATGATTAAGCACCAATATTGCCTACTATGCAAAATACGCTGAACAAATAGGAATGTGTCTGATGAGAAAGACCTTGAAACATATGCTGTTTTTCTCAGCTTCTGAACATGTAGTTGTTGCTGTTATAAGCTTATTATCTGAAAAGTATTTTATTATTGAAAGAATAAATGCTTCAGCCTAATTAATCAATTTGACTTTGCTTTATCTTGACAACTAAAATAATATATCATTATTCATGTTAGAGCTGTTTAATTATAGATTACAAAAGCTCAACAAGTTATTTTGTCAAAAGTAGTCAATACTTATTGTTATTCTTAGGTTATATTATAGCTTTGCCTTAGAAACTTCACTAGCTACAGAGAAAGGTTTTGAATATGGGGTTTGGGGGAAGGCATTAAATTTTGTTTTATGAAATGTGAATCATTTGTTCCAGGATGAAGCAGTTCTACTTTCTTAGACTGTACCTTAGACTAGGTATTGAGGTTATTTTATTCATTTTTCTTTCTGCAATATCTTTACTGAACTGAGTCTCTGTTATTTAAAAATCATTTTTTTTCACCCTCAGGTGCTTACAATTACATTTTTTGTTTCATCTGAGGTATTGTGACAGATACTGATCATTGCCCACTTAACAGCCCTTCTTCCTTGTTAACAGAATCACAGTTTTCTTTAGGATGGCTAAGTACCCAGCCCTTGGGAGTGAAGCAACATTGACTTAAATTAGTTAGGATGATCCCATTCTCTTTGCCAAATTTTTCCTACTTTCCTTGCGTCTTGGGTTGATCAGTCTCCAAGTTGTGGCAAATTAGAGTTAAGTGGGTGACTTCTGGGAGTTCTTCCAGCAAAGTGGTTTTTAAATTTTACTTATAAAAGAAGAAGGCCAACTCTCCTTTCTTACATTTGGCTGGTTGTGGTATCTGCAACTATGAAGTACAAGCATGAGGACAGAACCCCTGGATTGCCATAAATGGCTGATGGAAGGCTACAGAATACTTGGATTAGTGGTGGGTATGTGATTTGAGTTCAAGTCTGGCCACTTGCAAAGACTGTATACTAGTTCTTCTTCTTAAGCCCATTGTTTTAACTATTCTGTCTTAGTTCCAGTTAAAGCATGGTAAATTATTTAATTAAATTAAACCTAAGTATGTCTTGATTAAAATATATATTTTTATATTTTACTGTTAGAAGTGGGTATGGTACTTCTCCCAGTCTTGAGATGTATTACAGTTCTTGATTGTTGTTAGAGGCTGGAGGGCCAGACACAGTTGCTTTTCTGGGTCTGTGAATCTGTGATGTTCTCTTAATCCTCAGAAGTCACAGGTCATTTGAATTTTCCTCTTTTGAGGCTTTTCCTCAAAACACAAATAAGGAACTACATGGGATACTTTCTTTTTTCATAGGGTAGACTCATGAACACACTGATAACAGTCTTTGTTTATGATGCTCAGTACCTGCCATTCCGAAGTTATCCTTAAACTGGTATACTGTGAAGTTCTCTACTTGGTTTACGAACTTGGCTAGGTACAGCATTCCATTACTGCCCAGCTCACTAACCTTATATTATTACTAGCTGTGTCACTTCTTGGGGTTTGGGTGATGTTTTGACACTGTATAAATAATTTTGTCATTAGGTGCAGTGTAGCATCTCATAATCTCACCAGTATGTGACCGCTCCATTTAATGAGAATCGGCCCAGAGCTTTCCTATCACTTAGCCTACTAGCTTTGCTCTCCTATACTGCCTTGTTGTGGGGTCTTCTTCTGGTTTGTTTTTGTACCAATCTTGCTCTCCTGTCTAGCTAGCACAAACAGCGACCTAGTCCCAGACTTGTATGACACTTAGGGCTTCTTCCACAGTATTTCATCTCACTAAAGTCTCCTCCGATTGACAGTATTGTTTAATTTAGGCATGTTGACTTTATGTTGAAAGTGTAGCTGACCACAAGTCTACTGAAATAGCATAATCCTGTAAACCAAATAACCAACCATTTGATCAGTCTCTGCCTCTTTCTGTCTCTTTCCTCTCTTCCCTCCTCTTCTCTTTCTCATATACACATACATGCACACAAACACACACACACAGACATACCACCCACACACACAGACAGGCACAGATTCTTCTTTGTAAAACTAGAACTTAAACCTGTCGTCCTTGTCCCTAAAGGATGGTTTCTAGGCTTCATCTTTTCGATGTTTCTTTGTGTTCCTTTGTCAGTGTTCTCAAGATGAAAATATTCCAGTAGAAAGGGGAAAAAGTTTTCTTGCTATGGAGTTTGTAGTTTATTCTTACCACAAGTTGCCAATTCAAAAGTGTTTGTGTAGTTAGTAGCATGCACTGTGAAACCACTGCATCCCAGGAGTTAAGCGTTGCAGTGCAACTTCAAGTAGACACTTTTAATATCCTTTCTAGCTTATTTAAAAAAATAAAATATTACATGTAAGGTTCTTTATGGCTCCCTGGGTAACAGTTCATATGGATACAAGACATGATTCCTAACAGACTCGGTGCCTTAAAGACCTCTAGGATAAATCTCCTGTATATTTATCCTTTAAAGTTTGACAACTGTATTTTAAAAGACAAACTGGTTGTTTATTACACTTTTACAGAGGGGGAGAAAATCATTATTTTTAATGAATGGAATGGAAAAGAGAAAAAAAACCCATCCCCCAAATGGATGCAAAACATATTATATAAAAGAGCTTTGACTAGAATAAGACCCTTCATAGTTTTGCTTTTATAAGTAATGTGCTTGTTTTTAACATGATAATTGAGACTATTAGTCTGATTTTAGAGTACTTCCTATCTAATCGTTTTTAAGTGTTGAGTGTCTTCATGGTTAGTCTCCATATGACAGGAAAAAAAATTAGACAAATGAAAGGTGTATTTAATTCTGCCTTCATTTGCAACATTTATTTGTTTGAGAAAGATTTTCTGCTTTTATTAAGATCTTAGTCAATATTTCCTTTTGTTACTGTCCCTGATTTTCTGTACATGGGGTCTCTAAAGCTAAGCTGCAGAGCTGCAGATACTCTGTTGCCCTTTCCTTTCCTTATCTTTTCTTTAGGCAGCTTTCATGCTCTCTTATTTTCTTGGGGTCACATTTGGCCAGCTACCCTCTTTGGACACATGGGACTGATTATTGTTCATCTTTCCTTTATTTATACTCTTTCATTGTTCAGGCCCTGGTATTTCTTCACATGATGGACCTACTGGTCTTCTGAGCTGCCTCTCCGCAAAGATCACTGCAAGGGGAAAGCGGGAGCCGAGTCATAGCTACTGCTGCTGAAAGCAGTCATATTCATTTCTTCCTTTTATCTTTCTAAAGAACATAAGTCGGCATTTCAGTGAATTTTTTCCTAAAGTCTCTCCTATGTTTTTCTTTGGTCACCATCTCATACTGATAATAAAAATGTAACACTCCCCTTCTTTAGGTGAAATTCCTGGTTGAATATGGGTAGTTGAGACAGCATTGGGGGGTGGGATGGTTTGGTCAAAATTCCTCCAGACTGGTTATCTTTTGGTTCTTTTCTAAGCTTGTTTCCATTATTATTTTCCTTTGTTAGTATTTATTAAGAGCTTTTATGTTAAGAGCCAGTGCCTATGCTAGCCCTGGTGATATAAAGTCAGACTTGACAAACATGGACATATGATGCTAACACACAGCAAGCACTTAGTGAACCCTTTGTTGATTGAAAGAAAACTTAGTGCCTATACCTATTTGCTGATACTTGTAATCTTGATTAAATAATCCCTGATTGAAAGCCGTCCGTGATTTCTTATTGCATGTGTAAAATCCAGAGTATGCACAGGTTGCTGTGGTCTGTGTGATCAGGGCACTGTCTGCCTCTGCAACTTCATCTCTACCCTGTCTTCTCATTAATGTGCTATGGCAGCTCTGGCCTTGTTTACTCACTCTGAAACATCAAGCTTTTTCCTGCCTCAAGTCCTATTACTGCTTGCTGGTTCCTTTGCCGGCAATACTTCCTCATGCCCCCAACCCACACCCCTTTTTCTTCATGGCTTTCTCAAGCCTCAGCTAAAAGTTTCATCATTTCAGATAGACCTTTACTGAGCACTCTAAAATGAGCCCTCTATTTTAGCACTGTTTTTCTCCCTCTGTAATAACATTTTATATAACTTGTAATAATTTTTTTTGCTTGATATTTTTTCTCCCCCATTTTATTCTAAACTTTATGATGACAAGAGTCATATCTATCTTGTTTATCATTTTATCCCCCAGTACCTAGTATGCTACCTAGCAGATAGTAGCTGCTTAGAAAATATGGTCGAAGGAATGATTTTTAGGGTTTGAAAAACATGGTTGCCATTCGCTTTGTTAATTTACTTACTTTTTTCCTGCTATGGGCACTACCAGTATCCTCTGCCTGAAGATGTCATCTCTTCTACATAGAAACACAGAAACTAGTCACTTAAGGCCCTGTGTTACTCAGTTTTACTGGATTAAACTAAAGAATTCCATATACATTTTTTTCACTTTCATGGTTTATATTAATCAGACTATGAAAGCAGCCATTATCTATTATGTAAATTTTGACAAAAGAAAATACAATTTTCTGTAATTTCCCTAGTATAAAAGTGTTCCTAGAAAAAAAAGTTTCTTAGTTCAGGAAACATTAGTCTAGAATAAGCTTGTTCAGCCTGTGGCCCAGGACAGCTTTGAATGTGGCCCAACACAAATTCTTAAACTATCTAACTTTCTAAAAACATTGTGAGATTTTTTTTTCAAGCTAATCAGCTGTTGTTTGTGTTCGTGTATTTTATGTGTGGCCCAAGATGATTCTTTTCCCAACGTGGCTGAGCAAAAGATTAGACACCCCTGATCTAGAACATGCCTGTGATATTTGTAAATTTCATGTGATTGTATTTTAAGGCTTTTTAGTTTTGACAGTGGCCACCCATGAACAATGACTTTTAAATTTATGGAGCAGACACTTTCAGAATAAATGACAGATTAGAATTTGGCCCAAAGAGGTATTTTGCTTGGACACTGTAATTATTTAAACATTTTTTAAAAAATTAATGCTTTTAGACAGACATTCTTCATTTTGGTCACAAATACTACTAGTCACCATTGTTTCATACAAGCCTACTTTTCACATTTATTTTACTTAACTGGCCCATTTAGGCCTTTGTAGTTTATAGCCCCTGGCTTAGAATCTGCCTGAAAAAATGCATCTGTAATAAAATATTTTAAATTGTATATATGCATAAAAGAGTTTACCACAAGAATAATAATCACTTGTGTTTGAAAGAAGCAATGTGCTATAGCAGGAGACTCAGCAGTCCTGGATTTTAATCTCAGTTCTGCCATTAATTATTTGGCCTGAAAAAAATCACTTTAAAAGAGTGTTAGTATTAACCTTAGAATATTTAATAATATTATTTTTTTCATTTGTAAATGAAGGTTTATGGTTTTATCTGTTCCTGAGTTTTATGATGTCATGAACAAGTAATTAACATCAAGATCAAGATTTAAGGAATTCTAACATGAAGGACAAATGTTTCCATCATTCAACTTGGTCAGCTCATTCACTGCTTCATTTAACTTCATTTAGCTTTTCCTAGGCTTATTTGAACATTTCCTTGAATTAAATATATATATATATATATATATATATTTATAAATATATATATATATTTATAAATATATATATAATATTTATAAATATATATATTTATAAATATATATATAAATATATATATATATTTAACTTTATTTTTAGAGTTAGAGATTTTTGGGGAATAAGTGTAATAGTGCTTCTATCTTCGGAGTCACTGTTACGTGATTTCTTATTTGTTCAGATTTCCTTTATCAGCCTCAGCCGTTCATGATTATTTGCCTTTTCAAAGAGAAGGCATTTGCCTGCCATGTTAGCTATCTCTCTCTGCAGGACATAGGACATGTACACCATATACTCATGATATTACTGTAGAACTCACACAGAATACTCAGACAGTGAGAGTAGTATTCATTAAAGCAGTACAGAGAGGTGGGTTTAATTATTGCAAATTCTGACATAGATCTAAAGGGATGTTAGAGATTTTGGTAAATAGAGATGAAATGGAAAAGCACTGTAGGAAAGGGAAGTACTGTGAACAAAAGTCCACAGGAAAAATAGGGAAATGTTTGGAGACTTTAAAAGCTTGATTTTGCATGAACATATTCTGAGTTAGGAGGAGTTATGGGAGATCAGGTTGGGCGATAGGCAGATTTTTTTTCTAGTTCATATACATTCTTAAATTCAAGATTAAGAATTTGTAGAGCTTTTACTATAGGTGATGGGCAGCATTTGAAGGCTGTATCACTCTGGATTCTTTTGTGTGATAGAAACTCAATTCAAAATCACAAAAACGTGAAAGAAAATATAGTTGAGTTAGTTGAGTCATATAACTGAAAGTCTCAGGGTGGTTGGCCATGGCAAGGTGTATACAGAGATGTCATTTGTTCTCCTGCATCCTTGACTCTTTTTCCTGTGTTTTGGATGCATGCTGGAATAGGCTCTTTACATATGGATCACTCCCAGAGCTAAGCTTATATTCCACCAGGTTAGTTACCTTATCTGTGAATACCTCTTTTTCAGAAGTTCTAACAAAGTCTTGAGATGGACCAACTGTACCTTTTTGTATCATGTGGCCTTTGGACTTGTTAGTGAAGCAAAAGGCATCTAGTACCGTGTTTGGCAAGACCTGTATTACTTTGGAATCAGGAAATGGAGTCAGCTCCATTCAAACCACATGATTGAGTACAGGAGAGCAAAAGGAAAATTACATGACATTGCTGGTATTTTTTTTTTTAAAGACAAAATCTTAATCTGTTGTCCAGGTTGTAGTACAGTAGTACAGTCATCACTCACTGCAGCCTTGAACTCCTCAGCTCAAATGATCCTCCCACCTTAGTCCCCTATAGTAGCTAGTCCTAGCTAGTACAGGTGTATGCAACCATGCCCAGCTACTATTTAGTTTTATTTTGCAGAGATAGTGTCTTGCTATGTTGCCCAGCTTGGCCTTCAACTCCTGGCCTCGATCTATCTTCTGCCTTGGCCTCCTGAAGTTCAGGAATTACATGCAAGAACCACCAATGTGTCTGATCTGTTGCTGGGATTTAAATAAGGGGAAATGACGTTTTTCAGGCAAAACCATCGATGAGCACTGTAATAGAATATGAGAGTGAGATAAGGAATATTACAGCAATATTGGTTGGAGACCATTGATGAGTGTAGAAGGTGGTCATTGGATTCTAAATATGTAATAGAAAAATAGTGAAATTCTAAATGAGAACATTAATAGTAGGAATGGAAGGCAGGAAAAGAACTAGCAATAGCAATATGGATGAAAGTTATGTTACTTGCATTTTACTAGTTACAAAATCTGTCTGGAACTGAACTGAAATTTACCTTTGTCCTATCTATGTGAAAAGGATTTGGGATATAAATTAATTTAGTCAAATTCACAGAGGTCACAATTAAACTACTTTAGTGGTTATAATTAATTTAAAAACTAGGTAATTCTTATAATAAATTATTCATATTCACTCATTACATTGGCTCAGTTTGTTTTGGCAGCATTTTAAGTTACTCCATTTACGTAAATGTTATAAAACTTTTCTTTAAAAATCTAATGTAATACTGCTTTCTTCCACATAAATACAATTATATATACACACATATACATATCTACATATATATACGCATATGTACAGTCATGTGCCGCATAACATTTTGGTCAATGATAGATTGCATATGCAATGATGGTCCCATAAGATTGTAATTGTCTATTTTTACTACAGTTTACCTTTTCTATGTTTAGATACACAAATACTTACCATTGTTTATAGTTGCCTACAATATCAAATACAGTAACATGCTGTACAGGTTTATAGCCTAGGAGCAATAGACTGTGCCAATATAGCATGGGTGTGTAGTAGGCTACACCATCTAGATTTGTGTGAGTACACTCTATGATGTTTACACAATAAGAAAATTGCCTAGTGACACATTTCTCAGAAGGGGTCTCATCATCATCAAGCAGTGTTTGAATGTATATATAAATACACACAATCAATAAGTGATTCAGTGTTTGGCATTATTTTGTCAAACTTATCACTTTCCCCCCTGCCAAAAAGTAAGGTATTAAGTGCATCTGTAGAGTTCATGTATTATGCTAGATCTCAGAGTGCAAATGAATGAGTAAAGTTTCTGCTTGTCACTCTATTTGGTATGTAGTTCAGTAAAGCCAGTTTCTTCCTCAGTGATCTGGAATAGCAGACATACATTTGATGAACACACACTATGTGCTAGGCACAAATGATATAAAGATGAATAAGGCAGTATGCTTTAGGAAGTAAATTTCTTCTTTGGAATATAGTTCTGAGGTTTTTTGTTTGTTGACTTGGGTACCATTTGAACAATGTTCCCTTGAGTCAGCATTCCAAAAGGGTCTTTTACTAATATGTTTCTAAGAAAATTCCCTACACTCGTAACTTATCTTTCACTATAGTAGAGATTTAAAATGTAGGGTATGGGAGTATTTTTGCTCATAGTTTCTCTGCTTATCTAGTATTGAGACAGATATTTATTTGTATTTGGACTGTCTTGATGGTTCCAAGATTTTTAGAAAATTAAAATAGATAAGAATGTCAATTAGTTTTTATCATTTTTTCCTTTATCATAAATTTAAACACAATGAGAAATATTTTTATAAAAACCAATATAATTCAAAGTATGTATTATATGCATATCGTGTGTGTGTGTGTGTGTGTGTGTGTGCACGTGCACATGTAGCAGTTGTATTACAGAGTTTCTCATTCAAATGTAATGATTCTTAACTTTCATTTTTTAACATTGCTTAATGTTAGAAAAAGCATCAAGATTTTCAAAGGGAATTTTTAACTTTTTAAAACAAATGAACTCACTTTTATTGAAAAAAATTTTTCTGTACTATTTTGTAAGAAGATCACTGTTAGGAAACCAAGCAATAACTGAACGCCATTATTGCAAAGATTTAAGAATCCTTGACTTACTATTTTATGATAATTGATCATAATGAAGAGATGATAACTTTTAAGTTTATAAAGAGTGATTGGTAGGATTATGCAGTTATTTTAGTAGCAATAATATTATTTTTCCAAGTCTTCAAAGATATTTAATGACATTCATATTTTATTTGCTTTATTTTTTGAAAGAGAAGCAGAAGTTAAGAATTGAGGTCTTATTTGTTCTGAAATTTGAGCACCGTTTAAGTAGACTTGACAAAAGTAACCCCTTTTTGATTTTGGTATTTAGAACTAGGAGTAGAAAAAGGAAAATACACATACCTACACATACACACAAGAAATAGTGGCAGTTTTAGAATTGAACTACCTGAGAAATGTTCAGGCTTTTGGAAACATGATCTTAATATTTGCCTTCTTTCAATCAGTTTTATTTTAGATAAAACGCTGGCAGATGGTAGTCATCTCCTTGAACACAGTTGAGTTTTCTTTATTTTTTCCATGGAAAAAAGCTCCCAGAAACTTTTGTTCTTTAATATGTTCAGCATGCATATGTTTTACATCTATTAATGAGTATTAAAAATGCAGGTCCTAATTAGATGTCTAAATCTAAGAGGAGTTGTGGTGAGTACCAGCCTCTTAGAATTATTTAAAAATACAGTTTTGATGAATAGGAGTTTCTTTTTCACTATGACATATTTCAGTCTTCTGTGGCTCCAGAAACAAAGGAATTTGCATTATCAGTGCTTCTCAGCTATTATGTTCTAGGGTTTCTACTGGATATTGTGATTTTTGATGATAAATTCTTCAGATATTGTTGATGTCAAAACTTGGAGAATTCAGGATATTTATGTTCTTTTATCAACTGTTTTATATTACAGGAAAAAAGGTAATACTTTTTTTACTTGTTTACAGATTTAGGCTTTAGATGGGGCATGAATAGTTACAAACTTTTGATATGCCTTGTATTTTAGAAAACTTGTAGAAAATCTGAAATACTATGTTGCAGCCTAGTTTTGTTTGGTACTTTAGCTTTACATTTTAAAATGTGGGAGATAGTGGTGGGGGAAATCCCTTCACTCCAGATTTATCTATATGAGTCACCTGAAATCTTTTTTTGATACAGTATAATGAAATGGTGCCATCTGAATCAGTATTTCCATATTTGCAATTTTGGATATTCAGTTTGTACTCATCAACATTTATCTACATTTCTGTTTTATTTTAAAATTTGTCATGCAATCCTCTTTTAGTTGATAAGCACGTCAAACCAAGAATGCTTTCTGTTTTTCGTAGACATCGAGTATTAATTGTTCTCTCACTTACTTTGTCTGACTGACTAATGCATTTGTTCACAACTCCAAACCACAAATTAGGCACATAGATACTGACTAATCCTGATTTACAAATATTAGCCTACACAGTGTGAATTCCTTTAATGTTTGGTCATTCCTAGGAACATATGATGGGTTTTGATACTGTCTCTTGCACCTATTAGACATCTTACTACACAGGAGCCCAGAGGGACTAGGAAATAGCCCTGAACTAGGAGTCAGGGGAGCTGAATCCAAGCCTAGTTCAGCCACTCACCTGTAAAAGTGCACGTCACTCTCATTCTGTGTCATCATCTGCTAAATGGTGAAAGTAGAAATAATACTCTTTCCTTTTATCTTCAAGATGTGTGAGGATCAAATGAAATAATAATCTTCCAAGAATATTTTGTAAACCATGGAGAAAATATTTTTAAATTGAAAATGTTTTAGTTAGAATTTGTGCTGTTCCCCTAAGTGACTGACTTGCTCTCAGTTTTTTTTTTTTAATTATTTAATCTCTAGTCTTTGTTTATTTTAAAATGTGAGTAGGAGAGATGACATAGAATTAATACTTTCTAAAAATCATAGTGCTTAAAGAGTGTTTGGCCCCAAACCGTAATGTACTGTTCCTTTTATGCCTCAGTTATAGGTGGTTTGATAGTCACAGTGATAGAGTGGAAGAAATAATAGAATATTATTTGCAGATTTTTATTCTCTGTTTTAACTATTTCAGTTCTGGTATCAATTTTTGAATTATAGCTAAATATCAGCAATCAAATATTTGGGGGTTGCTGGGCACAGTGGCTCATGTCTGTAATGACAATGTTTCAGAAGGCTGAGGCAGAAGAATTGCTTGACGCCAGGAGTTTGAGACCATTCTGGGCAAAATAGCAGGACCCTGTGTTACAAAAAAAAATTTAAAAATAAAAAAATCAGCCAGGTGTTGTGGTGTGCACCTGTAGTCCCAGCTACTTGGGAGGCTGTGGCAGGAAGATCACTTGAGTCCAGGAATTTGAGGTTATACTGAGCTACGATCCTGTCATTACATTCCAGCTGAGGTGACAGAGTGAGACTATGTTTCTTTAAATACACACACACAGACACACAGACACACACACACACACACACACACACGTAATATATATTACATGTATATATAACATAATGTATTCATTCCATATATAGTATATAGAATGTTATATATATATATATAAAATAGGTGTAGTAATAATGGATTAAAATAGTGGTCATTTTATGCTTCTGTAATTAGAAAAGTAAATTAGGAATATTTCACTGTTAATTCATTTTCTTCAGCTCACATTTATATAATGCCTCCTATTTTATAAGATGCTTTTCTACTAAGTACTTGATTCAGAAATGTCTGAAAGATTATCTGTATGAAAAAGATAACATGGAAAGCGGGTAGAATTGCCCTTTTATCTAGTAAACAATAAGGAATTCTTAAATAAATAAAAGGTGTTTAGTTGTCTCATATATCTGAAGTTTTGACAATGTCTGTAGCCTTATTAAGGAAAAGCAGAATTTCATACCTATGATGGAATGAGACTTTCTAATACAAAGTAGTTATTTCACATTTATAGATCATCTTTTTGCTTAAGCCCTAAGGAAAAGAATTATGTGAATGTCTGCACATGATGATATTTCTCACGTTAATTTTAATAAAAGAATAACAGCTGAACATCATAGCTGCCAAAAAATTAGATAAATGGAAATAAATGTTCTAATTTACATTCTTGAAATTGATATGGTTTTAGTAAACATAATGAAAGTTTCTTGTTCACAAGAGAAATTGTGAACGGAATAGTAATTGATCATCTCAGGTCAGCTGTGTCAGTTGGTTATCCATTAGTGCAAATTATTTAGGTTGAACATTTCTTTGAAATTTACTATAAATATGCTGAAAGCATTGTATTCGTAGGTAAAACTTTCAAAGAGATCTTATGTAAATTAGTTTTACATTTTTTTCTTTAGAAAGATACTTTCCTTTTTGTTTCTTTCAACAATCTTAGAACACATTCTTACTTTTGCTAACTGAGGCTGAAGGTAAATACGCTGCAGGAGAGTTGGGGAAATATATTTGACCAACTTACTGCACAGGTGATACCTAACCTGCTCATTGGACCTCCTCTTTTTTTTTTTTTTTTTAAGACACTCTATTTAATTATTTCTTGTAACTGGTTAAAGAGTTAACCTAGGCTAGGTGTGGTGGGTCCCGTTTGTAATCCCAGCACTTTGGAAGGCTGAGATGGGTGGATCACCTGAGGTCAGGAGTTCGAGACTAGCGTGGCCAACATGGTAAAACCCTGTCTCTACTAAAAATACAAAAATTCGCCGGGCATGGTGGCAGGTGCCTATCATCCCAGTACTTGGGAGGCTGAGGCAGGACAATCACTCAAACCTGGGAGGCAGAGGTTGCAATGAGTCTAGATAACGCCACTGCACTTCAGTCAAGGCAACTGAGAGAGAGACTTCATCAAAAAGAGCAGAAGAAAAGGAGTTTACCTAAGATAAATACCTCTAACTCATTGCAGCTGTATCCCCTCCAAAATCTTTCTAAATTTTCTTTTCATTCATTTCTTTCACCCTTCAAGTATATTACCAGAGAAGCTCACTAGCAAACAATTTTGAATAGCTGTTAATAATGTTTTACGTTTGTTGTTGCAAAACAGCATTCTATTATTCTTGTGGTAGTGGAGTGGTCAATTAGTGGAGGAAAAGAGAAAGTTATAAAGTATCAAAATTCATAATGTATATTTTGTGTGTGTGCAATATTCTAATTGTGTTTATATCCAGATAAGACATAAATAGAAAAATGATAGCCAATTTTCTAATACTTTATTATTTAGCAATTGCTTGGCAAGATTCTACTCCCTGTTTTCCTTTTCTTCCTTGTTCTGCACATCATACAGCCTGCCTGCATTATAGTAACTGCTTAATACTTTTAAAAATGCTTGCATGAATGATATGCTTTATTTTAGTAGAAATACTTTTTTCTTGTTGTATAATTAGTTACCTGTTTAGTACAGAGGAGAAGGTGGCTATTTTGGTGGTTTTCACTTTTCTTATTTGGATTCTTTTTCAAGTGGCAAAAGGTGGATTTAAATGGATTTAAAGCACATTTGGTAGAATTTAAAGTGGCAAATAGGATCTATAAGACAGAGTCCTGAGACTTCTCTTTTTCCATGACACAGTGACAATATGCACAAAACTGTTACTACTTGTTAGTTCACTGGAAGAGAAACTCTGGTTTAGGGAATGTAAATGCAGCAAGAAAAATGGCTTCATTAGATAGGAGGTTTCTATACAGTGTTAAAACTCAGGGCCTTTCTGGAAATGTAAAGATTTTGATGTGAGAAGAGAACAGTGGAGGAACATAGTGGTTTTATAATGGGGATCTAGCTGTTGACTTGCCAATGATACAAATTTACATGGTCTCCTTTGTAAGAACACTGTATCACTGTTTCTTTTCAGGTTGTATTGCTTCACCTTTGTAGCTCATTTGAACGTTTTTCACCATCCCTTAGAATGATGCCCTCCTAACTCTTCCTTTGTATCTTATTTACTATATTCCTTCTTCATCATTAAAAACTTTGCTTTTATCATTGTCTATTTCTTAGAAATGACACCTAATTGTTATTTAGGCATCAGTGATTATTAGTGGCTTATTGTATAATCTCAGCTAAGATAGAGTCCCCTTTTTGTTGTTGCTTGATATATTATCAAAGGCACTTGGTTTCCTTTGCTTCAGCCATCTCCCAGCAATTTTCATGGTAAAAGTGTTTTAGATATCACCTTGATTCAGTCCTCAAAAGATTTCAGTGACAGCCAGTTATTTTTCTGATAAATAAATTCTTACTCACATACTTAAAGCATGACTGCGTGGTCCTTTTATCAGGATAGTCCTATCCATTTTAAGTATATATATATATATTTTTATTTTCTGGTTAATGTAACTTGCTTATTGGAAGCATATTGACTTTCCTGTTGTGATTTGAATGAATGAGTAAGGATGTTATGGAAAATTTTAACCATATACAAAATAGAGGAAACAGATAATGTACATTTTTACCTTTTAACAAGTGTAAATAAATAGCCAATCTTGATTTCTCAGAACTCTGCCTACTTTTTTTCCACCCCAGATTATATTGAAGCAAATTCCAGACATTCCTTCGTGGCTCCATATGTTATATTGTATATCTATAAAAGATAAAATTTCTTTCAAAATAAAACATAATTGTAATATTACCACCCTGATGAACCCCAAGTAATTACTTGATATTGGGAAATATATCCAATGTTAAAATACTACCTTTACTGTAAAATACTAAATGAATAATAGGACCCTATTATGCAATGAAGAAAAGAGAAGGCGGCCGGGCACGTTGGCTCACGCCTGTAATCCCAACGCTTTGGGAGGCCAAGGTGGGTGGATCACCTGAGGTCAGGAGTTCATGATCAGCCTGGCCAACACGGTGAAATCCCGTCTCTACTAAAAATACAAAAAAATTAGCTAGGTGTGGTGGCGGGCACCTGTAACCCCAGCTACCCGGGAGGCTGAGGCAGGAGAATCTCGTGAACCCTGGAGGCAGAGGTTGCAGGAGCCAAGATTGCACCACTGCACTCCAGCAGCCTGAGTGACAGAGCAAGACTCTACCTCAGAAAAAAAGAAAAGAAAAGAGAAGGCAATCTTCCAGGGAACAGAACATACTCATAATGTCGTATAGGCAGTGGTTACTCAATAAAGCAACCGATTGCCCACAGAGCCGAAGTATGGTGCTGCTTATTTGAGAAATGATTAATTAGTGTTCATTTAGTGGCTCAGTATCATTAATGCTTTGTATTCACTTAGTTTTTATTCTTCCATCTCACAGATTGCACTGTATTACGTGAATGGTGCCCTCTGAATGGCACAGGACAAACCCTGGGTACTGCCATAGGGGATAGCCCTGCCTGCAGGAGGGCCCTGGGTATTAGCATTTATATTTAAATACCCTGCATAAGCTGGGCATAGTGGCGCACACTTGTAATCCCATTTACTTGGGAGGCTCAGGCTAGGGGATTGCTTGAGCTCAGGATTCTAGACAAGCTTGAGCAACATATACAGACCTTGTCTCAAAATAGGTATTTGCATGCATACATACATACATACTCTGCAGGTCTCTCTAATGTGCATTCAAGGTTGAGAATATTATCTAAAGTGTACAGTCTGGGCTTAGTACAAATAATAGTATTATCTGTTTTATTTTACCTTCACCAGTTGTAGATTATAAGTATAAATATAACTAATAATTCTGTTAGCTTTGTTTTACTTGCTGGGTATTTCCTTTCCTTTTGTTTTGCTACTTTTAAGGGATAATTATTGTAGTATGAAACATTTTGTCCACATAAAAGCTTATTGAATAGGTTAAATGTTCTTTCTAATTAAAGAAAACACTAATTGGACAGATTGTTGTTTTATATTAGTAATTTTCATTATTTTTTAATCGGAGCTAAAAATATTTTCAAAATAATGCTGTTATTTTATACTTATTTTTTTCTCACTATTTGAGGGATTTAAATATTCAGATGAAATTTATTTTTGAGAGAGTTGATTATGCTTTGATCTCTAGGTGTGACAGGGACAGATATACTTTTTTTTTTTTTTTTTGCCGTGTCAGAAAGTTTTATAATTCGCAATCCCTATCCATGCCTTACCTATCCCTAAAACATCTATCACCCTTCCTTCCTTCCTTCCTTCCTTCCTTCCTTCCAGTTGCAAAAGGACTCAGCATAATGTCATTAATTTTCTTTGTACGCTTGCGTGGCTGATTAGTTTGTTAAATCTCACTTTTTAGGAAAAGAAACTGGTATGTTCAGAAGTCTGTTGGTTTCCCTATTTTCAAAGGGCAAATTAGTAGTAGATGGTTAAGATGTAGGCTTTGTTTTATTCCATTCAAAGGCACTACTTTTCAATGTTGTGAAAGCTTAAATTAAAAAAAAAATTGGAATTACTTGTCTTTTAGTTTCACTAAAATAATATATTTCTTGAAATTCTTCTAATAACTTTTTATTTGCCTTACTCTCTCTTGTTGTACTGATGTGACCATCTGTATTAGTTTCCTAAGGGTACTATAGCAGCAGAATTTATTCTCTCACAGTTCTGAGGCCAGAAGTCCAATATCAGGGTCAGCAGGGCCATGCTCCCTCTGAGGCTCTAGGGGTGAATCCTTTCTTGCCTCTTTCTGGCTTCTTGTGGCTCCTCCAAATCCTTGACATTTCTTTTTGGCTTGTAGCTACATTACTCCAGTGTCTACCTCTGTTGTCACATGACCTTCGTGTGTGTGTGTGTGTGTGTGTGTGTGTGTGTGTGTGTGTGTGTGTGTCCTTTTTTATAAGGAAAAACAATCGTTGGATTTAGGGCCCACACTAATCTAACATGATCTCATCTAAACTTGATTAAATCAGCACAGACGTTTTGAATAGGGCCACAATCACAGGTACTATGGGTTAGGACTTGGATGTATCTTTTTGGGGAATACAGTTCAACCCACTACGTCATCATCCTAGAATTCAGTGTGTAATATGCCCATTACTTTCTATGCCTTCAGTTTTTGTTGTTACTGTTAAATAAAGGACTCTGTCTGGTATCATAATGTACAAACAATAAGATATAATGTAATAATTAATTCTGAAACCAGAAGAAGCTGTAAGATGTTTTATCTTCAGTTTGTCAGTAAGGCAACTGTTATGGTTTGAGTTTGTACCCATGAAAACTCATGTTGAAATTAGATTCCCAATATGGTAGAGTGGGAAGTAGGCCATAGTGGGAGGTGTTTAGGTCATGGGGCTGGATCACTCATGAGTAGCTTGGTGCCATTCTTTTTGTAGTGAGTGAGTTCTTTCTCTCGCAAGACTGGATCAGTTCCTGTGGAAATGGATTAGTTTCGGAAAGAGTGGACTGTTAAAAAGCCAGGATGCTTCTTCGGTTTTGTCTTTTCACACGTGTCTGATTCTCCTTTGACCTCTGCCATGTTACGCCACCAGAAGCCAGGGCCATGCCCTTACATATTTCAGCTTGCAAAATGATGAGCTAAGTAAACTTCTTTTCTTTAAAAATTATCCAGTCTCAGGTATTCTGTTACAGCAACAAAAAAACAGACAAGACAACAACAAAGTGGTATCAGTGATTTGACAATAATCATGTAGATAATTGCCCACAGAGCAGTATGAATAAAATGTTATTTGTCTGCTATTATAGAATCTTTTTTGTGATGTCACTTTGTTTTTCTTAAGATTAAGCATCTTAAGATATTAATACCTGACATTAAGATAACATGACAGGTATTAACACAGTTACGGCTTTAGAGTTATTCTAATGAAACTGCTGTCATTTTGCAGCCGAGGAAACGGAGGTCTTGAGACGTTAAGTGAGTTGCTGAAAAGGAGAGAGAGGTAGGTGGTGGCATTTCTGGGTGGATTTAGAGTGTTTAGGATTGAATTCTATAACATGAACTTAATGTGGCAAATTTGATAGCACCTAGAGGACACTGAAGAAAATCAATAACGGTTTGAAAATAAATCCTGAAAGAATTTGAAATAATTTAAAGGCAAAAGTAAAGAATGACTAAATTAATCAGTAATAGTGTTCTCTTACCCCTGAAGGCAAATAGAGAAAAATAGGCTCAAACATCAAGGGAAGCTGATTCTGCTTTGTTTTTCAGCTAGAAAGTCTGACAGTGGGACTGTTAAGAATTGTAATGGAGGATTTGAAGAGGAGTGAACTCTACCCTCTTATCCAAAACAAAACAAAATAAAACCCATACGTATATATGTATTAGTTTTGTCTTACCTGGAAATTTCAAATTTTTAAAAACCCATTAGTTTGCATATTTATTTCCGGACTCAGTCCATTACTTCCTCCTCAGAATGCAAATTTAATTTACAGGGAGGTACTTCCACCCTCTGCAATCATAATCTCTGAAATCTTTGAACTTGTGGCTCTTCAGTACCTGATTTTTATATCTGTTTCTCTTATAAATAACAGGACATGATGTAACTGGTGGCTTTCTTATCTCCAGCCTTCAGATTACAGCATAATATTGATACCTCAGACTTCCTATAGATGGATTAAAGTGTGTACCTCTAGTTGAAGCCTTGGTATCTTCCAAGAGATGGAGGCAGAAGAAGAAACTCAGTATTCATACTAGGTATATTGACCCATACTCTCCTGGGCTTTGTCCTGGCTTCAGTTACTTGATGGACTGTCTAGTTTTAAATGAATATCGTGTCTCAACTGATCTGAATCATCCTGCTGGGTAGCTTCTGTACTGACTTTTCTTCATTTACCAGTTGCTCTAGTATTATACTGGCAAACTTACATTGCCTGCCTGCCATTTGTATACAACTTTATAATCTTTTCTCCAGACTATCTTTCATATGTCTACAGTTTTCCTTTTTGACAAATTTAAGCAATTATCTGCTTATTGATTTTTGTTTTATCTTGTTTTAAAATAATCTAACTTCCTTTCTCCTACAGACTTTCATAAGCTATCCAAAAACAAAACAGAAAACAAATAACTAGCTCTCGCTTTCTAGTGGCTGTACATTCAAGTGCTTTCCTTGGCTTAGAAAGGAAGACAGTTGGCACTCAGAAAGACCTTTTGGATCTAGTCAGAAATTCTTAACTAACCATTGTTTAAAATTGCAAGGCAGTAGCTCTGGAGACTTCAAAGGAGATGATGGTTATTATCACTCTTTCTGGTTGTCAAACACGGTAGTCTTTGCCTGTATTCAGGATAAATTAAGAAAGAAGTAGACAGGCTAGGTGCAGTGGTTCACGCCTGTAATTCCAGCACTTTGGGAGGACAAGGTGGGTGGATCATGAGGTCAGGAGACTGAGACCATCCTGGCTAACATGATAAAACTCCGTCTTTACTAAAAATACAAAAAAATTAGCTGGGCTTGGTGGCACGCATCTGTAGTGTCAGCTACTCGGGAGGCTGAGGCAGAAGAATCACTTGAACCTGGGAGGCTGAGGTTGCAGTGAGCCAAGATGGCACCACTGCCATCCAGCAAGCTCTGTCAGAAAGGCAGGGGAGGGGGGAGAGAGGGAAAGGGGAGGGAGGGAAAGGAAAGGAAGAAAGGGAAGGAAGGAATTGATGAATTAATATGGGTTAATTCAAAATAACGAGTGCCTCAACTTGGAAGGAAGGAAGAAAGGAAGGGGAAGGAAGAATGAATGAATGAATGAAGCAAGGAAGGAAGGAATTGATGAATTAATATGGGTTAATTCAAAATAACAAGTGCCTCAACTTTCCAGGAAGGAAGGAAGGAGGGAAGGAAGGAGGAAGGAAAGAAGGAAGGCATTGATGAATTAATATGGGTTAATTCAAAATAACAAGTGCCTCAACTTTCCAGGAAGGAAGGAGGGAGGGAGGGTGGAAGGAAAGAAGGAAGGCATTGATGAATTAATATGGGTTAATTCAAAATAACAAGTGCCTCAACTTTCCAGGAAGGAAGGAAGGAGGGAAGGAAGGAGGAAGGAAAGAAGGAAGGCATTGATGAATTAATATGGGTTAATTCAAAATAACAAGTGCCTCAGCTTTCCAGCTGGTGTGTCTAATGGGAAGGAAGGAGGGAAGGAAGGAAGAGGGAGGGAGGGAGGGAGGAAGGGAGGCAGGAGGCAGGCAGGCAGGCAGGCAGGCAGGCACGCACGCACGCACGCATGCACGCAGGCAGACAGGCATTGTGAATTAATATGGGTTAATAACAAGTGCCTCAACTTTCCAGCTGGTGCGTCTAATGGAATGTTAGAGAACTTCTGCATTCCTTAATTCTACTTTGTAGAAGGGTGCATTGAGTTGCTGTTAAAATCATAAGTATTAAGAGTTACGTAGACCCTCAGTAGATGACTATGAAACATATGAATGCAGATTCTTGTATGGTCTAGTGTATTTACCCTCATTGTTGCCATTTAGTAGCTAAAAGATTTTGGAGAAATTGCTTCACTTTTCTGAGCTTCAGTTTTCTTGTCTCTTAAAATGGGACTAAGAATACCTAGCTTACAGTATTATTGTGAAGGTGAAGTTAAACCAAATGAGATAATGTATTTTTGGAGCCTGACACAGTGGCTGGCACAATATGCGTGCCTCATAAATAGTGCAATATTTTTTACATCTGTATAACTGTATAATTTTCTCACATACCATATCATTTAGTCTTTCAAATTAAACTAAGAAGTGATCAGGAAAGGTGGTAAGAGCTTGGTAATAGCACCTTTCTTACAGATGAAAAAGCTAAGTTTCAGAGTGATAAGTCTAGTATCATATGGCTATTTACGGCTAAGTTTTCTGATTCCTTATCTAGAGCATTAGACTTTCCCCTCCTTTATTTAAACTCTGATACTTTCATTTACTTATTTAAGCTTCTAACTGTATAGGTATAAAGAGTTAAGGGAGCCAGTGCTTTAATAGAATTCCTGATGCCCTCATGCCTGTATGCAAATGTAGTAATATTTAAAGGGAGTTGGAAAATAATTTTAAGTGCTAAGGAAATATAAAATTGAATGATTCTTTTGGTTAATTTATTATATTTAGTCCCTTAGTAGTCACATTTTATTTAATTGGTGGCAAATTAGAAACATCTAAAAAAATCATTTCCAAAAAGGAAAGGAAAACTTCCTATAGCCATTTTTCTGCTCTCATTACTGTATTAACCTTGTTCAAATATTCTTTTAATAGCAAATTCCATATTTCTTTGGAATTGTAGTTCCTTTTTTTTTGTTGGAGGAACTAATTTTATTAACGTGTGGCAGTGAGACTGACACTTAAGAAATTATGAGCAAATAATGTAGCATTTGCTAGATTATCTTTTTTTAAGCTCACTGAAAGAAAATATTTCTCATAATTGTTAACACTTGCAGAAAATCTTGTGAAAAAACTAGGTGGAAAGTATTCCACTCTTCTACCATACCTGGCTATTAAAAAAAAGAAGGATTGGCCCAGCTATATTCAGTGTAGTGCATGTTTAACTTGCTCTACCTCCATGTACTTCCTTCAATGTAAAGAACTTAGGCAGGTGTTATTAATAAAAAATAATAATAATAAAAGCCTCCTATTTTAAATAAGGATGCTATTCTTCCAGCTTTGAAGCTCACACATACTCTCTAACTTATCCCAGCTTTCGCTCATCTGGTCTTTAAATGTCTCCTTTCATGTGGTCAGCCCACGAGCCCTGCGTATTGCCGTTCAAGTCACGCCACTGTACGTAGCCATCATGAGGGTGGTTTGCATGATTTGCATTTCCTGTACTGTTTGAGCTTCAATGAGCTCTAAGCGCCACGTATGAAGAAACCACTGCCAAGTAATGCAATGATTTTAGTTAAACCAGATGAGTCTGTGCTAGAGTCAGGCTACCAAGTTGGTTGGGGGTGGGGAGGTGTTGTCAGGATATCCTGTTAAAAAAGGATTCTTCAAGATGTCCGCACATGCAGGATGTGAATTCCTTAACAAATCTGGCCATGTGATGTAAGAAAGTTACTTTTGGGAAGATAAGCCTAAAAGGCAAGATGAATAACCATATATGTGTTGCTCTTAAAAAATTCAGCCCTATGGATTTTAGTGTTATGGTGTAATGTGATTATTTATTGTGACAATAGATTTTGATGACATTAAATTTCTAGCCGTATAGAATGAAATTTAGTTAGAATGAAATTAAATACATTGATTACGTGTCCCCTTGTCCTGTAAAAAAAAAAAAGCTTTCATTTTATTAAAAAATGATTGATGAAAACTGTCGGACAAGTATTATAGAAATGGCATAGTAGTGGGCCAATGAATAGCTACTAAAGTGGGGAAGAAAAAAAAAACATGTACCAGATACTAGTCTTCATGAAAAACATAGACAGATGGGGAGACAGACCTATATGATGCCACAAATAGATGAATATCTTGTAAGGATTTCAAACAAATGTTGAAAGATCCAGTGAAATTTTAAAAGTTGGTTTAAAAGTATATCTTGGGCTTATAAATATAGTGTATTTATTCTGCTCACCTGAAACCCAACCTCTAAATTGTTAATAAAATATTTTATCAATATTAACCAAAAAGAGTTTAGGCTGAAACTACATGTAAACTCAGAAATATTAAAATGAATCTCACTAATAAGAGGGACTAATTTTTCTTAGGCTTCTTAGACTCAGATATGGTATTATAATGCTTACAATAAAACCTTCTGTAGAAATCTTTTAAAGTATTGCTTAATAATAGTTTCAGATATTTCCTGTTCTTGTGTATGGACAATTGAAGAATATTCTCTTTTCTCATGTAATATATATACTTAATAAAAATGTACCTGATAACTTGCATGGATGCCACTCAATAGTCTTTAGTACTAGTTCAGTTGATTACAACCTACTAACTAATCAATGCCTACCGGGCATGCCCTGTAGCACTTTTAAGGTATTCTGTTTTTTTTGAGACGGAGTCTCACTTTGTTGTCCAGGCTGGAGTGCAATGGCACGATCTCGACTCACTGCGACCTCTGCCTCCTTGGTTCAAGCAATTCTCCTCCTCAGCCTCCCAAGTAGCTGGGAATACAGATGTGCACCACCACGCCTGGCTAATTTCTTTTTTATTTTTAGTAGAGATGCAGTTTCACCATGTTGGCCAGGCTGGTCTTGCACTCTTGACCTCAGGTGATCCACCCACCTCAGTCTCCCTAAGTATTGGGATTCCAGGCGTGAGCCACAGCACCCAGCCACTTTTAAGGTACTCTAAAGAGGAAGCTTTTAAGTCACAGATACTTACGGAGGAAATTTTGTATAATTATCTATTTTAAGAAAAGGTAGACAATTTATATGGAGAAAAAAATATGTATTATATCTACGCTAAAATGGTTTTGCATGTTGCATGTACTGTGTAGTCAATTTAAGTCTGAGAACATTTTTCATGTGCTGTGGACTGGAATGTTAAAGGCCAGTTTTTAATTTCTTTTGTTAAATTATCTTTTATTTTCTAATTTCCACTTTTAACACTTACTGAACTTCAATATATTACTTAACCTTTGATTAATGCTAAGTTTGGCACTTTTGGACTGTTACTAGCTTATCTGCCATGGGATATATTGGGCCACAGAGCACTTTTTTCAGAGTCTGAATTTGAAGGAGGGCAAATTTGCCCCACAGAGCTCTTCATTATTTAACTTGATATGTTTATGATTCTATTAGAATTTTGCATCTTACATAATGTAATAACTGATATATAGATTACTTTTTATTTATATATATATATTTTATTTTTGAGATAGGTTCTTGCTCTGTTGCCCAAACTAGAATGCAGTGGCATGATCTGAGCTCACTGTAGCCTCTGTCTCCTGGGCTCAAGTGATCTTCTTCCTCAGCCTCCCAAGTAACTGAGACTACAGGCATGTGCCACCACACCTAGCTAATTTTTGTATTTTTAGTAGAGATGAAGTTGCACTGTGTTGCCCAGGTTGGTCTCCAACTCCTGGGCTCAAAGCGATCTTCTTGCCTCAGCTTCCCAAAGTACTGGGATTACAGGCGTGAGCCACCATGCCCAGCCAAGTTATTAAAATTATTATTCCTTACTAGTTAAATTATTTTTAAGAACATTGAGCTTATTAGAGATTTTAGTTTTATGTAAATACCTTTGAATAATGAATAATAATGTACCAACTTTTCTTTGAACATTCTTCTTGGTTACTTAGTTCCTAAGAAACTATTTTTGAGTCTAAAAATAAATTGTATTTTTAGATGCTTAAGCCCGTGGGGGGTAAGGAGCACATTTTGCATTAGTTGTCTTTAATTTATTATATAATTCTGCAGTGCACTCTGTGCATAGATCATGAAAACCACTGGCACACATTTTTCTGACCTCACAACAAGCTGCACTCCTGTTGCAATCCCAGCAAATGTGTTTATAAAGATTCCAGCGGTAATAGTCTTGTGACTAAATAAGAAACAGAAGCTAAAGCGAAGAGCCAAACAGATATCTATCTGTTTCCTTGAGTTTAATCTGATTAAAACATGGCTCTCAAAAACATTAAATACAATGTCATGTCAGAGAGGTGGTATACGATAAATATAGCTCGTGACGGGAAATCATTATTAAATCAGCATTACTAGTGAATCTGTTATGGAAATTTCTCTTTAATTTAGTTAAGGTTCCCCCATTTGTCACCTCCAGTGCATCACTATAGTTTTCTGTTTTAATGGTAAATATGTAATTTTCTGTTGAATGAAAGACAGTTTTTCTACTTTTATCACATATTTATTGCTATTACTGATCAAACAGTTCGTACATGAACTACCTCTTCACTTCAACTAGAAAAACCAATATATAGACTAAAAGAGAATTTATCCTAGTCATTGGCCAACAGGACCTAAATACAGCAAACTTAAAGGCAACAGCCACCTGGCTCTTAACAAAGATACAAGCAGTTTTTTTAGAAATGTGAAACACATTAACTTGATCAAACCTAAAATTGTTGGTTTTAAAAATAGTAATTATTTGACACAAAATTTTTGAGAACTTCCTGTTTAGCTTCAGGAAAATCATACCATCTTTACTGTTTGCTTTGAGGAAATAGGGATAAAATGTTAGTATAATTCATATATTGGTAGCTAAACTCTGAACACTCTAATTTTTTAACTGTTCAGAAAGCATTTTCTAAAAGAGAAATATTTTTACAAAGCAAGAAGATTATTTGGCTGACTTACACTAATGAAACATTTTGGCACATGTGAAAGATTTCATGAAGCTATTACAACCACCCCCAAAAAATCTTGGTTTCCATTTAAAATGTCACCAATGTGGAAAAAATACCATCAATCAAATTGCATATCTTTTAACTGAAGAGGAAAAAAAAGTAAAGAAAAAATGAAACAATGAGCTGTCAGTACATTTTTGGCTTCCCTTAAGGAATTCTGACTTAGATATGGTCATTTACCTGTGGCCTTAAGATTACCTGTTTTTTTCTCTTTGTTCCACTGTATGTTTTCATATTCATAGGAATAAATCTATTGAGTAATATTCCTAACTTTATGCTCCTCTAGCCAAACACTGGGAATGTTACAGTTCTTGTGAATGAGAACAGTAAGATAAATTATTTTCCTGAAGATACACAGGGCTACACCTTTACAAGAAAACACTACAAAAGTCCATATGACATTCTTCTTCTTACTTTAAAATTATTCTTAAGGACTTGTAGAAACAAAGACCTTCTTCACAGGAAACTTAAGTACTGTGTCCATCTTAGGAATTTTATCCGGGAAGAAACCTGTATGCAAGTTGCAGAAGCAGCATGGAGACCCTTATTTATTAAAATTTAGCTCTTACAATAAATGTGGAAAACTAAGTAGCTGTTGCCTAACTGTACGTCTTGAGTCTTGTAGGCAACTCTTGTCTAGTGGATCTTAGGCCTTTCTCTTTGCATCAGGACTGCTTTACCTTTGAGGTGAGCTCAGTATCCTAGCCCTAACTCATCAAGATGTTCAGAACAATTTCCTCTGTGCTCATAAATGCACAGAGTAGAAGGATGGTTAATGTTTCTACTATTAGCTACTTTTAGGAACATTGGACTTAATTGTGTCATGCACCTGGTGTGGAAAAATATATCTAAATCACATTAGAAAATCAAGGTTAAACATGAAAATATTTGGTGGTTTGACATTCAATGTTCTAGCCTGTGTACAAAGTGACAGTTAATATTTTCAAAACAATTGAGCAAGCAAACCATAATTATGTTCAATTAACATGTGGAAATATACTGAGAGAATTAAGTTATTTGTGCAAAACTTGGCCACTTTTCAGTGGTACGCAGAAGAAAAACCCAGTTTTTCTCGTTTATTCTCCTTCTGCTCTTCTGTCAGTAAAGGAATAATATCCTGTCTCATGTGCAGATGAGAGAATAGTTTCACTGAGAAGTTACACAGGTACTCTTGCTAAGTGACCTCAATTAAGGAGGTTTCTATTTTAGCTCAGGGACTCAGTTCTAGTTGAGGGTAATCTGAAAGACTTGACTATATGTAAGTATTCCTATTTTTTTTTAACTCGCATACTCAAAATGCTAGCTTTATTGACTTAAATAATCAAAAAAGCTTTATGGGAAAGTAACAAGTTTCTCTGACTCTCATTTTTACCAGGCAGTCAGAAATTACAAACTAGGAAACAGGAGAGATGAGAATGCAATGTTAACCTTTTGGTATGAAGCAGGTCAACACTGAAAATGCAGCAAGCCTGGATCCGGCTTCCTGAAAAGAACCTCCTTAGTCACTATTTTCCTTCCAGCTTCAATTTCTTATTTCTCCAGCCCTTTTTACTTTCTCTAAATCTTTCTGAGGAACATCTTGGAATTTCTTTTCTGGCTTTCACTGTAACTAGTTCCTGGCCTACCTGAGTGGGTGAACAGCATTATCCTGTAGAGTAGTTGCTACAGATCATATGGAGCCCAACAGGATACAGGAATATGAGATGCCTGGGGAAAACCTCCCTTGTCAAGTTAAGGGAGAGAGGTTTCCATTTGGAAGCAGCTGAAATAGAGAATGAGGTATTGAGCACAAATTTACAAATCAAAGTAACAGTCTTCCAGGGATGGAGCATGGACCAACATGATACAGTGTCAACCTGCATTTTCATGGGCAAAAGATTGATGGACTATTGTTATCAAAACAGAAAGATAGCATCCTCTGGAGATAGTGATCACAGAGACAGAGCTCTTTATATTAGTAATGGTAGGTAACATTTATAAAGTGCCTCACTGAATGCTTATGTGTGTGATCTCATTTGATCCTCATAGCAACCCAAAATGGTGGATAGGCATGAACAATCTCCTTTTATGGATCAGGTTCAGAAAAGGGATTTGCCCAAGTTACCTACTAGGAAATTTTAGAGTCAAAACTTGAACCCTAACCTTCTAATGTAGGAAATGGCTTTCTCAAAAAGGATGCATTTTTATTCCCCACTTCTGGCTCTCACAAAAATATATCCAGGAACTGTGCAGGCACTGGGCAAACACTGGTGAAAAACACAGCCCTGTTTCCTACCTTTGTGGAGCTTAGTCTGCACGTCTTAGGACTGTGCTGATTAGTACGTGGTTATTGGGTACTTGAAATGGGCTAGTCTGAACTAGATGTATTATGATTGTAAAATATATCCTAAATTTAAAAGATGTATTTCAAATGAAGAATGTAAAACATAATTTTTATATTATGTTGATAATGTTAGAATTATAATCTTTCCTGTTTCAATTTTATTTTTCAATGACTACCAGAAAATTTCGTTGGCTACTAGAAAATTGAAAATTGCATATATTGTTCACATTTGTGGCTCACTCATTTGCATTTGATAGCAAGCTATGACATATATGGAACTGATTTCCTAGGGCACATTAATCCTTTTAGTACTTCTTTGGTTATATTTTTAACATTGAAACATTTGGATAATTTGAAATTTGCTCTGGTGTATGCCGGCTTAGATCCCAGTTTGTTTTTCCTCCAGCTGTCTACCAAGTTGACTCAACAACTCAATTGAGTTGTTCATCTCTGATTTGAAAGGCTACCTTTACCATATGCCAACTCCTTGTATGCATTTGTATCTATTTCTAGACTTTGCCTTCGTATAGGCATGTTAACATTTGAGCCAGTATTATACTTTATATTTTTGAGATTTAAAAATATTCTTCACTGTCTAGTGGGATTAGTCTTCATCTCCAATTGACTACCCCCAACCCCACAGAGTTTACTTGGCTATTTTTTTTCATAGTCTTTGGCTATGAAAATTAGGATCAGTTTGTCTAGTTTAAAATAAGCAAAAACAACCTGTTGTTTTTTTTTTAATTGGGATGAAAATAAATTAACTCAAAGAGGATTGATGTCTTCACATGTTGACTCTTCATGTCTGGATATGGTTTGGATTTATACCCCACCCAAATCTCATGCGGAATTGTAGTTACCAATGTTGGAGGCAAGTCCTGGTGGGGAGGTGATTGTATCATGGAGGTGGATTTCCCCCCTTTGGTGCTGTTCTTGTGAAGGAATTCTTACGAAATCTGGTTGTTTAAAACTGTCTGGCACCTCCCACCACTCTCTGTCTTCCTCCTGCTCTGACCATGTAAGACGTGCCTTCTTCCCCTTCACCTTCTGCCGTGATTGTGTTTCCTGAGGCCTCCCCAGCCATGCTTCGTGTATAGCCTGTGGAACTGTGAACCAATTAAACCCTCTGTTCTTTATGAATTATATTGGGTATTTCTTTATAGTAGTGTGAGAACAGACTAGTACAGCGTCCAAGGAAATGGTACTGCTTTCCATTTAGTCAAGTCATCTTTGTGATTCCTTCAGTAGTACTTTAACATTTTCTTCATACAGGCCTTGTCCATTTAAAACATTTATTTATGGAATTTTTCTTTAAATGCTGACATATATACATATATATAACATATTAATTTTGTGCTCTGTCAGCTTACCAAGTTCTCTAATTGTAATACATGATTTTTTGGATGATAGTGTTGAGCTTTCTAATTTTATCTAAAAATACTGAAAAATTTGTGTGTTTCTTTCCAGCTTTTATACCTTTGGTTTTTTTCACTTGCCTAATTTTGTTGGCTAGTAATTGCAGTGCAGTGCTGAATTATAGTTTTAATAGATTTTTTGTCTTGTTGCTGACTTTAATGTTTCTTCCCAAATATGATATTGGCTTTTGAGTTCAACTGTATACAGTTTATTAGAGTAAATAAAAAGTTCATCTTCCTATTTTAATTATAAAAATTTTGTTCACTTAAAAAATCATGAGTAGTTGTTACGTTTGGTTAAATGACTTCTCATGATCATGTGATTGTTTCTCTCTTTAGAGCTATTAAAATGATGAAACATAAATTGTTTTGTTAATAATGAACCATTGTATCTTTGGGATAAGGATAACTTGTTTATGATATCCTACTCTGTTTTCATTCCTGCTAGATTCTATTTGATAATATTTTATTGCCTTTTTTTTTTAAGACGAAGTCTTGCTCTGTTGCAAAGCTGGAATAAAGTGGTGCAATCTTGGCTCACTGCAATCTCCGCCTCCTGGGTTCAAGAGATTCTCCTGCCTCAGCCTCCTAAGTTGCTGGGACTACAGGGGCACGCCACCATGCCCAGCTAATTTTTGTATTTTTAGTAGAGATGGGGTTTCACCATGTTGGCCAGGATGGTGTTGATCTCTTGACCTCATGATTCACCTGCCTTGGCCTTCCGAAGATAATATTTTATTTAAGATTTTGGCATCTACTTATAAGTGAGATTATCCTGTTGTGTATTGGTCTTGTAATACTTATTTTATAATAATAAAATAATATTGAAGTTCTCACCACCCCATATTCACTATACCAGTTTAAGTAGAAATGGACTTATCTAAGCTGGGCTTGGTGGCTCACACCTGTAATCTCACACTTTGGGAGGCCGAGGTGGGTGGATCACTTGAAGTCAGGAGTTCAGGACTAGCCTGGTCAACATGGTGAAATCCTGTCTCTACTAAAAATGCAAAAACTAGCCAAGCATGGTGGTGGACACCTGTGATCCCAACTACTTGGGAGGCTGAGGCAGGAGAATTGCTTGAACCCGGAAGGTGGAAGTTGCAGTGAGCCGAGATCACGCCACTGCACTCCAGCATGGGTGACAGAGCAAGACTCTGTCTCTAAATAAATAAATAAATAAATAAAAAGAAATGGACTTATTTGCCCTTTAAACATTTGGTAGAGCTGCTTTGTGATACCCTGCGAGCTTTGTGCCTTATTTGGGGGGGTAGGGATAGTGGTGATGGTGGTTCCCTTTTTGGGCAGAAACTTTCTCTGTATCTCTTATGGAACTCTGCTTGTTTTAGATTCTCTACTTGCTCTGCGATAGGCATGTGAAAGTTTTTTATTTTTTGACAGACTTTTGTTGTGTAAGTATAGTTTTTTTCATGTTAGGAAGATTTGCTTTTTCCCCCTATTGATTGCTTTTATAGTTTATACCTTTACATGGTAACCTAGGTTCTCTATTTCTTGAGGCAGTATCTATTAGTAATGAACAGAGTGGTAAGATTAATGTGTTCTCCACTTGCCTGTCCTTTGTTCTTTTGCTTCCATCTTATTTTAATCAACATTATCTTTCATATTTTTTTAACCTGTATGCTCTTTAAATATGCCTATACTTCTCTTGCTTGATTTGCTAAATTTTAAATTGTATCCACAGACTCCCAGCTATATTATATGGTTAATGTCACAGGTGAGTCTACTCTGTCTCCAAAATTTTTTTTACTTCTCACTCCCCCACCAAGTTGAATTATATCTATGTGGTCACAGCAAATACCTTTTATGTTCTGTTTTATGATCCTGATTTCCTCACTGGTTTTGGTTTTACTACTGTGGCTTCATTAGCTCATTTTCATATTGCTATGAAGAAATACTCAAGAGTGGCTAGTTTTTAGAGAATAAGGGATTTAATGAACTCACAGTTCTATATGGCTGTGGAGGACTCACAGTCATGGCCGAAGGTGAAGGAGGAGAAATAAAGGCACGTCTTACATAGCAGCAGGCAAGAGAGTGTGTGCAGGGGAACTGCCCTTTATAAAACCATCAGATCTCATGAGACTTATTCACTTTCATGAGAATAGCATGGGAAAATCCGGCCCAAATGATTTGATTACCTACCACTTAAGTCTCTCCCGCAACACGTCGGGATTATAGAAGCTACAATTTAAGATGAGATTTGGGTAGGGACACAGCCACAGTGTATTAGTGGTTAAATGTATTTGTTGGAACACTTCTGCTTCCAGCCAATATGAAGTAACAGGAACTGAATTTACATTTCCATCTGAAACAAAAAAATAGACAAAATCTCTGACAATGTGATTTTCAAGACACTGGACATTTAGCTGTGAAGGACACTGATTCCTGACAGAAGGGAACCAAATGAGGGGGGAGGCCTATGACATCCCCAGCTTAAATCCTTGAAATAGTTTCTAGACCTTGGTGCAAGGAGGAAGAATCCAGAGTGGCCTGGCAGACCTCTTGACTTGAGGAGAATGGTGGTAAGCAACTGGGTAAATAATGGACAGAATACTGGAATGAAGAGAGCTGCTCCAAGAGAGAATTCTAGACGTCCTTAGAGGGTTCCACTTGATTATTCAGATGAGCACAGATTAACACATACATGCTGGAGAAAGAACCATCTGAGAAGGTTTGAAGGTGTCTTTGTTAGTGTTGCTATTATGGTATAACTGAGGCTGGGTAATTTCTATATAAAAGAGTTTTATTTGGGTCTTGGTTCTGAAGGGAGTACAAGAAGTATTCCCCCAACATATGATTCTGGTGAGTGACTTGGGTTGCTTCCACTCATGGTGAAAAGTGAAGTGAGCTGGACTATGGAGATTACATGGTGAGAGAAGAGCAAGAGAAATGAGGGGGAGGAAGGTGCCAGGCTCTTTCAACAACCAGTTCTTGTGAGAACTATGAGTGAACACTCACTCACATGTCAGTGGCTTGGTGCCTTTCATGAAGGATTTGCCAAACAATCCAAACACTTCTCACCAGACCCTCCATCCAACACTGGAGATCAGATTTCATTGTGAGACTTATCATAGCCAAATAAACCATATCCAAACCATAAAAAAGGAAATTGTGTCCATTGCTCACAAAAGGCCAGAGATAGTACCTTTTCCTACCTACTGGAGAAACATCATGATTTTGTTAGGGATGTGGTCTTAACTGAGGGTCATTTGGGGAGGAATCTGCTTCCAAGCTTACATGGTTGTTAGTAGCATATAGTTTCTTATGGGCTGTTGAACTAAAGGCTTTAGTTTCTGGCTTGGTGTTGCCCAGAGGCCACCCTCATTTCATTGCCACATGAACATTTCCAGTATGTCTGCCCACATCCTCCGCCAGCAGAGGGAGAGAATCTCCTTACATAGCAAGGTGACATAATCTTATTTAATGTAATCACATATATTTTGTCACCTTTTCTGTAGTCTACAGTTTAGAAGCAATGAGCTGTTCTTGTCCACACTCAGAGAGAGGGATTACACAGGGCATGAATACAAGGAGACTGGATCATGGGGCCACCTTACAATTTCTTTTTCACACCAGAGATGAGGAGAATATCTTAAACAGCTGGATTTTAAAAATAAAATAAAAACGTTCACCAGAATAACAGAGTTAAGCACAGCAACAGGTTTCTCTTAGGACACATTTTAAGGGGCAGTGAAGCAACATCTTCAAACACTGAAAGAAAGAAACTATCCACCTAGAATTCTGTGCCTCGCAAAAATATTACTCAAAAACAAAAGTAAAATGAGGCTTTTGACTGAAAGAAGGGAAAAAAGAAGATAGAGTTGAGAAGCAAGAAACTACATTTTTCTTCATTTGGAGCATTTGGTTACCTCCCACCCCACTACCTGCATTAAATCTGTGATTCTTCCTTGGTCATAATCTTAGGTGAAGCATATATATCTATTAGGTCAAAACGTGGACTCATGCATGCATAAATTTCTGCATCTCTACTAGTAGGTGGTGGCAATTAGAATCAGGTGAAAATATTTATCTTAGTATTTTTTAAAATAATTTCATCTATTGTGTTTTTCTTTATAAAATAACTTTCTAAAGTGGCAGTGAGCTTCCTAAGTTGAGCTTCTTAAGAAGTCTTTAAGAAGTCTTTGTTTTGTTTTTGAGACAGAGTCTTGTTCTGTCACCCAGGCTGGAGTGCAGTGGCACAGTCTTACCTCACTGCAACCTGTGGCTCCCAGGTTAAAGCAGTTCTCTTGCCTCAGCCATCTGAGTAGCTGGGATAACAGGTGTGCACCACTATGCCTGGCCAATTTTTTTGTATTTTTAGTAGATTCGGGGTTTTGTCAGGTTGACCAGGCTGGTCTCAAACTCCTGGACTCGAATGATCCACCCACCTCAGCCTCCCAAAGTGTTGAGATTACAGGTGTGCTCCACTGTGTCTGGCCCTTAAGAAATCTTTTATCCAGATAGTTATTTGAGGTTTCATATTTAATTGAGAGTAGTATGTTAAAATATTTAAATATTTAAATCGTTTAAATCTTAATAATTTAAACAAATTATTTAAATTCAATTTAAGCAATTTAAAATATCTAAAATAATATTTAGCATGCTTTTAAGAAATCTAAATACTGCTATGTCATAACAACAAAAATATTTTTATATTGCTATGGTGGATCTCAACTCCAATTCCCTTTTCTGCAAGTGGAACAAAAAAAATCTGTACTTTTTATGTCATAAGATTTTTGTAATATTTTGTAATTTAATGTTATGTAATGAAAATACTTTGAAAACTCTGAGGACACATAAAATTGCGAAGTGCATTTTTTAAAATTATAATGTGATTTTCACTTTGTGTGTAAAATAACTGTACTTCTTATTTTCAGAATGCCCACTACAATATTTTTTGAGGTACACGTATGTATTATAGGAAATTTCCACGTTTCCTTGTATTTGCAACCTGCTTATTATTATTCCAGTCTAGTGGCTTTGTTTTGTAAATTATTTGGGGTTCTGTTTTATTAATTTTAGTCCTAGATCAATTTCTTTATCATGGTGAATTCTGTTATTGCTCTAGGGGTTTGAATGTCTATGATTTTGACTCTTTTGGTGTATAACTTACAGGAAACATTTTGTTAAAAGTATTTCATCCAAATATTGAAATGTCCAGTACTCTTTCATTGACTGCTTATCAACCCACAGAAAGTTACTGATTTACTTTTAAAAAAAATCACTTCCTTATAATTAAAATATAAGGATTTTCATTTATAGTAATTTGAATTTGTGCAGCATTATTTTGACACCAGTAGAATCAAGAAAGTTAAAAATTTTTGTAAATGCTAGAAAGCCTTTTAATACTGTCACTGAGGTAAAAGTTTTGAAGCATTAGAAACAAAAGACACATGGGCAATTCAGACCTCTTTACGTAGTATATAATGAAAGGGTCCAGAGATACGGAGCACAATTGGGATTTCAGAGCAGGAGAAGTTGTCTGTCTTTATTGAGGCTGTGGTATCTGACTCAGCTTTGAAGTATGGGTAAGATTGGGATGGACATAGGGGAGCAGCCAGATATGATAATAATAGCTTATAGTTACATAGCATTTACTATGTCTCACAAGCAGAGGGGCATTAAATGTCTTTATGTTCTGTACTACTTACTCAAGGAGGTTTGTATAACAAATAGCACTGGAATATAGAGATAGTATCTCCCTTCTGGTCAAATAGCCTGTTTATTTGTTTTTCAGTGTAATAAAGATAGCATCTTCCTTTGGAGTACAGGTTTGGTAAGTTTGCTTGCTGCTGCTTATAAAAGATCTGAGTTTCTTAGAGCTCAGGGTTCCTCAGCTATGATGCAAACCCACTCCCTTTGCATCATCCATCTGGGCCCCTCTGCGTCACCTCTGTTGGCCTTGGAGACCAAGGGGAACTGGCATGAAAATGATGCTCATGCCGCTTACTGTGTTCTGAGTAATAAGTCCTTTGTCTTTGACCTAGGAATGTTATGTCTGCTGCTAGCAACCAGGACACTGTGGCAGGCTAACTTGCTTATAATTAAGGCAGAATCTCAGATTCTTCACAGTTCTTGACAAAGAAATGATTAGAATTATCAATAAAGCATTATGTATGATAATTGGCAAATAGCACCACTGACCAATTATAAGGGACCAGTTTTGTAAATGATAGTATATTCGTATAATGGAATATTAATTCTACAGCCCTTAAATATTATGTTTGTAAAAATTTAAAGACTTGGAAATTTACTTACAAGAATATTAAGTAAAAATTATATATGAAAATAGTGTGCATAGTACACACTTAGTTGTATAAAATATGTTTGCATATATAGGAAAAAAACTGGGGTAAGATAAAATGAACAAATTGTTACATATCATTTGTAGAATTATAATTGATGTTGTTCTTTTCTATTTCTGTATTTCCGAATTATCCTATAGTAAAAATACATTACTTTTATAAGAAGGAAAAATACAGATTATTAATGAAGTCAAGCTGAGGGATTTGATATGGAGTATAATGGGCAGAGTAGGTATTGTATATAATCTTGAGAGGACAGTAATAGGAGGATACATTTAAAACCCATGCAATCAAAGATCTGTTTTTCATTAAAATGTACATATACAACATAACTGAAAACTATTAAAACGGAAACAAAAATACGAAATGTAAGTTATAACAGAGGTGTAAAGAACCCAGATACTTTAGAAATTCTAATTTAAGGGAACTTAATCCATTTGAACAGAAAAAACTAAGCTCAGAAAAGCCTCTCATTGTCTAATAAAAAGGAATTAAATCCATGATTGATAAGAAGTAATATTTAGATACTGAAAGTACTGAAAGATGAAATGATCTGGTATTCTGGAATTTGCTTTAAAATATACCAGCAAAAAAAATAAAAAATAAAAAATAAAAAAAAAATGAAGTAAAAAAATGAAGTGGGAGAGATAGGTGAACCAACCTTGGCAAAACTATTGATAGATGTTGAAGTTGTGTTACAGGCACATAGAGTATGTTATACTGTCAGCTTTTGTGTATACTTGAAAATTTCCATAGTAGAAAATAAATAAATAGTCACTAATTTATATCGTTCTAAGACAATGACTCTCAGCCTTGGCTGCACATAGGTATCCCTTGGCAGCTTTAAAAGCTACTGACGCTTAGACCATTAAATGATCTTGGGTGTGCCTTAGGCATTAGGATTTTAAAAATCTCTCAGGTGATTCTAACGTCTATCTCATATTAAAAACCAAAGTTCTAAGAGGAGTCTGCTACGTGGATCTTTATTATAAGGGACATTGAATCTAATGGATATTTTTATAGCATTTATTTTAAGAAATAAGTTTTACATTATGCTGGCTTATGGATCATCCTTCAGTAAAAAGTGAGACTAGCTTAATATTTTTTCTTATAAAAATAATTCTGCTGAGAACCAGAATAAAATAGTGTTAGGTACATAGCTTAATGGTCTTTTTACTTAATGATGAAGTTTCAGTGATTCTAAGGAATTAATAAGATATTTCTTTCACATATGAGTTAACAAGAAGCCTAAGATGTACAGACAAGATAGCTTTTTAAAAATATTTTAACATTTTATAACTTCGTTAAAGTAATTCTTGCTCATTTTAGGCCACTAAAAAGGATGTGTTGAGAAAAAAAGAAAATAATCAGCCAAGGCTTTGTTATTCATGGTAAAAACTAATAGCCGTTTACAGCATTTGATTTCAAATTTATTTAAACTTTTTACTGTAAAAATTTCAAACATAAATATATAGAAGTATCATAATCTCTCTGTACTCATTATTCATCTTCAGTAATTATCAACCTATGACCAATCTTATTTTTTCTGTATCCTGTCCCATTTTATACCCCCTCCACCGAATTATTTTGAAGCAAATCTTGTATCATTTCATCTATAAATATTTTAGTACATATTAGAGAAAATAATCTTCAGGTCATTAACACATATATGAAGTATCAGTATTCTATGTTGACTGAAAGGAGATCCATATGCTATAGCTCCCAATTCTCTAGTTGCCAAAGATGGTGTTGTTTTATAAAAGTAAAGAGTCTGGCTTATATCCTTGAGCTGCATAAGGATCTGTTGGCAGGGCCAAGACATTTCTCAGAAAGTAACTCCATCAGTTTAGATGATGAAATAAGTACTAGACTGAAGTCTAAGAAACCCAGAGTTCTACCCACTAAGCAGTCCTTAATTTGGAAGATATGGAGGATTAGAGTTACCCAGGGTTTTGCTTTTGATTAACCTTCGTTAGTCTCCATTGTCATTTTGTTTAGAGACAGGTAGTTTCCCTAAGGGTTTAACAGATTGAGTTAGTCATGGGGTATTTTGGTAAAATTATGAAGACAGTATGTTAGAAAGGAGTTGAAGACAGGGGAAGTTACTTAAGAAGGTACTCAATTTTTAATGGCCCGAGCTGATAAAAATCCAGGGTTGGAGGGTAGGAGAAAATACAAACTTTAGCATCTTTATTATAGTAAAAATTTGTGGGTGGGTGTGGTAGCTCACGCCTGTAATCCCAGCACTTTGGGAGGCCAAGGCGGGTGGATCACTGGGTCAGGAGTTCGGGACCAGCCTGACCAATCTGGTGAAACCCTGTCTCTACTAAAAATACAAAAACTAGCCAGGCGTGGTGGCGCGCGCCTGTGATCCCAGCTCCTCAGGAGGCTGAGGCAGGAGAATCGCTCAACCTGCGAGGGAGGCAGAGGTTGCAGTGAGGCGAGATCGCGCCACTGCACTCCAGCTTGGATGAGAGTGAGACTCCATCTCAAAAAAAAAAAAAAAAAAAAAAAAATTGCATGGCTTATCCCTAACATATGGCAGAGGGTAAAGTTGAAACCAGAAGAAAATGAATTTGCCCAATATTAGTGTATTAGTCTGTTCTCACACTGCTGTGAGGAAATACCCAAGACTAGGTAATTTATAGAGGAAAGTAGTTTAGTTGACTAACAGTTCCACATTGCTAGGGAGACCTCAGGAAACTTACAATTGTAGCTGAAGGCAGAGGAGAAACAGTCACCTTCTTCACAGAGTGGCAGAAAGGATTAAGAGCAAGCAGAGGACATGCCAGATACTCATAAAACCATCAGATCTCATGAGACTCACTCATTATCTCGAGAACAGCATGGGGGAGACCACCCCCATGATCCAGTTACCTCTACCTGGTCCCACCCTTGACACATGGGGATTAAAGCGATTACAATTCAAGGTGAGATTTGGATGGGGACACAGAGCCAAACCATATCAATTAGTATACTGGGTTTAAAGTAATAGCATGGCATCCAAGTAGTTACTTCTGGTTGACCACTGGAAATAGAGGACTAGAATTTGAGTGACGTGTGAAAGCTGGAGATCTACGTTTGAAGATTATTCATGAAGCTATGAGGATGATTGAGTTTTCACAAGGAATATTTGTTTAAGGAGAAGAGTGTGTGGCTAAAGACAAACCCTTCCGATAGTTCCATTGGATGGGAATAGGAATATAAAGGCACCAATGTATAATACATTAAATTAATACTTACCAAACATCTATGTCACAGGCATTTTGCATGGAAAAGGGAATGAGAGCATACTGAATTGGATGGGAGACCTTCTTTAACACAAAGGAAATGCTAAACCGAGATAATATACAAAGATTCATGAAAATAGAAACTTGAAAAAATGACAAGAGTACCCACAGCAGGAGGCCTGGATTTTTTTGCTAGTATGTGTTTCCCCAGAGAATAGGATGGAGTGGTATTTCATGCAGAGGAAGAGGCACAGACACGTGTGCTTGGGGCAGTGGTGAGAGTCTGGTGTGGCTGAAGCATAGGTTATAGAGTGAAGAGAATGACAAGATTTGGCTCTGATACGCAAGAACTAAGAACCCATTTGTTGAGTCTGAATGTTAGAATCATTATTGAAATAGAAGGCAAAATCAACAGTTTGACTTCAACAAGAATAAATAGAACAGAAAAAAATGGAAAATTCATAGGTTTTTCTATTCTTTCAAGCAAATGCTATCACAATGAAGTGGGGTATGTTTTACTGGTATTAATTTATATTCATTTTGTTTATTTCAAAATTTAATAAATGACAATGTGACCAAAGTTAAGGAGCCAAGGATTATATGTAAAAGTGTGTGTGTGTGTGTGTGAGTGTGAGTGTGTGTGTGCGCATTCATTTGCTCAACATACTGTTATGAGCCAAGAATTAAGGTTACAGAAATGAGTGAATAAGATAATGTTCTACCTTCAGTATCTTTGTTCATTAGTTGAAAAACAGATAATAAGTGTTCACATATACTAGTTGAGTAAGTACAAAGATATGGGAACACCTAAGAGAATATGTAATCCAACTTGGATGTTAGTGGAAGGACCTGGAAAGCCTTCTTGCAAGGGTGATGACAATTGATTCTTAAATGATGCAGATGAATTAGTGGTTGGGTTGATTTGAGGGAGGGGAGCATGGAATAGTGGCATACCATGCAAATTAGATAGCAGTAGCATGGAGATAAAAGGCAGCCTGGTGTGTATATCATATGGGAACCAGAGTCATAGTCATTTCATTATACTTGAAGCTCCAATTGTGAAATAGGTGAGGCTGGAGATGAGCTTGTAAAGCTAGATAGAGACCAGCACAGGTTGACATTTCACATACTAACTTAAGGGATTTGGTTTTATGCAGGAGAGTGACCTGGCCAGGTACACATTCGAAATGCATTGTTCTGTAGTTAGATGTGGGATAAACTTGTTGGGAAGGTAGACTTAGAAATAAGATTAGTTAGGTGTCCTTTGCAGCACTCCAGGCTTCGCTATGTAAAAGGTTATGAATAAGAATGAAGTTGGGACATATTTGAGAAATACTTAGGAAGTAAAATGCACAGGAGTCATTAATAGGTTATTAATGGAAATTTAGGGAGAGTGAGTCAATGGAGATGACTCTCAGGTTTCTGGTTTGGTGGATGGTTGGCCTGCAGCTGCCACAATAAATTCAGCATAAGAGCATATTTACTGAATTCGATGAAGAGTTCTGTTTTGGACCTTTTGTATTTAAGCTGCCAATAAGCTATCCAAGTGAGGGTTTCCAACAGACAGTTGAATATCTGAAAGTTGGATGAGAAGGCTAGGTTTGAAATCCAGATATGGGAGCCATGAGCATATAAGTATTACTGAAAGCCTAAGAGTGAGCATTCTCTTTAGTGTCAGGATTATGTTCATAATGGTAGTGAATATGCCAAGTATGTACTGAGCAATCTTGACCCAAGAACCAAAATTTGAAATGGACTCTACTTAGCCTTGCCTAACTTTTTTTTTTCTTTTTCGGAGACAGAGTCTCACTCTGTTGCCCAAGCTGGAAGGCAATGGCACGATCTCGGCTCACTGCAACCTCTGCCTCCCGGATACAAGTGACTTTCCTGCCTCAGCCACCTGAGTAGCTGGGACTACAGCTGCACACCACCATGCCTGGCTAATTTTTGTGTTTTTAGTAGAGACGGGGTTTCACTACGTTGGCCAGGATGGTCTTGGATCTCCTGACGTGGTGATAGACCTGCCTCGGCCTCCCAAAGTGCTGGGATTACAGGTGTGAGCCACGGCACCCAGCCAGCCTTGCCTAACTTGCTTAATTTTGGACAGAAACTTCTTTAACAAAGTGAACTATGAACCCAACCAAAGTCTTTTTAAAAATCATGTATTTTCCAAAAAGATTTAATTGTAGCACCAAAGCAGCATGTCAAAGTATCATTTGAACTGAATAGATAGACCATTTATTTGAATTCTTAGAATTGGGTGACTAGTGCATACAGGACACTGTAGTCAGTTCAAGACTTCAAAGGCAGTCCGTATAATTTTGGTGATAATAATTACTTTCATTTTTTCTTCTCTCAGCTCAAGCACAAGTGATCTAGGGAGAAAAATTACTTCCACATGAGCTTACAATTGCCAGCAATCCAAAATTTAACCAAATTGGATCATTGCACACTGCACTGTGTTTAGAAAAAACACTGACAAAATGTTCTTTCAGTAGATTCTAAGGTATAGGATTTACTTAACGGCAGTGGCCCTGCAGAAAGGTTATTGCCTAAAGATCAGGATTAATTAAGTCAAATGCTGTTCATGTATAGAAGAGTTTTCTAATAATAATTTGTTAAGTAACATTTTGTATGATGAAAACAAAAATAGTATGAGTAGAAACTATAAAATGGTAAATAAAACAATTCTCAGATATTGCAACATTTTGAAATTTAATTTGGATTTCATTGCCAAACAGAATTGAACAATAATAATGGTAAACAGTCTCAAAATGCTTATATCTTGCTTGCAGTGTACCAAGCACTGGTCTAAGCACTTTACACATCTTACACCACCCTGTAAGAGGAGTACTCTCTTAGGCCCATTTATCACACAAGGAAATAGAGATAAACAGAAGACCAAAAACAAAAACAAAAAACAAAACCAAAAAACAAAACTTGACCGGGTGCAGTGCCTCACACCTGTAATCCCAGCACTTTTGGAGACCAAGGCGAGCGGATCACCTGAGGTCAGGATTTCAAGACTAGCCTGGCCAACATGGTGAAACCCCGTCTCTACTAAAAATACAAAAAATACCTAGGCATGGTATTGCACACCTGTGGTCCCAGCTATTTGGGAGGCTGAGGCAGGAGAACTGCTTGAATTTGGGAGGCGGCGGTGCATTGAGTTGAGATCGCGCCACTGCACTCCAGCCTGGGCGACAGAGCAAGACTCTGTTACAGACAAACAAACAAACAAACTTACAACAAATCACATAGCTAGTTGTTGGCAAAGCAGACAGTCTTCCCTTAGAATCCTTGGTAGACCTGGGTAGTCTGCCTTCATAGTCCTTGGTACACCCAGGTGGCCCACCTTCGGAGTATATGACCTTACCCACAATTCTAGTTTAAACATTAATGAATGCAGTTGTTAAATAGTGTATCTATGCATTGAGGGGTTTTAAACACATATCTGGCGCTGTTTCCCAGATAATTTGTGTTGGAAGCACACCACAATGGTTGTTTTGATTTAATTTTTTCCTACTACTGTAAAAAGGCAATGTTAGCATAAATTCCTTATGTGTTTAAAAATAAAGGGAATTTTATTAAAAGAAAACTTGAAATCGTCTCCTTAGGTTAAACTGTAACTTACAGTTATGGACAAATTACATATAAGGATTATTAACTTTAGGAGATTTTATAAGGATTTCAATGTGTAACAGCCTATATACATACCTTGCTCTTTATCCAAGAAATATTTTATAAGTAAAAATTACTTTAAATCAAATAGCTCAAAAGGTAATAGGTATGCTTATAGTAGAAAGTTTATTGTTAATACTTTTTATTTTTTAAATTGTATAAGTAATATATAATTGTACAATAGAACTTTGGAGATAAAATATGAAAATTCATAAACCCAGCAGCTATAATAACCTGTTTTACTTCCTTATGGTCTTTTCCTGTGTATCCAGTCTTATATTGCTGTAATAATAGTATATTTACAATTTTGTGCTTTAAGAAGTTTTAAATTTATTGTTAATATAATTAAGGATCCTTTTTTTGGTTAAAATAAAATAAAAATTTATCTTTTGGATAAATCCATGTTTTCATATTCTGGGTTTGCTTTGTAGTCTATACCAAGTACACATGTTATAATTCAGATACAGTTTTATTCTATTTACTGCTGTCTCTTCATCCTCTTTTTGCTTCTGTGCCTTTGGCTTTCCCTAGCTGGGCACAGTCAGGTCTGCTGATGCCCCCTACCTGCAAGCTCAGTCTTACACAGTACCTGAGCTATTCTTACCTGAGCCATTCTTACCTAAGTCGGCTGGTAAGACACATCATTAGCTTCAGACCCACACCTGCTGATTGATGTGACTTATAGTTTTGTCCATCCAAGACCTGGGGATTCATCCCACACAGCTATTTAGACTCCAACCTTCTTCCAGCTGACCATTCACCCCCAGATCTCTCTTGTTGCCAGTTGCCATGGGATCTGCCCTTGGCCTTTACTTTGCTGCTTTTTCCCTTATCTCTTCTCACCTTTCAACTGCCACCTTTAGCTGACTTGGCCAGATTTTTTCTCTTTGTTTTTTTGTCCCCTGATTATTCTGCTTTGTTCTGTAGGCCCCTTCTGGGGCTTTGATAACTCTTCCTTAGTTCTTGCCAATTCTATCTGCTGCATAATCCCAGTTCAAGCTTGAAAGCTGTACCAGATTTTCTGGAGTCACATCCTAAATTCTGAAAGAGACTTCACCTTGAAATCTTTACTCTTCTGCTTTATTCATTGAATTTAACCAGCACCTTGCCCAAGTTACACACTTTTGGACCAGGTTTTTTGATTGGCCCACTGTCTTTTTTGATGGCAGGTGTTATAGTTGGTACTGTTTCCTTTGAAGTATACTTGATCCTGGAACCAGGTCTCAGCCTCCTTTGCAAAGGCCTGAAAACACCCAGGACAGTGTCAGCATGGTTTCTCCTGAAGGCAAATTACAGTGTAGAAATCAGGAGAGTAAAATAAAAATTTTAATGCATGTGGTTACTCTGCTAAATTCACTCACTGATTTTTGTTAGATCTATTCAGATCCTTTTTACAGCTGAACTATTTATCACTTGAAGCAAAAGGAGCAACTGTCTGTGTCACGTCCAAATGTCTGTATTGTGAAAACTCGAGAGCACTGCATATTGTGTCTAGTTTTAATACGACTATAACACATGAAATAAGAGTCCATCAATACAGACTAAATTAAAATTGGAGTTGCGTAAGTAGACTCTGTGGTGAGCTGTCTTTGTGTTGCCCCATTTATTCTACTTATTGATGAATTTTCATAACTTACTTCTTGAATAAATTACCCAAGAATTAGCCTGTGATTTTCTTTACATATTTCTTCATATTTGTACAAAGGTATTGCCATAATAAAATCTTACAGTGATTACTGTTTTTTTACTACTCACCTAGGCTGGATTTTAATAATGATTACTGTTTTTACTCTCCATTTGGACTGAATTTTTTCTTTACAATTTATATTAAAAGGGAACAACATTGCCAAGTCTACTGTTAAAAAGGACTCAATCATTCTTTCATTTTTTTCATCTGTAGGGACAGTATCCTTTCGTCCCTAGTCATACATGTAACTGTCCTGTCGGTAACATGATTAGAACACAAAACTTTTTTTCTGCTAAGATACCAAATTTGGACATTCACATTTAATTTTAACCTTCTGACATTATGCAGTTCTTTTTCCCTTTGGCTTCTATGTGGAATGATGTGGCCTGGCCAGTTTCTTACAAGATCCAAGTGGGTGGGGAGGTTCTGTAACAGGGTACTGGAGCAAGACAGCCACCAGCAGTCGACTCAATTAAATATACCATTTCTGTCACATACAGTTGTGATGTCCAAGTGATCTGATGATGTGAGTCATAATCATAGTAAGCTTTTGGTCATAAATAAATCCAAGAAAGAAATAATGAAGGATCTCAGCTGGAACATGACAAACGAGTGTCTAACCATCAAGTGTAGACAGGCTGGTACTCAATTGCAGTATGATCTCTTCATACTAAATGTTACCTGTTCTTCCATGCCATACGTAGATGTCCCAAATTATTATCATTTTTATGACTAACATAGAGGATTTCCAGCATTTTCTTGAGTTGCATGGAGTTGTCACAGGGGTTTCTATATATTAATATATACAAAGGACATGTCGTTAAAGGAAGTGAAAAAGATTGAGTTCGGTGAATTTCCAGACCGTCTATTCCTGCTTTACTCAAGGGCATTTTTGTATATTTTACATACCGTTATGAGTAAGAATTCATTTGAGAAAAGTGGCTGCCTAAAAAAGTTTGAGAGCTGTTTCATCTGTCCATCACAGATAAAAAGACACGATTTGGTGCTGTCTCCCCTCTAGCTGTTGATGTGACAGCTATTTATTGAATACCTGTTGACTGCTAGGCCCTGTAATGCTTTGCTGGGCATCTTGGTCATCTCCTGGGTTGGTGAATGATCACTGCTCTACAGTCTTAGGATTTGCCTCTGTTTCTGGGCAAAATTTACTTAGTTTTCTCTCCACATATTGTTGATAATCTTATAACTTCAAAGTGACTTCTATTCCAAAAGTTCTAAAATCAATGTTCAGTCTGACTTTACCACTTACTACTCATGTGAGGTTTGATAAGTCATCCTTTCTGAGCCCCCGTTTTCTTATTTGTACAACTGATGTTATTACCAGCACTAGAAGATAAAAAAGAGTGAAAGATATAAGCTTATGTAAGTATAAAGGATAGTATTGTTTTTATTGCTATAATCAGTAACTTTAAAACCATGTTTTAACATTTTTGTAGGAAATGCTTGTTTGTACAGGCCCTGATACCTTAAACTTAAGATTTGCTAAACAGTGTTCAGTCATTCTTTTTCTTACATGAGACGCTGTCCTTGATTTTCTATTTTTATTAATGTCATGATCTTTCCAATAGTCATTACATTTCAAAATCTTGAAGGCAGTTTTTAGTCTCTTCTCCTTCTTTAGGTCCGTTACCACATTTCTTCTGGCTTTCTTTGCACCTTGTCTATATTGCTCTAATCATCTCATAACTGGTCCTCTTGTGTTTAGTCTTTGCCTCTGCTGTTAATCGGTTTTTGTTGTTGTTGTTGTTATTTTTGCCTTTTGTTTCTCTCCTCCTAAAAAAAAATATAGCCTGAAACTTCAGCATCTCCACACTGTGTACACATTGGCCCACTTGTCAGCCTTGCATTTCAAGGTCCTCTACAATATATACTTAATCTGCATTTGCAGCTTTTCTTTTTACTTTTGTATCTTTTTTATTAAGGCATAATTTACATACAACAAGACGCCGCATGGTCTCACTCATAAGTCGGTGTAGAGCAATGAGAACACATGGACACAGGAAGGGGAACATCACACACCGGAGCCTGTTAGGGGGTGGGGGAGATAGGAGGGATATGGAGTTTGGGGGAGGGGATAACATTAGGAGAAATACCCAATGTAGATGACGGAGTGATAGATTCAGCAAACCACCATGGCACGTGTATACCTATGTAACAAACCTGCACGTTCTGCACATGTACCCCAGAACTATAAGTATAATAATTTTTTAAAAATGAAATGAAATAATACTCAACACACAACATGGATGAATTCTGAAAAATTATGTTGAGCAAAAACATTAGACACACGAAATAATCAGCTACACATTATTGCATATTCCATTTATGCAAGCAAAAGGTAATTTATGAGAATACAAACCAGAAAGTAGTTGCTTCTGTAGTGGGTGGGAGGATTGACTGGAAAGGAGTCAGGGGGATTTTCTAAGGTGATGGAAATATTCTAGAGATTGTGCTGCAGCTTTTCTTATTACAACTTTTTCATGAACCTGCCCTTCAGCCAACGTTTTTGTTTTCAAATTGAACGTTGACCATTTTTACTTCTGGATCTTTTTATAGGCTATCCGTCTGAAATGTCTTCTCTTTGTTGAAAAGCTACTGATCCAGTGTGGCCTATTGAAAATGCCACCTCCAAGAAAGTATTTGCAGTATTCTCCAAACACGCGTGATTATGACTCTTCTCCTCTGAACTATCTCACTGTTCTTTACTTCATCTCAGCTATTCCGTGCTTGTATAATACCTAAGTAATTGCATAAAATACACTTTACTCTTTCTTTAGTTGAACTTGATCACTGTGTATCTGTTTCTTTCCATTTGTGAACCGTATTTGAATCAGTCTCAACCCCATGATGAGGAACTGGTTGGTGACAGGAATGCAATTTCATCTTACAGTTTATGTCCTACCATGTTGCAAGTACAAGAAGGAAAAGTGGCTCCCAACCAGCTTTACACTAATGAAAATATGGGGGACCGTTTTAACACGATTTTTTTCCTTGATAACATGCAGGAATATGTGTTGAAAGAATTATTTCAGGCATTTTTATTTATATCCATGTTAAAATATAGTTAAATGAAAGTACCTTCCAATGAGATACTAAAATTTTAGAAAAAAGTAAATTTATTTACTCCTAGGAGATTGTCTCACCTGTTCTTGTCTTGATTAATTGTCAAAGGGATTATTTTTTATTATTTGTAGTTTGTGCATCCCTATTTTAAGCTCTGTATCAAATCCTTTTTGTATTACTGCGAATCAACCAATCTTTTGCTACTTTAATGTTGTTAACCATTCACTCTTTGTTATTTTAAATTCCAGAAAGTAAAATGCAGAAACCCCACCCTATATTAATGTAATTTTACGGTTAAGATTTTACATTTAAAAAAGTCCAGAAATTCAAAGTTATAGTTCCCAGAAGAATCCTAATTCAGTCACATTGCATAAACTGATATTAAGGCTGAAATGTATCATCATTACAGTAATGCAAAATACCTATATATGCATGAGGATACAGTTACAGTTGCTGAGGGAACTATAATTTTGGATTTTCTGACTTTTTTTGCACATACAATTTCTACCATAATGTTGTTAATGCAGGGTTTTTTTTCATGGACTCTGAAGTAATATATCTGTTGCAATGTTTATCTTAAAAATAAGTTTCATTGGCTCCATTTTTTTCCCTTTTGTATATCAATAAAGCTAGGCTTATAAAGATCTGATGTCCCTACAAAGAGAACTACCTAACGAATATTTCTGTATAAAAATAGTTTTTAGCCTCATGTATGCTGATATTCTCTCTGCCTTTCTCTCTCACACACACATCCACACACAGCCTCACACACTTATGTTACATTCTGGCACATTATAGAAGCAGGTAGCATATCCACTACCTGCTGTTGAAAGTGTTGACGATACTGAATTATTTATTCTATCTTCTACACTATCCAAAATCGTTTTGGGTACTTTGACACATTTTGGTCTCTTCCATATGGATACTTCATGGTGGCAGAGTTGCCAGATGCTCAGGTTTTGTGACAGTCTTAGTTTTTCAAGGACTGTTGGAATATTCTTGGGAGAATCTCGCCTTGTTACTGATTTCTATGTAGTGGTAAAATACTAACATTTCTTTGAAAGTGTTTTTCAAGACAAGGAGTTATTATAAAAAAGTTACTAGAATGTCCAATCTGAGTATGTTTAACCTTGGGGAACCTAGTTAGGGAGGAGTTTGTCATGAAATTCACTTACAATGAGTTGGCATCATCTTAGCAAAGAGTAATAATAGTCATATATATAAATTTGGGGATTAAACAAATATGGTAGTATTTCAACATCTGAAATATCAAATATTTGATTCTCATATAATGTCAGCCATTTATCTATATTTCAGCTGCCAAAATGCAAAGATTAAGAACAGGATGTCATCTAGTTTATTTTTTTATCCTTATCAAGTAGACAGAATCTTGCATGTAATATATAGCTATCATGTATACATCATGAATATATGTTATATATATGTTATACACATATATTTATATGGTAAATATTTGCGTGATTGAATAGAATGTGGATATTTGTGGTCTCAAGTATTTGCCTTTCCTATTCAATATGACTAGAAACTCCATAATCTCTTCCTTTTCCAGTCCCTGCTTTCAACACAAAAATAATTGGACATTCTGCTCATCTTTTAATAGCCATTGCAAGTGTTTTCTCCTTTTCTAAAGCCTTTTCTAGCTTTCCTGGGCCATATTTGAGGTTCACTTCTCACTTTACTCATGGCATTCTATGTATTTCATGGCATTTATAGACCATCGTTATGTATAAGTAGAGAAAAAGGAAGAAGGGACAGCTCTGAGTCAGAAGGGAAGCCTCTATGCCATGGCCTATGTGTAAATGTCTTTTATAACTGAGAGAGGCTTTTGACCATCATTATATGATCTATGACGTGATCTTCAGATATGTGACCCTCCAACATGTGACACTCAAATATAGGCAACAGAAAATTCAGATGTAATTAAGAATCAGGTGGAGGCCCAGCGCTAGGCTCACACCTGCAATCCCACTTTGGGAGGCCGAAGTGGGCGGATCACAAGGTTAGGTGTTTGAGACCAGCCTGACCAACATGGTGAAATTCTTGTCTCTAATAAAAGTACAAAAATTACCCGGGTGTGGTGGCACGCACCTGTAATTCCAGCTACTCAGGAGACTGAGGCAGGAGAATCTCTTGAACCCAGGAGGCAGAGGTTGAAGTGAGCCAAGATCATGCCATTGCACTCCAGCCTGGGCGAAAGAGCAAGACTCTGTCTCAAAAAAAAAAAAAAAAAAAAAAAAAAAGCCAGGCAGATATCTGTAGTTAGTCTCTATTGCATATTTATATCAGAAGTTCAAGTACTTTGTCTACATTATGTGGAGAGAAGGGCGAAACAGAAAATAAAGGAACACTGGTAAATAAAGTTTATCAAACTTTTTTTCTTGGTGAGTAGACTTTTCCCCATTTAATTAGAGAGCATTTTTATCCAAACTTCGAACTTGAAGAAGTTGCTTCTACTATTGGAATTATGAGGCCAGGCTCACAAGCAGCAACTGTGACTTTCTTTTTATTACTGATTTCATACTGGTTCTATTTTTGCTCTTACTGGCTAACCTGGGGCATATGACCTCATTTTCTGCTCTTTAGTCACCTGCTAAAGAAGTGTGGCCTAGGAAATTTAAGTTCCTTCTTGCTGTAGTGTTTGGTGAGTCCCATATATCATGTTTTATGCTAGGTGAGACCAAGAGAAGCATGTCTCAGAAAGTTACCATATGATGTAGGTTGTGTTGAGTGACTCCAATACTTCATTTCAGATAATCTGAACACTATGATTTATATAGCATTTTGCATGTTCTGTTTTCTCTGTAACCCACCTCTCTCTGTCTCTGTCTGCCTTTCTCTCTCTCTCTCCATACATACACACACACACAGACACACACACACACACACACACAGACGCACACACATACAACTTAAAGAGGGAAGTTAAGTTGTGATCAAGGGAAGATTTATTTTTTCTGAAAAACAATGTTTTTGTGAAATTTAGCTATGTACAGAATTTTTAATTTTCATTTTACTCTATTTGATCTTTAAAAAGTAGCTTTCAACTGTTTCCCCTCTGTGATATATGGGGTAATTAATATTAAAATGAGAATTTTCACACATAGGATTTAGCAATCAGTGTTTGTAAAATGTCTTGCCTTTAAAATAAGTGTATAAAGGATGAGGACTCAGTCCTGGGACTCACCTTTGAATTCTTTTTCTGTGGCAGATGTACAACCTTATTAAACATTTCACTCTCAAACATTTCTTGAATACCTACTATGCATAGTACATTTTGCTGGTTTTGACATTTATAATTAATTATTCAGTGGTACTCTTGTAATTAAATAGCAAAACATTGGGGGATACTAAGTTATGTGTGGGGAGGTATTTCTCCAAATGGCATATTAAGCAGCAAATTTAAGGAGGATTTCAAAGAACTGTCTTGGACTTGCCAAAACAAACATTGGAGGAATAATCAAAACACAGAAATAATTTCTATGAGAAGCATAGCAAATCTAATGATAACACAACTCAATAGAGTAAAGCATACTGGGAAGCATACTTGAAGCAAATACTCATAAGCACAGAAAAATTTAGATCTTATTACTGATTACTGAAAGACTATATAGGATATATTTTATTTTGATAGTTTTATCAGTAGATATTACTCAGTAAAACAGCAGGTCTCTATATTTTTCCTGGTAGGCTTATTTGTTATTTGGGCACAAAATACTTTTTTTTTTTTCCATGGTTGTCAGGAACAGCTTAATTGTCAAGAAGGAGATATTATTATTGTTATTGTTATGATTCTTTTAATTATTACGATGTCATAATATTCAAGCCTAAATCATGATAATGTCCAAAAGCCACTCTGTACTTGCCTATGGTTTGCTTCTCAGGCTTGTGCCTCAAGTGAATTTTCTGTATCTACTTGTGGAATAGTGCTGTGGCCTGACTGGTCAGTGTGTCCTTAAATGTGTTTAATCTTAGACTACACTGATAGGGTCGGATTGCAGTCATGATAAGACTTACATCCATTACCTTTGGTCTCCAGTCTTCCAACTTTATAGTATTTCGAAAGGAACTCCAGAGACTCATGAGTAGCATGAAATAAAGGGCAAAGAACATTCCAATATAAAATGATATGCTGCTTTTAAGGAATAGTCTTGTATGATAGACTAATCATGAGATGAATTATAAATATTTCACATACTAATTATATTAGTTTATGGTGATAAAACACCATATGAAGTGTTCCCAGCACACTCAGCAAGTTAGATGCTCTTTGCATGTTAATTGACTTACTTCTTCAAGGCTAATGATCATGAATCCCTGAAGATGACAAAAATTATTATCATGATATTGTACATTCCTGATCTTTGTACCAGATTGACACCCATCTTTCCTCTTGAGTTCCTTTTCTTTGGATCCTGTCTTGAATACTTTGCAATGGTGAAGCAGAGAGCAGTGCCTGAAATGTTGTTAGGGACCCCAGGAAAAACTAGTGAGCCCAATAACAGATGACATCAAATAACACGTCTTAGAATTGTGTTGGGTGCTCACATCCATGGGGCATGGGGAATGTAAGCATGCATGGGCATGGATGCTTCCCAGCTTGTTTTAATGGTAGGAGTGAATATTATATTGAACACTTTCACATAAATGGAAAGTTAACCAGTTTTATTTTCTCACAGTCGTTGAGGGAATGAATGATCCATTCACTCCATTTATTCTCACTTATTTGAAAATATTTATTAAGTACGTGGGTAGGATGGGGAACAAGAAAGCTGTAGGACCTATCCTAATGGAACTTTAAAATCCAGAGCGATAGCTGCCATGTTAGGGAAACTATAGGATACTAAGGAAAAGAATAGCAGATCTAATTTATCTTATCAAGGATTATATGCTTTAGTATGAAGAAACAGGATTAATATATTAAATATTGGAGAACCACATAGAATAGTTAAGGAAAATTATATAACAGACCAGATCCCACTTTTTTGTTTTTTTGAGACAGAGTCTAGGTGTTCTCAGCTCACTGCAAGCCTTCTGGGCTCAAGCGATTCTTCTGCCTCAGCCTCCCGAGTAGCTGGGACTACAGGCACGTGCCACCACACCCAGCTATTTTTTTTTTTTTGTATTTTTAGTGGAGACGGGGTTTCACCAAGTTGGCCAGGATGGTCTTGATCTTTGACCTCGTGATCTGCCTGCCTTGGCCTCCCAAAGTGTTGGAATTACAGACATGAGCCACCATGCCCAGCCCAGATCCTACATTTTAACAAACATATTTGTTGACCAGGCAGGTTCTTTATTTAAATCAACTTTCCAATGTATTTCTCCTCGTTAGCTTATTACCTGTCATCTTTAGTTGCCTACTGAGCACGCTACTTATATTCAGTATTTGTAAAACGTGTCTCTTTATTTCTCCTCTACTCCAAACCATGATCTTTTTCTCTTCTATAGGGAGTATTACACCATCACTATCTGATTATATAAGCTAGAAACCTTTAGCCTCTTCCTTTTAATAACCAAGCCAGACATTTCTTTCATCACCCTTAATGTTAGCCACTCTCTCTATTCCAGTGCCCTGACCTCCTCCTTGTTACTCCAGGAGGTTCACTCCTGCATGTTATTTAGGATGCTTCCCAGAGTGCATCTCCTTAGAAAAGCCTTCGTTGATGGTCATTACCTCTCCACAATTTGTATAGCCAGAGCACATTAAATATGTGATGGACAAAGGGATAAAATAAAACTATTCACTATGATATTGTTCTTCTTTATACCACTTATATTCTTTTATATTTCCAACACAGATTCTAATAAGTACAATTAACACAAAAACACTGAGTCGCCCGGGCACAGTGGCTCATGTCTGTAATGCCAGTGCTTTGGAAGGCTGAAGTGGGCAGATCACCTGAGGTCAGGAGTTTGAGACCAGCCTGGCCAACATGGCGAAACTCCATCTCTACTAAATCTAAAAAATTAGCTGGGTATGGTGGCACATGCCTGTAATCTCAGCTACTCGGGAGGCTGAGTCAAGAGAATTGCTTGAACTCCAGAGGTTGCAGTGAGCCGAGATCGCACCACTGCACTCCAGCCTGGGCGACAGAGTGAGAGACTCCGTCTCAAAACAAAACAAAACAAAAAAACAAACCGAGTCACATTCTAGTCTTAGATGATTGAAAACCAGTGTGGAGTAAGTGAAAAAGTAGAGGCTTTAAGCCCAGATCAACTTGAATTTGAAACTCATCTTTACCTCTTAGTAACTGCTGATGTCTCAGCATTTAACCAAATCTCTTGTGCTTTAATTTCTTAACAGTAAAATGAAGATAATAAGACATATCTCTTAGGGTGGTGGTGATGATGTGTGTAGAGAACCTTGCACAATGCATGATTCTCTATCTTGCTTTAAAACATTACCATCAACGTTACAGTATTATGGTGATTTAAGGATTCTGTTATCAAAAAGTGATCATGGAAAGCCATGGATTTAAATGCACTGGTTTTACATCTTCTGTATTTGGTTATATTTAGAGTGATTGTCCTTATTTTGATTGATAGTGATTGATAGTGGTACTTTATTTGATTCTTTACCTTCTGTTTTTACTACCATCTTTTTCTTGGCCAATAAGCATTAAAAACTGAGTTAAGAATAAGTAAAAATAAAAGATTGTTAGTATTAATTATGAACATGCAGTGAGTCACCAAATTGCTGAAAGATAAGGTACAGCCTTCTTATCCTGCATCTGGATACTTCTGGGTCTGAGAAAGACCACCTTTCCAGTTTTCTTTGATTATTCATTTTATTCCAAACTCTTAACTGTTAGCCAACTGTTCCTCTTCCCTCTGACTAATTCAAATAGCACTAATCCTTCTAGACCCGAGAACTCAGGACCCAGGCTGCTTCTGCCACCCTGATAATTCTGAGACTTCCTGGGTTTTCACTGCTCTTAGTTCTCTTTTCTTCCACTGAATGGCCATAGCACTTAGTGCCTCTACCTTCATTCACAATCAATCTCACACTGCTTTGTGACATTTCTTGTGCAGGAGAGAGTAGTTACTTATCTTTTTTATTGTTATTTAATGTTTCCTGTATTTATAGCTTGTTTCACCAATTATATTGTCATTTCTTTTAGAATGGGGGTTATATCTTGTACTTCTTAAATCGTCAAGTCAAAAGATTTCTCAGTGTTCTGATTTGTTGACTTATTGACAGAATGTCTAAAAACAAATATATCTACAAATGTTATGGTTCATATTACCTTGGGCCTTGTAAGAATACTCTTAATAATGAACTCTAGTCCCAAAAGAAATAAACATGTACATGAAAAAATGTTTAAATGTTTGCAATAAAAATTTTAATGTATTTATAGATTTTTTAAAAAATAGTTAAAAAAAAGACTCTTCTGGTCTCTTCCTTTCTTGTTAGAAACATCATTACAAAGTATCTCTTATGAATTAGGTACTGTGCCAGATATCAACAGTTAAGACTCAGCGTTTGCAGGAATAATTTAAGAGACGCCTGAATTTAAGTGACACCTCTAGCTAAAGAAGCTCAATAGGCATTATGGAATTTGTTTTCTTAAACATCCATAAGACAGTTCAGAGTGCTGATGACTGCAGCATGGACACTGGGGTCTGTGGGGGGGAAATAGGGGAGGGACAGCAGGGGATGAGGAGTTGGGGAGGGGATAACATGGGGAGAAATGCCAGATACAGGTGATGAGGAGGAAGGAACCAAACCACATTGCCATGTATGTACCTATGCAACAATCTTGCGTGTTCTTCACATGTACCCCAAAACCTAAAATGCAATAAAATATATATTAAAAAGAAAAGAAAAAGAAAAAGAAAAACAGCCTTATGTTGGAGATACTGCTCCGTGGCAGGTTTTGCCTACAATTTTTGATTTCCTACCTTCTTGACAAGTGTTCTGTACACAGTGCTTTTTTGTATACAGTGCTCTCCTGACCATCGTGATAAGCACAGGAAAGGAAAATTACATGGTGGAAAAAAGTAAAACTGCCCCAATTAATTGATGCCACACAATGAGACAGCTTTCAGGAAACTGGATACTCTATTTAACAGCCTGTAAATTACCCACCACAAGAACCTGGGTGATTAAATGAGTGTGTTTCCTTTTCCTTTAGATAAGACTTCCATCTTATATTTTTAATTGTTTCAGCAAAGGGAAACATTGTGTTAGGCAGTATTCTTGAAAGGTTTTGAAAATCCATAGCATTTAAACCTGCAGTAGAAATGGTCCAATTAAGATTAAGTAGCTGACAACTAAAGCAAATTGTGTTAAAATAATTTTGTATATTGATGATTAATGAATATTAGAACTCAATTATCTCTCTTCACAAGTTTTATGAATTAAAAATATGTTGAAACTGAAGACTTTTGAAATGTTTGGAAATAATTTTCATTTATGTGTGTATGTATCATTGAGCTCCTGTTGCATTTAAAAACCTGTCAAGGTTCTTTGGAAGTGATAAAGGGAAGAAAGCAATAGCTGTCCTCCCTTTCACTGCTATCCCATTTTATGAGCAAACCCTGAGAGTTATCAGTACACCCAATCTGGCCACTTGGTACCGCTCTCACAATGCTAGCATCTTAGCCCAAGACACTGTCACTTCTTGTCTCTTCTTTCTGTCTTCTCTTCTTCCACTCATGACTCCTTGCAGTCTGCTTTCCATATGGTAGTCCAAGTTTTCTGATATCAAAAAGTAATAATGCATGAATTACATAAATGAAAGTAATATAAGAAATTAATAGAAGATTTTAAAACGTTATGGACATATGAATATAAAAATCATACCCTGGTTGAAGATATTATGACATACTCATGAATTGTATTAAAAAAATCATATGTTTTAGAAATAATTTTTAACATAATAAAACAACATGGTGTTAAAAGCAAGAAATGAAACTATGCAATTGCGTGTTTTCTGTTACAAAGTGGAAAGAATAAAAGAAAATATACCCAATGTCCATACATGATTTTGTTACTTCCCTGCTTAAAATCCTTCCATCTCTCCTATTGTTCTTACCATAAAACCATATTTTCATATCTTACCTTTGAATCTTCACCTTTATTTTTGGCCACTCTCCCATTGGTTCCAGCCTCCTTAGTCTTCATTTAGTTCTTCACCCTGTTAATTTTCTTCTTGCCTCAGCTATGTTTTCCATTTTATGTCTGTAATTTAGCATAGTGCCTTGCAAATAGTAGGTGCTCAATACACACTTAGAGCACCAAAATGCAAATAGTAGGTATCTCTATTTGGGATAGTTATGAGTGATATTCACTTTATTTATGTTTTTTTGTCCTTAAAACATTTTCTGTAGTGAACATATATTTTCTAATTGTCAGAAGGAAAAGAAAAAATATGCCATTCTAGAATTGGAGAGCCGGGGTAGGTGAAATTCATCTAGTCATGAGGAACATAGAAATTAGGTTATCACAAGCAGGTCAAGGATCTGTTCAGGAAAATCAGTTAGGCAGGGAATTGTATTCAGGTAACATGGGTGTCAGGTTAGGGAAAGCTGGTTCATCTAGAGCTGTGCTTTCCAATGCAGTAGCCACTAACCACATATGGCTAGTCAATTTAAATTTAAATTTAATCAAATTAAATTTAAAAGTTAGTTCCTCAGGAGTACTAGCTACATTTCAAGTGCTCGATAGCCATATGTAGCTAGTCATATGTGGACAGTACAGATATAGAACATTTCCATCATCATAGAAAATACTGCATCACAGAAAATACAGGATCTAGGATCCTACAGAGTAGATATGAAGGAACGGGAACCCATGAGAGGGAATAAAAGAACTAAGGCTTAGGTAACAAGTCTGAGCAACATGAATGTAGACCAGGAGTTTAGTTATTGAGCAAAATGACACAGCTGGAAGAATTTACTCTTTTGTCACAGGCCTCCTGAAGTCATACATGCAAGAAATTGTGTATGAGTGGTAACACAGCCCAAACTGGTATCTGTTAAATTGTATACTCTATCTCATTATGTCATAAATGGCTTCAGGAGAGGAGGGGGCCTATTGAAAAGATTACATGAGGCAAGAGTGAGACATCCTCGCCCATGAAGAATCATTACTAGAATGTTTGAGCAGTGGCTGGCACATTGAATGCCTGCCTTCTGTTTCTCATTTCACTTCCCTTCTGTATCATTTAAGATATATAAAAGTGTGCATTTTGATGATAGTAGTCACACTACAACTATCCTTAGATACATTTCAGTTTTTCTTTTTGCATATTAAGTGAATAGGGTAAAAGGCAAACAACTGACTTATTCAAACTGAGCAGAAAAGAATAAAATCTTTAATCTTGAATTTCATTGTGTTTTACTGTTTTGGATTCTTTAAACATACATGATTCGAAATATAGATACAATGTGTATTGGAAACAATCGAAACGTATATACAAGTACTATTCCCAAATACGTGGAATGGTGTTAACGTGCTTGCAGCATAGAGCCATTTTGGTTAGACAGTTATAGTAGCAGCTTACTTGTACTTTTGGTGAAATGGTAAGCTAATGATGTAGCCGTTAATTTGAATTTAGCAGACATTTTAAATATAGGTTTCTCTTACAGAGACAAAAGTTGCAATTTAAAGCTCTTTGGTGGTCTAAAAACAGCTTAATTCTGTAGTAGCATGGTAATAAGTACTAATCCAGCTTATACAGTGATTGTAGTATGTCATGTTTGTGAAAGATTGCTTAACTGCTTTCTCTGGGTTTTATGTTAATTTAAAAATATTAAACATAAAAACCTTATAACATCTTCATGCTGAGATAAACTGTTCAATTTAACTTGTGCTCAAGCAGCAGCTGTCAGGAATTATCTTGTTCCTAGTGGTTTTTGCTGTCACCTTGTTCCTTTCCTGCTAGAGACACACTGTGGGATGATAAAGTGTACCTTGTTAGGATTTATTGCTTAAATAATACCTGAGGCAAGATGAACATTGGTAACTTAGGGATTAGCTGCTGATCAAGTAATGTCATTCATTGTATTATTATCAGCTCTTAAAAATTGATAGTAGGGTGCAGAGTAAAAATTGCCTATGGATCACCTGCATTCCTTTTGTGGGCATATTCATTATTTCTTTTTGGGTGTTGTTGAGCTAAATATTTAAGAAATTGCTTATTGACCAATTTAACTACCATCATAGAAGCAAAAAAAGAAATGATGGAGATAATTTCCACTATTTAAAAGTAGTGAGGGCGATTTCAAGGTTAGTTGTAAAAAATACAATGAATTTTCTTTTAGTGATTAAACAAACTGAAAGCAGTATTGGTGTGGACAGTCTCAAATGGTGAATATGAAAATTATTGTCATTTTCATGTGAGTACATTGGCCTCTTATTTGGGAGGTTTTCATTGGAAGGCTCAACTTTCATTGGAAGGCACAACTTTTGGTTGTGGATAAGCTGGTGGGCAGGGGAAACACATGGTAGAAATAGAGTAAAGGACTCCTCTCGGTTAAACATTTGCTATAGATGGTCCACCCTGAGGATAATCTTCATGTAGAAATCAACAGTTGGATTATGGCTAGAAATGCGGATATGATGGGTTTATTGTTTATGGATTGTCGAATTTTTTTCTCCTACTTACTGCCATTTAATGCCTATTACTTCAAATTTATAGATTTATAAATGTATAACTTACCCCAAAATTTGCAGTAGGACAATGCCTTACTCTATGAAATCTTTTAATAGACTCTCTGCACTCCCCTGAAGCTGTGAATTACTACACATAGTTCACATAGATTAATCAGTTGTTAATGTTTTTGTACATTTTTTATTTTTCTCTCTCTAAATATATACATATTCATATTTATTATTAGTAGCATTTTGGCTGAACTAATAGTTTATTGCAAACATCATGTCATTTCACATGTAAATAATTTGACATGAATCTCCTAAGAATTAGGATATTCTCCTACACGACTGCAATAAAATTGTTGTACTTAAGAAATTAAAGATTGGTAGAAATTTGCATCTTATATTCAGCCCATATTCAAATTTTTCTAATTGTCCTAATAATGTCCTTAGTAGGTGTTCTTTCCCATTCTAGTAGCCAATGAAGGATCACGTATTTACATACTGGATTTTGTTTGGCTATCTTTATTTCCTTTAATCTAGATTTTTTTTTTTCTTTTATGACATGACATTTTTGGAGATCCAGAGAATTATTTTGCAGACTATTTGTCTGGTTATTCTGCACCAGATTCAGATTAGGCATTTTTGACAGGAATACTACACTGATGATTTGTATCTTTCTCAGTGTATCACATTTGGAAATACATGGTATCACTTTGTCCCATTATTGGTCATAGGAAGTTTGATCTGTCTACTAGATTTTCCCATTATAAAGGTATTTTTTTTGTAATTAATAACTCATATGAAGCCTACTTTTAATGCATTTTTCTGCCTTGTGTGTGAAAAACATTGTGCTTGCTCAGGTGATAATGATTAAGAATAGGCGTCATTGCCTGCCATAGTATGTATGTATGGTCAGGGATGGGGATGCTAAGACAGAGTAGAAGGACATGAGGAAGGATTACTCAATAACTAGACCCACAATTTGCCATGTATTCCATTTTAAGGAAAATAATGTTTGAAATTAATATTTTGTTGTTTCCTCTGCTAAAGATAAGATTTCTAGGTAAGGAAATATCTTCATATTTCAGAATTTTCAGTATAATTTTTAGAGAAGATTATATGTGATAGTAGTAGGGGAAATATGTTTGGACAAAATAGGGCAATGTTCGACTTTTTTTTTTTTTAATTTGGGTGTAGACAGACAATTTTAGAAAATAAATGCATCTCCTTGGTAAGGTTTTTTTTTTTACTTTAAAGAGATAAATTGTAACATTAATATGGCTATGTAGGTCTAAGAGGGATTGCTGGCTTTTGGTCTTATGTGCCTTTTTTAGCCCATGAAGACACTTGAATTCCTACTTATGATATATGCACTTATTATATAATCATTCTTCTTGTGTGAAAGGCTAGTGCAGCAGATCATATAAACACCTGAAGTTAGCCATTTGGCTTGTCAGCAAGGGAGGATTTATAGTAGTTGTAATCATGGTAATAACAAGGATGATATTTTGTATTTATTATTAAGTACAGAAAAAAGCACTTGCAATGTAAGTGGTCCGCAACCAATTCATATCTGTGGTGTAATGAAAAGCAGTTTGAGCCTAGAAGACCAGCAGTCTCTCTGCTTTGTAACTTTCTACCTAGAAAAAACTCTTAACCTTCTTCAACCTGATTGTTTAGAATGGGAATTAAAGCTGTAAATGTCAAATGATGTTACATTATGTTATAGAGGTGGCATTCTATCAAAATTGTGCCATCTAAATGTCCTCAGCTGCTCAAGACCTGTACTTTGTCCCTCTTTTTTTGTGTGTGTCCACATGTAGTAGGCACCTCATTAGGGAAACATTTCCAGGTTGTCCCAGATAATTAGTATTGCTTTCTGTTTGTTTCTCTAATGCTTTGTGTATGTCTCTATTACAGGCAGCTTTTATCCTGCTGAGCTGTCTTTGTTCATCTTTTCTGTTCTTCCTGGTTAGACCCTGGCACATAGTAGGCATTTAGTAAATGTATGTGGAATGAGAAAGTAAATTGACGCTTTTTTCGTTTATAAGCATGGATAGGCAAGATTTGTTTTCCTTTTTCCCCTAAAAGCAAGGAATCAGTCTTTCATCAAATTTTTATACTTATGCTTTATTAAGAGATTTTACAGATCATGCCTCTGGTACCATTAGCAGTCCAGTAATGGAGAACAAAAGATGTTTTTAAAAATACAAGTATTGTAAGATACTTTACAAGTGAGGGGAGGGTAAGAAAACATGCCAAGAGAAAAAGACCATACTAGATAAGTCTATTGCATAAATCAAAAGGGTTTATGTCATAACATGAACATGTGCCATTCCTGCTCATACATTGAATTTCAGTAGTTGGTTGCATAAAGAAGGAAAGTGTAATGAAACTGGCAAGCAAAGTATTCCCCAGTCGGCCTTATCTTTGTTCCATTTGTCCTTCAGATAGAGCTTTTTTTGCCTTTTTCAATAAAATCCATCCAGCGTGTTTTTTTTGTTTTTGTTTTTGTTTTTGTTTTTACATTTCTCAGTAACTGCACTGAGAAGACCAGTGAGATTTGGGACCTTTATAGTTCTAAGCAGCTGCTTTTAAGAGATCAAAACTTAGAATGCTGCTACATGGTATTAAGGCTCAACTATTGATGTGTCCCTATAGGGGATATGCTTTTTCTTGGGGTGGGAAGAGGAAAGAGGAGAGAAGAGCAAAGGATGACCCCTTCAAGCACTTGGGACAGTAAACCCCAATTTCCTTGTTTCCTAGGATCCTCTTTGCAAGCTCAGTGCTTAACCTGACCGAACTGGCTGCCCTTCGGCCTGACCTTGGGAAACTGAAAAAGATTCTGTACTTTCACGAGAACCAGTTGGTATATCCTGTCAAGAAATGTCAGGAGAGGGATTTCCAATATGGATACAACCAAATTCTTTCATGGTAGGTATGGATTGTATCACTATATTTGGCCCTTTGCTACCTTTTTCTTTGTAGGTGGTTACATTTTAAATCTGGAGACCTACTACTGTACACCTTTTTTTAAAAGCACCATAAGGTAGGTGCAAATATTTAAACAATTTTTCCTTCTGCAGTATATGTACGATCACAGCTAATCATTTTATAAAAATACATATATGTAACCATCTAATTATATGTTGAGCTAATTATCTGTTTTTCACAACATTCAAAATAGAATTAAAAGGTTGGCAGGGACCCTCACCCCTTGATTTCATGATCTATTGCTTAAGGCATTTAGAAAGGGCAGTTAGTCAACTCTTACTTACTAATCATGATCTTACTTACTTACTTACTAATTTACTGTATTCAGTAAAATCAAAATAGAGTTTTACAGAGAAATAAAAATTAAAGCATACTGGAGCAACTTGGGGTTTTGCCTCCCCACCGCCTTTTTTTTTTTTTTAATAATTATTGTAAGACAGAGAAGACTATTGAAAATGAATCTTTAGGTAGTGTTTTCTTTTTCCCTCATTGAGTCTTCTGAAATGGCACAGCCTTAAAATACCATGACATTTTGAAGGTGATGGTCCTTCTCTGTTGTTACTTCAGCAGAGTGTATCTCCTGAAGCTTAGTTAATGAAAGAAGTTAATAACAACTCTGAAATGGCTTTGCTGTTGGATCCTATTTGTGTAACTGCAACAGTCAAACAGAATCTATTTGTCAGTGATTTTGTGCATTTTATTTCATCTTTATTAACAGTTATCAGCAACTGGGATTGATGATATGTTTAAACAGACCCCCAACTCCTGCAAGTATGTTTCATAGTTTAGTTGACATAGAAAAACGGCTGTATAGTAATAATTCTGTGTTGTGTGCATTTTGTGAATGTTTTCCTACAATCATTTTTACAAGCTGCTTCAATTGTGAAGTAGCAGTGCTGTCAAAATAGAGTGGAACTGCTTCACATCAAATGTCTCATAAAAGGAGCAGCAGTTTTAAAATTTCATAATAAAATTAAAATACTTTATATTGAAACAATGAAAATATGTTTTAAAAGTGAAAATAAAATCATTTTGTGCTTTATCAATATGGAAAACATTTGTAATATTCTTTTGATTTCTTGAATTAGCGTCATTCTTTTCCTCAGATAGTATGTGTTTATTATCCCTGAGGAATCACTGGGAAAAAAACTAAGTCTATTTTTCCCTTTATGGGTGGCTTTAAAGTTAATGGAAGTTACATCCACTCATATCAGGGAGGAAATGTACCAAAAAGGATATTTCTGTAAACTATCTTGGATCTTTAATTTAGCATAGACTGGATTTTTAAGAATGTAAGTCATTGGGTCACATGCCCTTTGAGGGAAGCTATCTAAAAACAATTCAGCTCTCTCTTCCTCCTCACTTTCATAAAACATTGTTTTTGCTCATAGGAAATGAGACTATAAAAGTTTTGTACATTATTTTTTAGCAATGCTTTTTCTCAAGAGGGTAAACTTATAGACAAGCTTGGAGAGAGAGAAGTGGACTTCATCATCAGTTGGCTTCTTAATGGGAAAAAAATGGTTCACAGTTGTCCAGAGGAAAAATAAGAGTGTCAAAAGGCAGTCTGGTTCAGATTCTCTTTGAAAAGTATGACTCCTGCTTCCTCAAATGTTTCTTTAGTTTTCTTGCTGACTTCTGCTTTTTTGGCACTGTCAGATTTCTTTCTTGACTGTGTGGCAGTTAAGGACTTTAAAGATGACTGACATAAACACTCACCTTAAACAGAGGTTTCACTAACCCTCTGACTTATGAACACATGTCACAACTATACATTATGACCTGTAGGCCGCTGTTACAATATGTGACATATGGTGAAAACAGACTAGCTGTAAAACATCCTTCAACTTTTGGTATGTTATTATATTGGCTTCCTTATTGCTTATGTTGTGTCAGCACTTCTGTGACATTCCTTTGTATTATTCGTGTGGTAATCACCCGCACCCCCCAAATTTGCACCAGGTAGCAACTAATAAACAATACTTGTATGGAAAAGCAGTTTTTTCAGAGGAGGCATGGGAGTAGCAGAACAACACTCTTTCTGTTCATTTTTTATTCTGCTATATATTCACATTTTAATAGTAAATTTGGCTGTCTCAGCAAATATGACTTAAACGTTTGAGGGTTGGCTACGGCATTCCTGTTCTGTAAGCTGTATTTGTTCTGTGGTGTTTTGCAGTCCTGTGGACATAACATGTCTTCTTTTCAGTATTATTGATCTATCATATTTAGTGTGGAAGAAAACTAATTGCTTTGTCCCTTTAATCTTGTATACAGATGCTCCTCAACTTATGATGGGATTACAGCCTGATAAGCCCATTATTATAAGTTGAAAATATTATAAGTTGAAATGCGTTTAGTACAACTAACCTGCTGAACATCATAGCTTAGCCTAACCTACCTTCAACATGTTCAGAACACTTACATTAGCCTACAGTTGGGCAAAATCATCTGGCAGCACAGTCCACTGTAGAGTATTGGTTGTTTACCCTTGTGATCATGTGGCTGACTGAGATTGTGCTTCACTGCTGCTGCTCAGCATTGTGAGAGAGTATTGTGCATATACCATTCTACCAGGAAAAGATCAAAATTCAAAGTATGGTTTCAATTAAATATGTATTATGTTTTCACCATTGTAAAGTTAAACAGATCATAAATTTGAACCGTTGTAGTTGCAGACTGGTATGTATTACATTTATTTTGTTTAATTTGAAGATCCATGGTGTTGCAGTGCTTTATAATTTATGTGTACCTTTGTATAATCAGGACCTAGAGATCTGGATTTCTGGACCCATTTCTACCAATTTCTTCTATTTCTTGGTTAGTCCAATATAGTATATGATAGTGAAACAAGTTATTTTGGGATACCATAACCCTTCCTGTGTAGTCCCAGAACTTTTAAAAACTTAACACAGTTTCTTGTAGTAAAGGCTAAAGCAAGAAGTAGACTTTAACCAAATAGTGCTGAAGGTATCATGCCCTAGTATGAAAGTAGTTTGGATTTGAATTAGTCTCCTTGAAGCTAGTGAGAAGTGTGACAGATGTTCTGTTCTCGGTAGTATGGTGTAAAATGATGCACATCACTGACACAGAAATTCAACATGGGTAGTTGGGCCACGAAGAAAGAGGAATTGCTATATGTAATGTTGATAATATAGAAAGTTCCTGGCATTGTGGAAAAATATGTTTTGGTTTGGAGTCTCATGCAGTCCCATTAAATCATTCCATTTCCCTGTTACCTTGATATCTGATGCCACCAATCAACTCCCTGTGATATAACGCTAATGAAACTAACTTAGCTATTAGAGACATTTTGATAGATCCTGATGGGAAGCGAAGAGTTCTTTGCAAATCTAAGGTGTAGTATAAACTCTGATTAATATATAGAGGTCTTAGGTTTATAAAAATTGCTTTGAATGAGTCTGGGCTCATCATTTGCATTTGTCTTTTACCTTTACAGCCTGGTGGCTGATGTGGTTGTATTCAACTCAGTTTTTAATATGGAATCATTTCTCACTTCCATTGGAAGATTTGTGAAGCTGATTCCTGATCACAGACCTAAGGATCTGGAAAGCATCATCAGACCCAAGTGCCAAGTTATTTACTTTCCCATTAGGTTTCCTGATGTGAGCAGGTCAGTATGTTTGACTCTGTTCTCAATATTGTGTCATAAATTATTCTTCAAATGTATAGAAATTGATGTTCTTCATGCCAGTTTTAACTTTTCCGCATAAGTATGGTTAATTAGAGAATTGAGTTCTATCTCACCATGCTGTGATTTACAAAGATTTTAAATCATCATGTGTCTAACCCATCACTAAATAGTTAGTTCAGATATTGAGTTCTTCCTTTCTTTTCTTTTATTTATTTATTTGCCAAAGTAGCTTGGTGTTTTGTTTCTTTCTTTATTTTTTTGTTACGGAAGTCATTGTCAAGCATATTTCTCAACCTTTGTGTTCAACTTGTGCCCATTGATTTATATGTATGATAATAACTATTCTAGGTAAATCAGTGTTAAATCTCACTGCTTAGATTAGTTTATTTCCCATGTTATTTTTAAATTTTTTCTTATTTTTAAGTATTTATATTATCTTAATAAAGAGTTAAGTCTTTTGTATTGGTTTACACATGTACCTAATTGCCATTTCTCTTTCTCAGTTACTAAGGACGTTTTTTTATTACCCTTGTTGCTGGGCCCACCTTGAATTAGCAATGGATGATGTGGCTCAAAGGGAACATTCTGGAATTCCTTTTCACTTTTCGTTAAACCTAGCAAAACTGTTTTTACTGCCTCTAGAAATATTTCTCCTATGTGAACAGAAAGTTTACTTCAGTAGGACTCACAGTAGCTGGAGATGCTACTGTTTTTTATTGACTGCTTTCTTAAAAGAGTTCAGGAACAGCTGTTTCTTCCTCATCCCTGAAATGAAGGCAGAAAATGATTTAGTATCCATACATGCTATGCAGGAGGTCAGCATTAATTTCTGTGTTCTACACTTACTGAGTTCACCCATATTTTGTGGTAGAAACTGTAGTCATTATCTGCACCCCTATTGCTGATTTATTTGAGTGTCTTAGTTGTTAATATTTCACCGAAGAAAAATCTGCCCCATACAAAATCAGGTTAGTGAGTCATAAAATTTAAGTTAGACCATCTTGTCGAGTCTTTAGAGTACAGAAAAACGGGCCCAGAGAAGTAGAGACTGGCTTGTATTCACCTTGTCATTGTCACAATCTGGATTAACATTTAGGCCTTACGACTTCTGATTCCAATTTCTACTTACCGTTCCAGCTTCCTGTCATTACAGGTCATTTGTCAAAAACAGTTAATGATTTATTTGCTGTTTTGAAAACTATAAAGCTAAGTGGCGCCACGATCGCAAGCAATTTTCAGAATATATATGTAATTATGTATATTATCTATGTATTTATAGACGTACAGTTTTCTTATGTGTGATGAGAGAACTTCAGCTTTTGAAAAATGTAATAGTTATACTTTGCCTATGATTAACCAGAACGGTTATATATCTGCATTAAAAAAATATGAACCTTATATTTTGACGTAAGTTTTAAGTTTTTTTAATATCACGAATAGGCAAAATGCGAATCTATAAGTGAATAGATGGTTATAGCTCATCTTAATTATTACTGCTAGAGAATTCTAAATAAATGTTTTAAAATTCATTTACATCCAATATGTTTCTACGTCATATGTTTAATATACCTGTGGCAGTTGAATAGTTTATTCATTTGGGCAATATTACCATAAAGGAATCTAGCTAAATAGAAAAAGGTTAAGAAATATTGTGGCCAAATAACATTCATAAGCAAGGTCTTAGCCTAGAGTGTTATTTGAATTATTTTCAAATGGTAATTTGCTTTATGCAACCCAGACTCATATAGTGTAAGTAAGTGATTATTTGCATGAATGACAATCATTCTAACGCCTGCAGTTTCAAAACCGTATTATTTTGTTGAGATGTTGAAAAGTATTTAGTAATTCCAAAGGCAAAATAACCAAGGTGATTAAAAAATATTTTTGAATGCTTATATCTTTCTCCCTATCCATATATCATTTGGTCGTGGGAAAAATGAATTTAACTAAAAACAAAGCAAAAGATACAGTTAAATTATTAATCATTGTGCTATATAATATAATGGATATTAATTAGAGAGGGGGAGAAAAACCATATTTCCAACAAAAGAAATGAGGATTTATAGAGTTTCTGTCTGTTAAAACTCAGAGCATGTCTGTCACCTGGCGTTTTTGGTAATATTAGACTCATGGGACCTACTGCAACCCCTTGCCTTCCTCATTCTTCCCCTGCCTCACTCCCGAAGACCAGATAAATAGTAGCAAGAGAGTGTATTCCTTGAAAACATTTCATTATATGTTACATGTATTGAATATTTTGGGGATCGGAAAGCTCTTAGACGTCATAGTTACATACACATGTATTTGAGTCTTGACCACTGCTTTCTAGCTCTGTGATCTGTACCTGTGGAATGACCTTGCACTTAAGTTCATTAATGGTTGTGATTAAATCATCTCATAGGAATGATTTAGTGATTAAATGAAATAATGCATACCGTGTACCTAGGATAGTGCTTAGCATACAATAGACCCCCAACAAAGGTTATTTTATCTTATTACTCCCCGCCAAGTTCCATTAATTTATAACCATTAATTAATTTATTGGCATCTGAATATAGAGGACTTTATCTTCCCTCCACCTCCCACTGTCCTATAATTGACACATGAAAATAGAGAACTACTCTCTTAAAAGGTGAATCTAATATAAATAAGGAGATTGGTTTATTTATTTATTTTCTTTATCACCTTGAGTTAAACAATCCTTTGGCCTTACCGACCCCACCATCCATTGATTGAGCCAACTTAATTTCACTCTTGTCCTATTTTCTCTGTCTTTGTCGGTGTAACTTTCTTATTCCATCATTATGTTTACTGTCTTGCATATCCTCTCAAATATTTTACACCTTTTGTTTCATATTTGATTGGCAAAAATCCTCGTCTGTTTAAATCTGTTTGTTCATATGCTTTCCACCTATAATCATGGACTAAACATGACTGGAGAAAAGCATGTCATACTTATTAGCATGTTCTAAATGTGTGACTCCTAAATTCAGATGAGCCCTTTGAGCTACCTGGCAAGCATTTTCCTTCTTCTAGGTAATTAATCATGCCTTCTCCTTTTTTTAGAACAGTCTAAAAAATACCAAATCTTCTATCTTCATTCTCAGCTGATTACTGAGGAAATGGAAACAATGAGAAGACAACTTTTATATATTGATACCACCAGGTCCACCCAATTATGTGCTTCTTCTGGGTGCATATTCTCTGTTTTCACACCTGTTGTTAGGGATGAACTGACCTCGCTTCTGTGTAAGGCCACATCTCCACTTCCTTTCCAGAACTCGTCCATCCCTCATACTCAAGGACTACTGTCCTAGCAATTTTTCCTGGTCTATTATGCATCATCAATTTTCCTTCCTTCTGAATTATTCCTAAATGTCTTTTGTCTGAATCATTTGTATTAATATACAAAAATGTTATTAATTATTACATCTTTAAATTTTTTTTCTCCTTATTCCAGTTCCCCCTTCTACTACTGCCTCATTTCTCTCCTTCTCTTAGTAGCAAAACCTCTTAAAAGAATTGTTTATGCTTGTTCCTTCTAAGTTCTTTCCTCCTGTTCTGTGTTAAAACTATTCCACTGAAACTGTTTTAGTCAGGGTCACCACTGCCTCTAAATCCTGTGGTCAGTTCTTACTCCGCATCTTACTTATCATAGCAGCAGCATTTGACACACCATGACACATTCTTCATTTGTCTTAGGACACATAGTCCCCTGATTTTCACGCAGACTGCTGCTTCTCAGGCTCCTTTGCTGGTTCCTCATCATCATCCTGACCTTTTAACATTGGAACCACTTTGGCATTCTTTATACTTAAGGGGTTGGTGGAGGAAGAGCCCAAGATTGAAGTGAAAAGAAAAAGTAAGAGTCAAGAGGTCAACACTGAGATAATTACCCTGTGAAACAAAGGGGAGAGAGTTCTTTTTTTTTTTTTTTTTTTTTTTTTTTGAGAGGGAGTCTCGCTCTGTCACCAGGTGCCAGGCTGGAGTGCAGTGGCGTGATCTTGGCTAACTGCAACCTCTGCCTCCCAGGTTCAAGCAATTCTCCTGCCTCAGCCTCCCGAGTAGCTGGGACTACAGGCGTGCACCACCACGCCCAGCTAATTTTTGTATTTTTCAGTAGAGACGGGATTTCACCATGTTGGCCAGGATGGTTTCAATCTCTTGACCTCTTGATCTGCCCTCCTCGGCCTCCCAAAGTGCTGGGATTACAGGAGTGAGCCACCCAGCCCGGCCGGGGAGAGAGTTCTAAGGAAATAATCAGTAGTGAATTCATAGCGATGAGGTTAAGTAAAGTGATGACTTAAAAGTGTCCTTGAATTTGACCATTAAAAGGTCAGTGGCATCCACCCTGCATTCTGTTGAGTCACAAAAATGTTTCATGTGTATTCTCATGGCCAAAGAAACCTAGGATTTAGGTCTGGATGAGACCTCTGTCTGGCTGTCTGTCAGTCTGTGTCTCTCTCTCTTACACACACACACCCCTTCTTATTTTATGGATGAAGGCAGCAAGGCCCAGAGAAGTTATATGTCTTCTGGCAGTCACACAGCTAGATATAGGCAGAGCAGGAGCTAGAAGTTGTATCTCAAAATCTTCATCCAGTGCTCAGCACACCGTTTATTGTAAATGCAGTTTCGGAGGTCTTGATTATCTGATTTTTCATCTGACAGCAGATTAGCAGCATCAAATTGGGGGTATGATAAAGGCAGACTCACTGACAGCAGTAAAACGTGACAGCTGACTGACAGCTTGACGACAAGGGAGGAGAGAGATAAACCATTTTGAAAAAAAAAAAATATATGGGAAGTTAAAAAAACATAGCAGCCTGGAGCCATTCTATGGCAGGGCAGGCAACTCTGCACATTAAATAACCCCTGCAGACATTTCTCCATGATTGTACAGCTTGTACATCAAAAGGATGGCTGTGATTTATTAAGAGAGATTAAATGGTAACTGGTAAGTTTGATTTTAAGAATGTAGGAAAGTGCATAATCCACTTTTGGCAGAAATTATAAATGACAGCAAATGGAGTTCAACATTATACCTTACTCTAAGAAGTACATGAGCTGTGTTCCCCTAAATAAAGACAATAAACATCTAAAGCCTTGCTTGTGCGGTTTTAATATCCTTCAGTTTTCTATGACCAGGAGACTTGTTATTAAGCTATCATTTTTAGATCTCCCTGATTAGAGCTTTGCCATTGACCAAATTTCCCTTTTCTGCTGGTTTGCAGGCACTGGCTCCTTCCATACTGAAGGCTTCCAGGCCTGCAAGATGATTGGTGGTCAACAAAGCAGATTTTGTAATATTAATACCAGAAGATAAATATGATCCTGAGTCTTGGTAGATGAGAATTACTACTGGAATATATTGCAAAAGACTATTTTGTGTTAAAGGATACAGATTAGATTGACAGTTCGGCAGTTTTGCTGTGTGTGCTTCAAAAAGACAAATTTCCTGTGGAATTCCATGGTACTGAGTTCGTGATGCAGAGGCAGAGAAAAAAGGGAGTAATCTTGCAACCTACTAAACTAGATGCTAGGGGAGCCAGTATTTTCCTACTCTAGATCACGTAATTGTCATAAAGACTAGGCCTAGCAGAAGTAGGGAAATTTTAAATATCCAGACCTTTCTGCAAGTCTCAGTCTTATGAAATCAGAACATTCTAAGAATTTGCTTGCTTCTTTCTTTTCTTTTCCTTTTCTTTTTTCTCTTTCTTTTCTTTTCTTTCTCTTTCATTTCCTTCCTTCCTTCCTCTTTCTTTCTTTCATTTCCTTCCTTCCTTTCTTCTTTCTTTCTATCTCTCCCCTCTCCCTCCTCCCTCTTCCCTCTCTCCCTCCTTTCCCTTTCCCCTTTTCCTTCCTTTCCCTTTCCCTTTCTTTTCTCTTTTTTTTTTCTCTTTTCTTCCCTCCTTTCCTTTCTTTTCTTTTCTTTTTTTTTTTTTTCTTCTGAGAGACAGGATCTCTCTCTGTCACCCAGGCTGTAGTGCAGTGGTATGACCTTGACTCATTTCAGCCTAGACCTCCTGGGCTCAAGTGACCCTCCCATCTTAGCCTACTGATAGCTGGGACTGCAGGTGGGTGCCTCTACATCCAGCTAATTTTTTTTTGGTAGAGACAGCATTTCACCATGTTACTCAGGCTGGTCTCCAGCTCCTGGGCTCAAACAGTCTGCCCACCTTGGCCTCACAAAGTGCTGGGTTTACAACTTTGAACCACCTTGCCTGGCCTCACATCTTGCTTTCTGACAGTGTCATCTTGTAGATGGTAGAACTAGCCATAACGGCTAACCCTTACTGATTCTTACTTTATGCTCTGCATTGTACTAAATGTATTTATTTTACATATCTTAGCATTTTATTAATATCTTTACAACTCTGAAAGACATTTTTGTTGAAGAAACTCAGGCATAAAAATGTAAGTAACTGTTTACTAGTGATCACACATACAGATAGTAAAACTTTTTAATACTGTTTTAGAACCCAAACTCTTAACAATTTTGCTGTAGCTACCTTTCTCACAAAGAGAAACTCTGGTCTTTAGTACTTGACTTTGAAGAGTAAAGAACAAATGATTTATGAAAGTGAACTGACAGAAAGTATGAATGAAAGTGAGTATGTTATGGTAACATTATAAAAGAAAGAGCTCAAGGCTTACGAAAGCATATTTTTAAAAGGTTGAAGTTCTGAAAAAGAAGATACATCAAGAGGAATGGGAAATTTTAAGAAATAATTTTGATAGAAAAATTAAAAATGGGCCTAAAGAAGCAGAATGGGAGGAATACCTCAAAGAAACAGCTGTGGGCTCAGGCTGTGATTTCATGTGTAAGAAAACGTCTATTTTTATTTTATTTTTAAAGTTATGTCTCATTTATACAAACTCTCTTGCCTTACAACTTAGCTTATAGCATGAAACATGTCTTATAGGGTAGTGCCCAACCCATCACATTAGATGTTAAGGATGGGGCAGGCTGCATCTGCACAGCATCAGACATCTTCCATCTGTCCCCACACAAGATTCTCTACTGAAGGAGTGTCCATGATTTTCATGTCGCTAGATTATCTTCACTTCCAACAAATTGGATCATATAAGAATGTATTATAGACTTGCAGCAAATTACAAAATAGCATTTCTTATCCTTGAAAAAGATCATCTTTTCCCAAGGAATTCCATCAGGGAGCCGTGAATAGAGTGTATCAAAGTGAGTATCATCTTCTTCCTATAATATTCAGTTGGATTATAGGTGAAGAGAGACAAACACTCAGGCTGTCAGGCTGATATTTGTATATATTTATCAATTGTCTGCCTTCTCTGTCCCATTATATTATGCAAAAAGTTAAAATTTCTTCATTATGGTTACATATAATTAATGTAATAAGATCAAATGTTTATGTTTCCTGTGGAGACCTTGAAAAAATTATCCACTTGTTTATTTTTTAATGAAGAGATGAATAGATGCTATGTCTTTAGGAGTTTAAGTTTAGATTTTGAGTAAATTAAAGCAAATTTACTTTAGATTGAGAAATATATACTTTATCTGGGTTTCAGGTCCAATTTCGTTATCACAGAGAACATCCAATACATCATTATCACAGAATTTCATACATTTTTGTGATCATTTCACTGTCTGTTCCTATTTCCCACCACATTTGATTGTCAGAGTTGCCACAGAGTAAACAAGAGTGGGTTTTACCTATGAATTTCCTCAATTTGTAGATTTTACATCCCTGGAATAGGGATTATATAAAGAGCATTTCTGCTTTCCTACCTCCTACATTTTTGACATTGAAGGAAAGAGGGAAAAGATGTTGGTCATTTGGGATAATCTCATTTATCAAAACCCTACAAATTTCTCTGCACGTTTCTCTTCATCATTTCTATGTAGCTGAAATGAGAAGCCAGAACAGCGGTTTATGGACGTTGCCTAACCAATTTAGAAACAAAAATAGGGAATTTTAAAAACAGTGTGAAAACTTTAAATGAAAACTCCCAGGCTGTGCAAACAAAGGCGAGGCGCCTAAGGGCTTTTTGAAGAATTCTTATTAAAGAAAACACTATTTTACATTGCAAAGCAGATGTGTCAGAAAGCAACAGCAGATTTGTAATTCGAGAATTTGTGGATTGATAGGACAGAAGGCAGCCCCCATGGCTCCCCACGGAAAACTTTTTGTTTTCTGCCATCAACAGTTCTGCTTTTGGGGAGGTTGCCAGAAAACACCTTAATCTTCTTACCACATGTGGTCATATTTCTCAGATATTTTGAGACAGTATTAATGTTAGACATATTAGTTAAACTACTGCCTTTGCTCTATGAAATTATGAAATAGGTACTGTCTTCTTCAATATTAATCTAAACCTATAGTAGAAGAAAAGTTTGACTTTACAAACGTAAACGTAACCATATTTGCTAACAGTTATTTTGGCTCTTCAGAATAAATGCAAAAACATGTTTCTTTTGAATGTCATTAAAAGATTATAGAATCATTGTATACAAAAACTTTTGATAAATTATTCTAATGTGTAACACTACTCACTATCAAGAAATCTCCTTTATATCTAATACAAATCTTTCATGCTGTGTTAGATTGTAACTGTCTTCCTCTTAATTATCTTTGTTGAGACAGTTTCATTGTGTATGTGTGTGTATGTATATGGTTACATGGAATAAGCTCTTATTTACTCAAAACATATTTTTGAAATGAAATTATTCATGTTAACACCTAATTACAATAGTTAGATTTCTGCTCTCTTCAGTTCAGCAGTTATTCCACCAAAAAGAAGTGCTCTGAATTCAGTAGCAACACCAAAAACTGATTTCATTATAAGATGATATACCCTATTCATCTCAAGTATAAAGAATATTTCCTTGATTTTAAATCATAGACTTAATGTCTGTTTTTTTCTTTGGTTCTTGTAGACCTGTCCTAAGAAATATAAGATAAGAAGCAAAGGTCACAGACAATGCAGAGAAATGACTAAAAATTAAAGAACATACTCAGCTAGGGACACCAGCCCTAAGGGCATCATGGAGCAGGGCTACTGCCAAGTACAGATGAATGTCATTCAACAGACTCAAAGAAGGGAATCAACAGAAGGTCCACCTGGTCTCTTTTCCCCTTGTCAGACTCAGAGGGCATCACTGAGCTTCCCATAGCACAGTGACTGATAAGCAGTATAGGCCCAGCAAGGCAAGAGCAAAGTATAAGTTATATACTCTATTCATTAAATGAGGGCTGTGCATAATGCATGCTGGAAAGATTTCAAGTGCACTATTTTGAAGAATTAAGCATTGGTTGTCTTTTAAAAAGTTACTTATTCCAGTCATTCCATTTTTGGTAATGCTGACTTAAAAGATGTAAGTCAGTAGTACAGTATACAGGGATTCCAGTTTGCGTTTTACCTCTTAAACTACAACTGTTCAGCCTATGGCAAATTACTAAACCTCCTAGAGCCTCAGTTTCCTCATTTATAAGCTGAAAATTGAAGTAGCAGCCCCCCACCTTAGGTGTATTATGAGGATTCAGATAATTATTATAATGTGTTGACTACAACCTACAAATTTTTGGCAGATTTTAGTATTATCACCACTTTTGTTATCTATTGATCAGCTTTTTGGCAAGTTTATCCATTCAGCGTGACTCCAACCTGAAAAGTAAAGGGGAACAAAATTCTGAAAACTCTAGTAATTGTATAGATCTAAAGTTCATCACTAATTCAAATAAATGAAAAGATAGAGACTGTCTTATAGTCAACCAATCCATATGACAGCAGCTAAATGGTATAACTTAGCAATGTGAGTACTGTGTCATGTGACAAGAGAAGTCACGTGTACTGCTGTTCTGTGACATCTGCTCAGCGAGTATGATATTCATACATTCCACTGGGGTGATGAATGGTGGATAAGTGGAGATCAGTACAGACATAATTCTGGTTGTTTAGTATTCTAATTTAGAACGCTGGGAAATGTTCTGTGAAGTTTTCCATTAAAAAGTAAACAATTTAGAACATACCATAGAAAATTAAGCTATTACCCAGAATAATCTCTTATCTAGAGTGGCTTGTTGCTTAAGAAATTCCTGATAAAAGACTTGTTATGTAGAAAATTCTTTAAAAATATGCCTCAAAGGAATTAGATGTAATGAAATATACTTCCCAGTAATTTAATTCTTTGAGGGTTTATATATGTCATTGTTCACCCAATGTCTACTAAAAGTTTGTTGTTTATGTGCTGAATACAAGATATTCTGTTATATAAGGATAAATAAGACAGAGTTTCTAATCTTAAGGTTAAGAACTTTGTAGAAATAATAGGCATACTCAGGTGACTTTAAGTACAAGATAGAAAAACGATGTGATTTTTATGGCATTTGAGCTGGACACTAAGACTGACTAAACTCTGGGCATAATCACAATGACTATCCTTTATCAAGTGCTTTTTCTGGGCATGCACTTTGTGTACATTACTTTTCATCTTTACCAAACCTCTGGAAGCTAGATACTATTAACCTCATTTTGTGAGTGAGGAAACCGAGGTTCAGAAGGTTAAGCTTGCCTGAAATTGCATAACTACCCAAACTATCTGTCTCCAATACATGCTTCTATTAATGCCATGTTATTTCTTGCTATTAGGGAATGGGAGTGAGTTAGACTGAGTGAGAAGGCACATTATGAAGAGAGAATATAGGTACACAGAATTGTGAAAGTAAATGGTCATTGGATTTAGAGGAGATTAATTACCTTTAACTTAGTTGTGTGAGGCGGTGGTAAGACTATAGATGAGATTAAGACTGAGGAATTTAGACTTTGGCTGATAGTCACTTCGGGAGCCACTGTTACATTACAGCATAGATAATTGGGTATTGATGAGTAAATATTGATAGGAAAGGAGGTAGGAAGCAGAGAAACAAGTGAAAAAAACTGCTAGAATAGATTACTAGAGATGAACTAGAGAACTGGCATAGGGATGGAAAGGAGGAAGCATACAAATAAACTGGTTGTACATTTGGCAAGTTGATGTGACAGCTTGATGGAGAAGTGTCAGGGTGCTTTCGAAGTATTGATTATAGTGGCTGGGGAAGATCTGTGCTATTGGAATTGAGAAAAAGATTTGCTGATATAAAGATGGTCGATTCAAAGTTGTGTATATTGAGTCAGAGATGAATCAGAGGCTTGTTTAGATGGAGTTGACCTGCAGGAAGTGTGATTTGTTACATTGACCTACATTTGCAGAAGGTTTGGTTGGATTTGCCCTTTCCTTTGACATACTTGATACTGCTCAAATTACTGTTTTTCAAACAAATGTAAGATAATTGTTTCTTATCATTTGTTACTGCATCATAAAAATTGAGTGCGAAATTTGTAAAACCATCACATCTTTTCAACTCTTTATTTCTGGGTAAGCAGGAATATATTGAATTACTCTTCTCTTTGTCTTCTCAGAGTTCAAAAACATAATTACTTTTGGTCTATTTGGATAGAGAATCATGAGATGAAGTACTGTATATTGATAATACAGTATGATATAATGCCTAACAAAACTGACTTTGATGTCAGACAGAGCTGTTTCAATACCATGTCTTCTGCTAACCAGTTGGCTGCTGTTAATAAAGTTGCTTGATCTTTGCCACCTCTTTTTTTTTTCCTTACTGGTCAAGTAGAGGGAGTAATTTTAGTCATGTTGCATTGTTGTGAGAAATAAATGAGGTATTGTGTGAAAGATACTTGGCAAAATTCTTGAGGTATCATAAGCACTAAATAAATTATTGTTATTGTTTTAAATTTGCGTATTCTCAAAACAGTATTATTCTTGCATTAACCTATATGTAATGTCTTTAATTTTCTGTAGAGCCAGAATTCTGCCACAAATTATAATCCAGTCCGACTCCGGTAATTTTAGGAGTATCATATGATGTTTACTCTATGTCAACTTAGTGTTTTGTGATTTTTGATTAACGGTTGCTTGCTCTAGTACTAACTACCTTACCATGCTGGACTGAGTGCCAAAATTCTACTTAGAAACATTGCTAAGAATATTAAATTATTTTTTTGTTTGTTTGTTTTTTCAGTCTTCTTACTGCATCCTCACATAGTGGGAGGAATGAGGGGAGCTATCTGGGGTCTCTTTTATAAGGGCAGTAATATGGTTGTGATCTGTGTCCCTACCAAATCTCATGTTGAATTGTAATTCCCAGTGTTGGAGGTGGGGCCTGGTGGGGAGGTGATTGGATCATGGGGGCATTTCTCATGAATGATTTAGCACCATCCTCCTTGGTATTATCCTCAGATAGTGAGTTCTCCTGAGACCTGGGCCTTTAGAAGTATGTAGTGAAAGTATGCATGTTCCTTCACCCTCTCTTGCTCCTGCTTTGCCCATGTAAGATGTGCCATACAAGATTTCCCCCTCTCCTTCCACGGTGATTTTAAGTTTCCTGACGCCTCCCTAGAAGCAGAAACCACTTTGCTTCCTGTATAGCCTGCTGAACCATGAGCCAGTTAAAACCTCTTTTCTTTGTAAACTTAAAAAAAAAAAAAAATTAAATCCAAGTACTTTCTCTGTGTGCACTTCTATTGTGTGTTTTGAGGGTCTTCTGCACTTTTGGCCTAATATGAGGTGAATTAAAGAACTTTCTCACCTCTATAAGGTTTATATCATTACCGGCTATCCACAGAGGTGCTTCTGTGAGTGATTAGAAATGAGAGGCTTTCCCCTGTGGGGGTGGCTGGGAAAAGTGTAAATTACTATTATCGGTTTATTCTTTCTTTTTTTCAGAAACTAGTTTGCCCTGTATCATGAGATTCAAAAAATTAACTTTGAGAATATTGAAAAGAAAGCCTTCCTACTATGTTATTTTCAATAAATGATGCCTTAGTCCATTTAAAAAAGAAATGGTATGTTTTTCTTAAGTTTGGTTATTTTGTTCTTATATTTGACTCAATGTTGCCTACAAATTTGTTTTTATTAGTAAGTGTTCTCATGAAACTAGTTATCAAATAATTTTTGCTATGTTTTGGAAGATTTCTGTTTCATTTTTCAGTACTTTTAAATATGTTAAAAATATTTTGTAAAAATAACAGTGAGAACTTCACATAGGATATTTAGTTATAATTTTTTTTTAAATTAAGGTAAGCTCACTAGCTGCACAAATGATATTCAGACATTCCACATGGGTGGTGAATGATGGTAAGTAGATTGATCAGTACAGAAGTAATTCTAGTTGTTTAGTGTTCTGTTTTAGAATTCTGGGAAATGTTCAAATACTTGGCCCTCCTTCAGTAAATTTATATTTTCTTGCCTGTTGTTCTAAGCTGAAACTTTGATCTTGTTTCTTAGGTAGTCATGAAATGAAAATGGTAGAAGTTCTTCCTTATTTCTTCCTTGGTCACACACTAAAATTTACTTAAAATTAGTGGGCATCAAGAGAAGAAATAGCATTTTAGCAGCTTCTTCTCTCCTGTATATTTTCATGTATCCATGGAAAAATAGTCCTCATATGCAATTCATTACATAATTGGGAATGTGCTTCCTGTTCCTATCATTAGCTCTTGAGTTCATGAGTCTGGACTGCACCTCTAAATGTATTTACATGTAGAGAGCTGATTTATCTGTTTTCGACACCCACCTATTTCAGATCTAGTGCAAATCTGCTTTATTAACTATCTATTGATACCCTGAGTAGACCAAGTCATCTGTGAGTAAAAGATGGGTCTAGTCAAAGCTACTATATTTCATTTTTATAATGTCAAAACTCATTTTATAATACTAAATCCTTAAGTGCATATAATTGTTATTTTCCACTAATTGAAGAGGGAGCTTCTGTCTCATGCTGTGAGAATAGAATGAAAAGAGACAGTGGGACAATAGAATACCCAAGACTTAGTGATAAATTCTGTTGGAAACAGAAGACAAGGAGAAGACAAGGGGTGGGGGTTCAGGGAACTCAAAACAATTCACAAGTTTTAGAAATGTCTTGTATTATTAACTGAAGTAGAAAAATCAGACAAAAATGTCAACCACATTTCCACTGTAGACAGATTCATTCTGTTTTCAGTTTTAGACAATCAATTTTGTTTTAATGAAAAAGTAGAATCAGAACTATTCAGAAATGAAAAGGCATCTGTGAAATAAAAACTTCAGAAATCTTCCCATCCGAATCTGTCATCTGATAGCTGGGGAAACTGCAGTAGAGAGGTGTTTACCTGAGGTCATTAGGACACTATGGCAGCAGAATCAGAATTTAGAAGCAAAGTGAAAAACTTCATGAGATTGTTAGGCATGTGGCACTAGAGTCATTCATTGCATTAGTAGTTAGTAGAATAGGAATAATCATCATTGACAAAATAGATCCATTTCTTTAGGAATAGATGACATTCAGAAATTTCTTAGAAGAGTTGCAAATATTTCAGTTGCATCACAACTTGTGACTATTTTTCACTGAAAATAATTCTGTTTCTCTGATCTGTAACTCATTTTGAGATGAAAATGCATATGACTCAGTGCAACTCCACTTGCTGATAGCATATTTTGTTCTTCCAGTAAATACTGGGCTACTCATATAAAACTTATTCGAAGAGTGAGAAATAGGCGTTTCCAGATTTGAAACTCAGAACCTGTAGGTTATTTTCTCGTCTCTCTTTTCTGGGATTTGGTATCACAAATCCTGAGTGAACCATCAAATTTTTAAATGCTTTCTCTTTGCAAGTTTTATATAAATTATGTATCTTTTATGATTAAAATTTTTTATTAAGCTCTGCCTCCAGGTTTGTCTCCAGAACCTGTTTAAATTTTCCATTGCAGGATGGCTGTAGCAACATTCCTGTTCTGCCTCTCTCTGGGTATCAGGTGAATCCCTCTTTTTGTCCCTGAGTCCTGTTGCGATAGCTGGCTGACGTCGCGAGGGGTGGGCTGATGTTCTGGTCAGGTCAGAGTACGGGGTAGGGCAAGGGGAGAGTTTCATGTGGTATAATGTGGTACAAGAGGGAAGAACATAAACTTATGAGTCAAACTAGGGTTCTGGTCTCAGCTTAGCCACTTTCTAGATATGTATCTTGGTCAAATTATGTCCCCTGTTCAGCCTCTTAGATTCTCTAAGATAAATTTTAGGGATCAAGTGAGGATCATGTGAGAGAGAACCATAGGTAAAATCTTTCATACAGTGTGTAGAATATATTCCCCGCACATCTCTCTGCCCTTCCTGTGTGTGAGGTCACACCTACTCCTCTGTTATACTTTATCAACTTTAATCACCACTCATAGGCATCTGAAGTGACCTCTTTTTGTTGCTACCTCAATTTCTAATGCTTTGAGGGATTATTAAAGTATATGACTTAATTTACTCTTGTATGGGTAATCCACATACCACTACCATGTTTTGTCAGTGTTTTCTTCCATCTCTTCCCTCATGACTAGCTTAATTCACTCCAATAACTTTTTGCAATGTAAGTCCCAGTCATTCCTTTTATGGAACTTGGGATACTCATCTCCCTTTCCTGCTGCTTATGGGTACGTTTCCCCTCCTTTGTTTTGTTTACATTTTATTATTTTGTCTTTGTTATGTTTTATTCAGTGGCTGTTTTTCAGCATTATCACTGTGGAACAGGGCTGTTATGATCAATAACAATCAAATGTTCATATCATCATATGTAATCTTTGAATACTGGACTCCGATTGAAAACCTCTTTCTGTTACTGCTTGTAAGTATTTCTTTTGTCCTGAATGTGCAGGTTGGGTTGAAGGTGCAGTACTTCTACCTGTAGGTAGGTGATTAATATTGCAGGTAAGCATTAATGTGTTAATAGATTTTATTTTATGTTCTAAAAAGAGACAGTATGTCTTAGGTGTATTGTCAGAAAAAAGGCAGTATAAGATTTTATAGTTTACTGTAGCACAAATAATGTACCCAGAGATAACTTGTTTTGGATTCACAAACTCTTCTAGTTATTACCAAAAAGATTACGTTAGAATTTTGACTCTTCGAAATATAATCCTTAGGTGATAAAGCATTTTCTCCTTCCAGTTGATGAAGCGTCACTCCACGAAACATGGCTTTGGGGGTCTAGTTGTGTGGCTTGTATTAATGAAGTACAGTAAACCCCCCACTTAGCATTGTCAATCAGTTCTTGGAAATTTCGACTTTAAGTGAAACAGCATACTCAAATAATACCATTTTGTTCAGTGTTGTTTTGTTATAAAGTTGATGAGGAAAAAAAATTGGTTTTGTTAATTTTTCACTTAAATTTGCACTTTCCAAGAAACTGTTGAAGCCGTTAAGTGAGAAGTCAGTATATGACCGTATGCATCTCCTCAAATACTGTGATTGTTTTTCTGCCTTAAATAAAAGCCAGTGAAACCACAGTTATAACCAGGTTGGTAAAACATAGCCCACAGCAGTGGTTTTTCCATGTTAAGTGCACATCATAATCACCTGGAGAGCTTTATAAAATCCTGATATCCAAGGCCGTTAAATCAGAATATCTGGGGTTGGAACCAGGTTTCGGTATTTTTTTAAAAGTTCCCCAACTTATTGTACTGTGAAGCCAAGGTTGAAAACCACTGAGTGAAAGCAGCTCTACCAAATTACAAACCGTGGAAGGTCCACATACCTGCAGTAGCCTCTCTTGGTTGCAACATGGCACCCTTTTCAGTATTGCCAAAATTATGTTCCTGTCTGCAAGTGTCCTCAGGCAATCTATAGTAAAAAAATTATGTCTCCAAGAAAATGAATTTGTATAATTTTCTGGCTATCCTGATGAAAAATAAGAAAATGTTAAAAATTGTATTTATCCTTGATCTCTTTCTTCATACGTTTTGGCATTCCTCCATTTCCCATTGACTTAACGTTCAATTTTTCTCTTCACTGTTTTTCTTGGGTGACATTGGGAATTTTTACCATCTGATGAAGGCAGATGTATTTTCAAATAAAAATGTCTTAAGCATTTGTTCTTCCTACTATTCCTTTCTTTGGCAGAATATTCATATAGTTGATAAATAGTTTGCTTTCTTTAAATACCTTTCATATAATCTTTGTAGCATGTTTCATGGGTATTTTAACCTAGTTTTATGGTTTTTCATGAAATAAGGTATTTTCTAAATATGTTATGCTGAATTTAACTGAAATAAGCAGTTGTACTGTATGTCTTTAAAATGATGATGGTATCTTGCATTTTAGGGTAACACTTTCATCCTGAAAGATTCCAAAGCACACTGAGAATGGTTACAAATTATACAGTGCAGCACAGTCACCATTGTAGAGTGAAGCATGGCAGCTGTTTAACAGCTCATTGCAACACTACACAGGAGGTTAGGGTACGAAGTGAAGAATAATAGTGGATTCACTTGAAAAAATTGCCAGGGGGGGTGAGGTAAGCAGAATGTAATTACCTAAGTTGGAATTTATCCAGGACATAAGGCTAACACTTCCAGTCTTAGAAGAGAAGCTCTGATTCTTTAATAACCATGTACTTTCTATGTAACTGAAATGTAAGGGTGCTTCTAGCCTCTTCAAACCATAAATGTATGCTCAGTGTTCCAGTTGAGACTTAAAAAGAAAATACAAGGCCCTCTTTTAAAAACCCACATGTTCATACTAACTTGGGGATGATAGATAGGCTCTTATTTGCATGCCATTTTTGGCTCTTAATGGCTGTTTGGAGCTTGTTGAGGATTCTAAGATATGCAAGATTAAAAATGAATTCTATGATAGATTGGTAAGGTCTGCCATGGGCATGGCAAAGTAGTGCTTGCATCTGTGCTGTGTTTTCTAGATCCAAGACTTGGCTGCTAGTTTCCTGGGATGATTTAGCAATCCTCTTAATTATTTTTAAACCTTTGGATTAATTTTGATTACTCTTTCAGACATACTTAAGTTTTACTAAGAAACTTTTAGAGGAAAAGAACACTGACCATTTTTTTTAGTAAATGTCAATGTTGGGGTTAGAGATAAAAACATATAACTTTATGTCAAAAATCTCAATGCAAAAATGTCTAGCAAAGTAAGCAAATGGTGTCAGATTGGGTTTTTATTTGGGAAAACAATCACATCAACATCTGAGAGAAGCAAATAATAATTATGTTTAGGAACACAAGGTAGAATAAACCTGTTACTAAATCAAGGTCAGAACTGAACACTGGAATTTGGTTTGTTTGAGGAATAAACTTTGGAACATAGGATAACAAGTCCCTGGCTCTGAAACCAGCACCAGGGATAGCTCCCAGTGATGGTGACTTTTCTGTGGCTCTTCAGTTCTTTCCCATTCAGACTGCCGCTCCATCTAGTGCTTCCAGCTCTGTGGCTTAGTAATGCCTATAAAATCAGGAAAATGGACCCTCTCATCCTGCTAATGTTAATATTAGAAATAAGTTTATAAGTGAGGTACTATAAAATTTATTTTGCATATCTTATTTAATTCTTACAACCTAATATACCAGGTATTATAACTCACATTTACATATGAGAAGATAAAGTTAAGTAATTTGCCTGTAGCCACATTTCAAATGAATGATAACACCGTAAGTTAAACCTTGATGTGTCTGACTTCAAAGCGTGTGTTCTTAATAACTGTACCACAAAGTTACATGAGAATGAGGTCATTGGCATGGCACTTGCTTCTTATAAAGCAAAATAGCTATAGGAACATTCTGGGGGTTTAAAGCATAGTTGAGGAGGAAATTTAGAATGCTACTGGTAACAGTCTAGGTTATAGATAGTTTATATGTTCTTCTGTCTTCCAGAATCACTATGGATAGAGTGGTTAGAACTCACAGACAGTTTCTTGCAGTCCTTTTGGCAGGATCGAAGTTGTTTGACTAGAAAACAATGTTTAGTTTGTTTAGAGAGAATTCTTGCATTCTTATAAATTTGGTGAAAGTAATCTGTAAATCATTTTAAACTTGTGATATTTTGATTGTAGGTCCTATATCTTTGTCGTGTTCCCTACTTTATTTCCTCCTATTACACACTGGTATCAATGGCTTGTAAAAGACCTTCTTACACTCTAATTAGAGAATATGAAACTATAAGCTTGCTTTTAGTTAGATCTATGACTCTAATGTTAAAAACACAAGGACGAAAAAATTATGGATCATCTTTCAATCTATAGTGCTGTGTTCTGACTCTTCTGAGAAGTTGGTTTTCTTTATATTTTTAGATATTTTCAAGGAGGAACTCTAAACCAAAAGAGATTGGTTGTCCAACTTAAAACAGGCTTGGCCTAAGTAATCATCAAAAATTCTAAATAGGATGATAAAATCATATTTTCATTTGATGATGGACCATGTGGCAAAAACAAACTTTATTTAGTTATCTGTGTTATAAAATAATTTTCATACCTATATATAAGGAATAAATACTCAAGTTTACACCTGTGGTCTTGTAAGTCAAGTTTGAACTTACCTGAAGTAAATTCAAATGTTCCGGTTATAAGACTCCTAAAAATGCCTTAGAGTGGAAGGACTGACAGGCTTTTAATCATAATCATGCTACCGTCACTTTTGAAGTTTGTGTAAGTTATCTATTATTGTACCTTTATGACAGAAAAAAAAACAATATTCTAAGAACAGTGTGATAATATGATTGGGAAGATTTAGGAGGCATATGGTGGTAAATAGCTGGAGACGGTTTTTCCATGGCTTGTAGTTCAGGTGTAATGATAGTGTGTCAAATTCTACTTCTATGGCTTTTAAATCTTTATAGGTGGGTAATTTAAAAAATTTGCAAAAGTAATTGAGAAGTAATCTAATAATTTATATGATGTCTAAAAGGACATATAAATCATTATGCACGTCTTAATTGTCTTTCTTTTAGAGGATATTATTATTAAGAGGGGTATGTGTGTGTCCATCTGTCTGCATGTATGTGCACCTCCATTTTGGGTACTTTGAGGCAGTTCTATTGCCTTTCACACCAGGCTTGCAACCCTAGCTGCATATTAGAATCTTGTGGAACTTTCAAAAATCTTTATGCCCAGGTAGTAACCTAGACAAAATAAATCTGAATTTCCAATAATAGAACTGAGATACCAGTATATTTTTAAGCTTCCTAGGTTAAGAACCAGTGATAAAATACATGAATACTTAGTAAAGTATTTATAGCATGTGCACATGTAGCTAATTGGATGGAGAAGAGGAAAGAAAATTTTACTTCCAATACAGAGAAGAGTTTTTTGGAGGGTTGTGGTAGGTTGCTTATTGAAATAAGGTGATCAGATAATAATACTACATAAACTTTAGGCTGAAAGATAATTTCATTTAATATCCTTTCCATTAGCAGTGACTTAAGTGAAACACCTAAAGAAAGATATAAAAGGCCCACAATTCACCTGGCCACTTGTGCAGTTTTTTTCTTGACTCCAGCTGCTAGCCAACTTATGACCTGAATCTTGATGATTAATAGCTCTTATAATATTTTCTTAGCTAGTGTAACTTCAATAGCAATACTTTTTCTTCTAATGTCTTACCCTTATAAAATAGCACTAAACTATTTTTCTCAATAAATTCTACTGACACATGGTCCCCTAGATTAATTATAAATTGCATAGAAGTACTGCTCTTTGTCAGTTTTAAATGTGTAGCTTTATCTTCTCTTTCTCCTTGTCTTTCCAAGCTAAATGGAATTAGAAGCTTAAAGAAACCTAATTTACATGGAATCTATTTCTGTCTCTTATTTTAAACAATAGTGCCATTAATTTTAATTCTAGGCTCTTTGGTTCCTCTACTGTTTTCATTATTATTATAATTTAGAAAGAATCATCTCTATCTTCACAAACCCATTTATTTTACAACACTGTATAAACATCTTTTTAGAGAATAATTGTCCTCAAATGCTAACTGTTATTTTTAACCTAGTGGGCTCTCTCCATAAATTGAATTGGGATTACCATATAACTTTTTCTTTTATTCATCATCATCATCTTTTTTTAAAAGGTGAAGATGAAGGGGGGAATGAGTAAAAAGGACTTAGACAATTATGGAAATAAATATTGGGCTTCTTTGCCATGGGTACTTGAAAACAACCCAAAGTTGATAGAATGAATAACTTTAGGGCTTAGATCATTTATCATTGAAGTTACAGTGTTGGCACAACCCTGAAAACATTTTCTTATAGGATTTTGTAGACATTTCACAATAAATGTATTTTGTTAAAATGGTCTTAGGTCCTATAAAGCAGAGTCTGTATTCTAGGAGGAATTCTTTTGCAGTTATTTAATAATGTTCCTTTCACAGTGTCTCCCTGCTTCATATTTTTTGTTCCCACTACAATGCCAGTGTCTTTGACCAGAGAGTAGTGTATGGTAGATGCACCTGACAGCAACAACCTAAGCATACCCTGAGAATGACTGTATGGCAGACATACTGAATGTGTGTTCAGAGTTCTGAGCTAAGGAGTCCGGGAGTGACCAACCCAGAAATTCGTTCCTTAACGATGAAGAACACCTGAGCCCCCAGTCTGTACCTCATGAACAGGGGATCAAGGCCTTTGCTTTGAGTTAAATGAAGGTTGCCAGGTGGAGGGAGGTAGGGGGGAGATGCTAAGTGAAAATGTTACATAAACTGCATACTTTGTGCAAGGTTTGTGACTCCCCTGACAGGTGTGCTCCCACTGGACCAGTGGTTCCCCCTGCCAGTTTGCTGGCCCTGGTCTCTCTCCTCTGTATGTAAGCCTCCAGTAAAATCCCACGTGTCCTTCGATGGTACTGGGTCTCTTTTCAACCCCTTGAATGTGTTGTCGTCTTCACTGGATTTGGTAGGGGTTTAGCACAACAGGTAAAGACAGCTAACACTGATTCTTAGCTGTTCCCTTTAAATGATTGAAAGGAAAGAAAATGTGGCCTTCAAGAGTTATATTTAAGTATGGAAACTGTTATCACTGAGATGCTGACCTCATGACTTACCCTTTGAAAGAGGGCAAAGTCATATCAGAAAATGCAAAGAAAGTGGGTTGGTTTGGACATAACAAAGACCTTGACTATAGTCCTGTTGAAACACTTATAATCAGTAAAAGGCAGAGCCAGTTCTTTTTGGTTTAGGCAACTCTTGAAATGGTATGATTTAAGGGGTAACTGAGAAGATTCAAACTCTCCTTCAAGCATCTCCCTAATACATCCTTAAATTCTGTCACCATTGTGAGAAGTAGTTCTTACTGAAATCCATTTTTGGAGTTGAAGGTTGCCAGATAACTCCTGAAAATATATATAAAATTTCGTGGCAATGTGTATATGTGCATTTTTTTAGAAGATTCGTAGCTGTCATTATAGCTTCATATATCCACAAAGATTCTTTTTAAAATCAGGTGTCCATCATATAGTTTTAGTTTATAATTTAATCATGGTTATTTCCTTCTGGTTATCTCACTAAGATGAGGAATTAACCTCTAGATCCAAAACTATAACTTGGATGTTCTGACCCCCAAATCTTGTGTTCTTTCCGAGGAACCCAGAAGGTGAAGGAGTTCGAGTAAAGGGTAATACAGATATTGGGGCAGTTGGACTTGAGTGAGGCACTTCAGGTTTTATGTACCTACCTAGAGGCTCACATGATGGTAGTATTACGTATGAAAGGCTCAGCAGGTGAGGTGGGTCAGAAGATAGAAAAGGTGACGTGCAAAGAAGGTTGAAAGGCAGTAAAGCCAAACTTAAGGTATTTTTCACAACTTTTAGAGCATCTCATAGTAGAGGAAATTGGAATTGCATCGCCAATAGATTTTTATTATATGCCATGCATCTCATACTTTTTCTTTTGCATTCTTTCATAAAATTTCTGAAGATTTATCATGACTTCCAACCTTTCGCCATCTGCTCCCGAATATCCTAATGATATATAGTAACAGTAACTTTGTCACATTACTGCCTTTAAAATTATTCAATACCCTTCAGTTGCTGAATTAATTTATATTTTAACACTGTAGTTTCTAGGGCAGGTGTTATTAACAGTATTTTTTAATATGGGCAAATACAGTGTACTTATATTCTAGAGGCTCAGGGTCTAGTGAAGAAGAAAGAAATAGAAGAGTATGAACAGCAAGAGCACTTAGCTTTAGACAGTAGATCCTTTATATTTATGATTTCCTTTGTTTCTTGAAACAGCCCTGTGAAACAGGTACTCTGTCTTATTTTACAGTAGAAAATCCAAAGTGTAAAAATCCTAAGCACCTTGCCCAAGGTCCTACAGGCAGTCAGATGGCAAGGCTGGCCTCTGGCCTTGGCCCTTGGATTGGAGAACCTTCACGTTTCATCACTCTTCTGGTATTGCTTCCCCTGGTCATCGTACCATGTAATGTGCACAATCTGGATGAGGTACAGCTGAAGTAAAGTTAGGACAGGGATTGCAGAGACGATGACATTGGAGCTGTGTCTTGGAGGATGGAAAAGAGTTTCTTTGCCTATCTAACAGGAGCAGGAAAGTATTTTCATCCGAGGGGAATACTCAGACATGGTATTACTTGTCTTTTAGAAAGGCAGTAGTTCCTCATAGCAGTAGCTTGGGGTGGGACTATCTCAGGGTTTGTGAACATAGTGCAAAGTTAGAAATCTAATTCACGTAATCTGAATTCCTTGCTGCCTCACAATACCTCTTTTTAATTCTCTGTAGTTATATAAATAAATGATCTCTGGGAATTAATCCTGTATTAATTAGGAATTAATTAATTAATTGGGAATTAGTTCACTTCCTGAACCCTAACCCTAACCCATAGTTCCTACTATTCATCTATCTGCCCTTTTGCCCAGATGTTACCAGCCCTATATTTAAACATTAAGATTCTCACCTAGTATGTAATTGCAAGAACTAATCAATGAAACCTTTATTTGGGCCAACAAGGCATCTGGGTCCTGAGAGTAAGTTCTGGGGGACCCAAAGTTGTTAAGTCCTTGCTACCCAGGAATTTTCATTGTCCATATTTTTATGGCTAATGCAAATTCAGCATCATACAAAATAGTTTTGCCAAATTTGAAAAATTGATATTTGTGTTTTTATGGATGTTTATTTACAGCCAGAACTGCTGCAATACATATCCTGTGTTTTAAAAATATTTTTAGTTTTTAATCTTGTTAACCAGAGAGATATTTAGCTTTCTTGACTATGGATAAATCTTTACATTCAACAGTTCAGAGTTGAATTTTAAGGTGGAAAATCGTAAGGGAACTGATTGATATGGTAGCTGCTTACTGTAACTTTTCAGATGCTATGGCATTTTTACAGCATACTGCACAGTTGAAGACAGATGAGAGAATAATAGTTGATACTACTTGCTGATACAAATGTTGAAGGACAGTAACACATTTCAAATCACATGAAATACCAGATTGTTAGGAGACAGGTGTTGTTCAAAAATATTAGTGCGCTACAGGTCTTAGATAAATCTCGAGTACTTTAAAATACTTCACATTATATATGCACTAACATTTGATCTATATGCGTGGAAAAGTGGCATTTGAAACTCACATTTTACACAGGAAACACTACCTTATCAACCTGTCAAATAAAAACTCAGCCCACACTGACCTATTTAAAAGTCGAAGTCAGTTATTCATCATAATACGAACAAGATACGAGCAAAAGAATTACAATGTTTATCACTCAAACTTTAGAATTTTATACTCTCTAATGGTTTAATTATTTATTACTCTTAGAAACTTCATTTGCTTGGAAAATTATGCATTGCTGTGTTAATTCAAAGTCTGAAAGTTTTAATATTTTATAATTTTTTTTTCTAGAGGAGATGTATGGGCTGAATTATGAAGATAAAAAAATAAGAAAAGGGGCTCCAGGATAAGAGAGGTAGGAAATGGCTAGAGTTGGCAGATTCAGGAAGTGAATATGGAAAAATAAGCTATTGATGATTCCACTTGGTGCTTCTGTGAGGTCGTATTTGAAAAGAGGAGAGGATATGAGCTGTGTGGATCAGGTGCTAGCTGATTACATGAAAGTGGAAAATGCTAGTCTGTCATCAGCATGAGAACAGTGCAGATCAGAAGTAAGGAACATTTGCTGGGGAGTCAGGATAGGTGGGCCCTGCTCACCTGTTAAATATACAGAAGGAAGGAATGGGCATTTGTTAGTGACTGTCAGGTGGTATACAAAGTGCTGTCCATATGAGAACTTCATAATTTAAAAATGTGTTTTCTTACACACACACACACACACACACACACACACACACACACACACACACATATCTCATATGGAAACTTTATTTTGGCAACTCACAGTTTGCCTTACTTGTCAGGTTAAGGTTGACTAATCCATAAGCAAATACAGATTTATTTTATTTTTTTAATTTACTAGTAGATAAAACACCTGGCAGAAATTGCTAACACCATGGAATGTTATGGCATACATATTTATCTAAAGAGCTGCGTTTTTCATGGATATGTTTCACTCCTTCAACGTACTACTCATACACCGTATTACTCACTCTCCCTGGACAGTTTTGCAGGAGATTTCTGCTTTTCACTGCTTGGTGGTAGCAACTAAAAGGAACAGACTTGCAGGGTAATACATTTTATCTCCCTGCCTCTGAGTGACTGCAGTTCTGGTTTCTTTTGCCCTGCCCTGGAGCAGTTTGCCCTACCATCTCCAGTGAAAGAATTTCTCTGAATACCATTTGCTTGTATTTATTATTAAACTTTTGCTCAACTTTGACCATGTAGTCTTGTGCACCACAAATCCTGGAGAAAGACGTGATAGCCACTCAGTTAGGACCTGTGTGAAATAGGACAAATAAGACAATAGTTCTGCAGAAAGGAATGGCACAGGTAAGATATTATGGGTCCCATGTTTCTGCTGTTTTTATTATTTTTTCAAGTGACATTGCCACCAAACATTTCAAATGAACAAAAAAGTGCTTAGAGAAAACAAAGACAGTGGTAATGACCAAAACATAGGTGTGTGAAACCTCAGAGAGTGATATTCTGGTGGGTCATCACTCTTGCAATTGTCAAACTGACCCTTACCTATTTTTGGTAGTAAGTATGAAAGAAATAGAAACAAATGATGCCACAGTTACTTTTCTGGGAGGCAACCTCACTAGGAAAGAGGAGCCTTGAATGGTTTTTCAGGGAATCAGGATTGGCCAACTTTCATATAAATTGTATGCAATTTTGGCTGTACAGGGCCTTGCTTAAATTTAGCCAGAGCATTCTCACTTTGAATCACAAAGAAAGAGGCAACCATCATAGACATTTCCTTTGTTTGTTTGTTTTTGTTTTCTTTTGTTTTTGTTTTTTGACATGGGGTCTCACTTTGTTGCCCAGGCTGGAGTTTAGTGGCATGATCTTAGCCTACTGCAACCTCTGTCTCCTGGGTTCAAGTGATTCTCGTGCTTCAGACTCCTGAGTAGCTGGGAGTACAGTTGTGTGCCACCACACCTGACTTATTCTTTTATATTTTTAGTAGAGACGGGATTTCACAATGTTGGCCACGGTGGTCTCGAACTTCTAACGTCAAGTGATCCAACCACCTCAGCCTCCCAAAGTGCTGGGATTACAGGCATGAGCCACCACACCTGGCCTGAATTTTCAGATTTTTAAAACTGCAGTGAATTCTGGTGATTGGTTCTGTCTTAACATATGCCTGCAGTATGTTCTGGTGTATTTTGATTCAGAGACCTCAGGGATATAAATCCCATTTTATTTACCTATCACCTAGTTGCTCATCTAAGCTTTGTTCTAATAACAGGTCCATTATACAGTATCTCAGAAGGTTATTTAAGCTGAAATCTAAGTGTAACCTCTATTTTTTTGTTTTGTTTTGTTTTGTAGTGTGGTCACTACTCACGTGCACACAACACACTCCCATAAAACTCAAATTTTGTATTTATAGGGAAATTTCTCCTGAGAGTTAAGGTCTTGTAAAACACTCTTGTTCTACAGCATGAGCGAATTATTATACTCAAGGGCATTGGAAGTGAAGTGTACTGAAGAAAAGAATTTTTTCATTAAATTGCAGTTTATATTGATAAAACAGATTACTAGCAGTTAATGAAATGTGAAACTTGGAGCACCCCATATCACTAAATCGCCAGTAGGTTTATTTTGGCAAGTGGAGCCAGCATGTATGTGACATATAAGGGGCCAGACAGTTTACCTGATAGCATTGCATTAGATCAGATTGTCTTTTGGTAAAGTAGTCTAAAAACAGAAAAAAAAGTATGGTATCTCTGTCTTGACAAGCAGGCTGTAGTAACTAAGATTATTAGAAAATAAAAGCTGTTGTGTTATCAGTTTTGGCACAGTCATTTATCAATCAGTATTTTAAACATTGACAAGTGGTAATTTAATAGGGAATGACCCAGTTGGCAGGAAGTTCTAATGACAGATGATGCAAACTCATTTATCATTAAGGGGCTCTGCTGAGCTTCTTACCTTTCTCCATATCACAGCTCATATTTTCTAAGTCTGGGATGTGAGAAGCCACAAAGGGCAAATTCTGTGGCACCAAGCCTGAAACTCTCTCTCAAGTAGAGAAGAACATTAATACTTTAGGGGCCCACATCTTTGAAAATACCACTCCACATTGATGTTTTTCAGTTTAAAACATAGGTGAAAACTATATGTTGTGGTATTCTATTTATTCAATTTTTATTGAAAGAGAAAATAAGGCAGATAAAATTTTGAGTGAGGTACAGAAAGAGGTGCTTTAGAAATTATTAAGACAATGAAAAAGGCAAACAGATTCTAATGAAAAATCCACTATTGAAATTGTTTTCCTCTCTGCAGTTAATAAATCTAGTCTCTCTGGCTGCTTTCAATAATTTTTCTGTCTTTAGTTTTCAGAAGTCTGACTATGATGTATGTTGGCATGGATTTTGGGGAATTTACCCTGTTTAGAGTTTTCTCAGTTTCTCCAATCTATAGGTCTTGGTTTTTGCCAAATATGGGAAAATTTCAGCCAGCATTTCTTTGAATATTTTTTTCATCATCACCTTCTTCATTTTTTCTGGGACTCTAATGACACACACGTTAGAGCTTTTGTTATAGCTTTTTGTTAGAGTCTCATGCATTTCTGAAACACTGTTCATTTTTTCCCCCAATCTGTTTTTTCTCTGTTGTTCAAATTGGCTAATTTTTCTTGTTCTCTGTCCAGGGTCACTGATTCTTTTTGTTATCTCCTCCATTCTACCGTTGAGCTCATTCATTGTGACTATTCTGCTTTATAGTTCTAAAATTTCTATTTGGTTTGTCTTTCTTATTTTTTTCTTATCCTTTCTTATTTTTTTCATCTTTTTTTTCCTGAAACTTTCTGTTTCACTTGTTTCAGATGTGTTTATTTCTTGGATCATTATATGTTGGCTGCTTTAATTCCTTGTCATATTTCTCACATCTAGGTAATCTTAGTTGGCATCTGTTGATTGCCTTTTCTAATTCAATTTGGTATTGTGGTTCTTGGTATGATGCGTGATCGTCTATTGCAATATGGACATCTGGGGTCTTATGTTATTAGACTCTGGATCCTATTTAAGTCTTGGGTTTTGAGGGGTTTTTTTCACCGCTGGTCTCCTGTGATATGTATTGCTCTGATGTGTGAAGGGGGTGCTGCCTTATTATTGTGAGATGGGGGTAGAAGTCTAGGTTCTTATGTAGGCTTTCACTGACCAGAGTCAAGGGGAGGGGAGGGCTCCTTGGGGAGCTCATTACCACTGAGCCGTGGTAAAAGTCTCAACTCCATTAAGTCTCCTTTGACATCACCCAGTGGGAAAAAAGAGGGATGCCTCATTACTGCCTGGTTGGGATGGAAGTCCCAGTTCCCAGTCTGTGCCCTGTTTGACACTGGTAGGGGTGGAGAAAGACCTTGATACAGCACAGCAAAGTTGGAAATCTAGGTTCTCTGCTAGGCTTTTGCTGGCAGGGTTAGGGCAGAGTTTTCACTGTGGTGTTTGGTGGAATGGAATAGTTATTATCTAAAGTTTTCTGTCTTGCTGTACCATACTTTTGCTTGTCCTTCGGCTAGAGAGAATAGATTTTTCTAGGGGCTGTTCTTTGGCTGTGCCCATTGACGTTTCCAGGTTGCTGACTTTTTTTTTTTGAGTTGGAGTCTTGCTCTGTCACCCAGGCTGGAGTGCAATGGCACGATGCAACCTCCGCCTCCTGGGTTTAAGCAGTTTTCCTGCATCAGCCTCCTGAGTAGCTGGGACTACAGGCGCATGCCACCACGCCTGGCTAATTTTTGTATTTTTAGTAGAGATGGGGTGTCACCATGTTGGCCAGGCTGGTCTCGACCTGCTGACCTCATGATCCGACTGTCTTGGCCTCCCAAAGTGCTGGGATTACAGGCATGAGCCACCACGCCCGGCTGCTGACTTCTTTAATATCCAACCTGGAGTTTATCAGTCAGAAAGAAAACCAGGGGAACTAATTACTATGTCATTCCTTATGTTCAAAGTTGTCTAGCTAGTCTGTCTTTTCTCCACCTATTGGAATCTTCTCATGTTTGATTTTTATAGGTAATGTCCAGTTTTTTTAGTTGTACTTAGTGAGAGAAATAGAGACAAGTACATCTGTATTATTTCTCTCAGTTAGATTCTGTAGTTAGACAACTTGGTACTTGTGTCTCAAAATATAGCAGAGGTTTTAGATATTTGGTGTCATTTGTTAAATTGCTTGATCATTTTGAACTGGAAAGCTTTGTGTGAGAATCCTAGGGATTATTTTTATCAATCTAGTACAATATTATACCAATGTAGTGCTTTCTAGGAATAAGGAACCAATTAGGTTTTTCTGCATTTAAACATAATTGACAAATAATTAGCTTTTTCATGTGTTGACCTCTTTAAGATTGAAAGTTTGTTAACAATCTGTGTAAAATACTTGCTTCCTTAGTGATGAATATTTGGGTAGTTTAGAAAATATCCGTCATGATTGTTTTGCTTATTGATCCTTAACAGTTTGAAAATATTTGTTTTTTAAGCATGCTGAACATCTGAATTATTTCTTCTTAGATTTCCAGTAGAATTAACAGAAACTATATAAGAGCAGTTCCTCTGTCCAGTATTATATAGCAGGGGTCCAACTGTACAACATGCTGAGAACCCTCAATGTAGGAAGAGAGAGAGGAAAGAGAGCAAGAAAGAGATTTAAAGGTAACAAATGCTGGCCCGCCCAGAGAATGTCTGGCAGTCTGAATCACCAACTTCCGGAGTTGTAGGGAACTCACATCTGATTAGGCACTCTATCTGAGGCTGGACAGATGTAGTTATAAGGCTTCCACGTGTCAGTGTTCAGACGAATGGAGTCCAGCGAAGTTCCTGTAGGCCTATGTCAGAAGCAATTCAGTCCCAGGAAAGGGGGTCTCAGAAGTTCCATATGTGAACATCAATGCTATCACCACCTTACCTATGTTTTAGGGCCAGATTTACTGCTATAGTTGTATTTGGAAAGGAGTTGGAGCCAGAGATCCATGGAAAAGGCCCGTTGGGTGGACTGGCCCCAGAGGTGTGAACCTGGTGAAAGGGTACAGGGGAAGAAACAGCAGTTAGAATGGTTATAGCCAGGTCTTCTCGTGGGCATGCTCTAGATGTGGGAATCAAAGCCTACCTCCTTCTAGAAGTTATTTACTCCATAGATATATCTCACTTGGGCTTTCCATGGGGCTGCCATGCTTTTGGGTATGACAGGCTCTCAGTACCACACTGTAGATGAGCCAGGCTGTAGAGGGTGCAAATTTATGCCAAGAATCAATTTGGCACATCAACACAGGGTGGAGAAACTGCTCTTGGCTGATTTTCTTTTGCTTTTTAGCACTTTTCCTATATTAATAGTGTCAAAAGACAACTGGGAATTTTAGGGAATTTTCTTAATGTAGGAAATAGTTCCCCTGGGAAGCCAAACAATTGTATTCACAATAATTCGAGTGCACTGGAAAGGCCCTGATGTGAGAATCAGTGACTTAAGATCAGGTACCAGAGGGAGACTGCAGACAAGTGTCCATGCTTCATCTAAGTAAGATGGGAAAGTAAAATGGGAAAGATGTTATCACTCCTGTTGCCTTTGAAGATGATTTTGAATGAAAGTAAGTTGCAAAGAGTTTAAAAGTGCTACATAATTTTCATAATGTAAGATTTCATTATATATTTGCACAAGTTCAGATTTTTTTTAGGGGGGGATCTATTTTTCTCTTCTGTTATGTAGAGAAAAATAGTCCTTCCTTATTAGGAAACTGAATACAGGAGAACAATTCCATGGATATTAGGAAAGTCCTATTATGTAGCTTTATTTTATTTATTTATTTTTTTTGAGATGGGGTCTTGCTCTGTTGCTTAGACTGGAGTGCAGTGACACAGTCTTGGCTCACTATAACCTCTGCTTCCTGGGTTCAGAAATTCTCCTGCCTCAGCCTCCTGAGTAGCTGGGATTACCACCATGCCTGGCTCATTTTTGTCTTTTTAGTAGAGACAGGGTTTCATCATATTGACCAGGATGGTCTTGAACTTCTGACCTTAAGTGATCTACCTACTTCAGCCTCCCAGATTACTGGGATTACAGGTGTGAGTCACCAGGCCTGGCCCTATTATGTAGTTTTAATAAAACCTAATTGTACATTAATAGAATTTTGGGACAGTGACAAAATTTGTATTTTTCTTACTTTTCTTCAGATTACCATTTCTAAATTGTTTCTGCAAATTGAGTATCAGCATTTCAAGGTTTTATTTTATTTTATTTCATTTTAATATTGGTAGCTATAAGTATCATTTACTGCTAGTGATTTCCTTACAACTAAGGGAGCTTAGAAAAATTAATGTAACCCTCACCAGTTTTCACTGTAGCAATGTGGCTAGAATTCTAAAACTTGTTACATAAGTAGAGTTTGTCTGTGATGCATTTCATTCTCTTTTCCTCTCGCCACACCTCAAATGTTCTATTAGAATGTAAGCTCCATGCAGTGCACCTAAAAGGCACTCCAGAATTATTTGTTGCATGAATGCATGAACAGATGAACAGATACTTGCTGTCCTTTGAGTCAGCTTCACATGACGATGCTCCCTCTTGTGCTCCAGTGGCCCCTGGCCTCCAGTTTTATGTTGCATTGTATTCCCCAGGTCTCCATCTATTAACAATGGCTGCCAGTTATCTAATACACTAGTTCTTGTAAACCTGTTATGTCCGATGGCGAACCTATCAAAAATGTGTTAGTAAGGAGTTTCTATATTAGCCTTATGGTAAGCACTCAGTAAATGTTAGTTATGTTATCATCATCATCACCATCATCTAGAATATTCCCCTATAGCTACTGGTTTCCAAATTTTCTTCCAAAGAATCATTAGGACTCTAATAATTTTCTCAGGTGATAGTGAAAGTTTGGTGGGGTTTGGGGAAAGTGATGGGGAGGGAGGGATGTATATGGAGAGAGAATGAAGGCTTACCTCTTTAACTAAATAAGCTGTGCCTTTATTTGTTTTATATATTTGTATTCTGGGTAAATTTCATTTTCCAAAGGATTCTACGGCTTAATTTTCTTTTCAAAAGAAACACTGTAAGCAATCTTCTAGGTGCTAGAGAGTACAAGATGAATATAGCTCTTTTCTTGTAAATGCACAGATGACAGTGATAAGGAAAAGAAAAGAAAAATAACTGACCATCTTTCAGAGTGTAATGTTAAGCAGATAATTTGAACAGTCCTTAAAATGAATGTGCTGCTCTCTGGAAGCCAGCATATCCAACAGTGCACATCCTCAGTGTCCTTTGTAACAGGGCTGCTAGGTTAGTGCATAGGGTGGGGCTGGATCACTTACCAGCTATTTGAACTGGAACAGTCACTGAGTGCTGTAGGCCTCAGTGTCCTCAGCTGTAAAATATCAAAAATAAAACCACCTCATAGAGTTATCTACATACAACTTTTTTTTTTTAAAACATAAAATACCTGGTATACCTGTAGACCTCAGTATATAAACATGCATATACACTGTATCTATTTATAGAAAGTATTTGATGACATCGGCAGGACATTTCACAAACCACCGCATAATAGCCTTACAATGAAGATGGGTAGGTAGATTTGTAATTAGATAACCGTCTTTCCTGAACTGATACGTACTCAAGAATTTTTTATCCTAAAGGAATATCCCATGTTGTAATGGAAGAAACACAGATCTGGATTCAGAGAAAGTTTATTTAAAGACCTAGCTCTGTCATTTACGAGACCCTTGAGCCAGTCACTCAGTTATTTAAATTTCACTTATTATTGTTTATTTCCTCAGTTATAAACGAGGGGTTTATAATTCTTACAAGGGGTTTTGTGACAATTAAATTATGGGAAACAGTAAGTGTCAGGTACTAATCAAGGTGCTTCACATATTGTAGATGCTCAAGAAACTTTCCTTCTTTCAGTCTGATAGGGTGCCATAAACAAAAACCCAAAGGAAGTGTCCTAGAATTTTGGATGACACAGAACAAGCGATGATTGAAAGAATAATGGGTGAAAAGCATGGCATTTCAAAATCAAGATGTTTATTTTGACAGACCAAGGTAGTGGCTAAAATGTATAAAATGATATTTGAAAGAATGATGTTAGTTTTTGCATTCAAAAAGGGAATATATATATAACATTTATTCATATATATATAAATATATGTAAAACAAAACTTCTAAACATACTTGAAGATCCTTGAGGTACTTAACCTGGAGAATTCTGTGGTGAGACAGAATAGCTGTATTCACATTATAGAATCATGGAATCTTGGGAGTTTGAAAAATGGTTATGTACCAGTGTGAGTATAAATGTATTGTGTTGTTCCCAAGTAAAGAATTCTAACATGAACATGAGAAGCATAGGGTAAACATATCATTTCACTGTAAGGATATCTTTTTAATAGTTAGATACATTTAACAATAAAATAGTGTCTGTGTGTGTGTATGTGTGTGTCTGTGTGTGTGTGAAATAAAGTAGTGTGTGTGTGTGTGTGTGTGTGTGTGATACGTTTTGAAGAACTATGTTGGATATTACTGATCAAGTTGTAGAGATTCTTGTGTCAGAGGTGGCTAAGGGACAGAGGTCAACAATCAGTATGTGAAATATTGTAGCCAAGTTTTTTCAAGGTATTCCTGAATAGATGAGATGTTAGATGCGATGTTAGGTGAGTTAATTTCTAAGTTCATGTCTAATTAATTTTCTGATTGCTTACCTATTTAAGTAAGTCAACACAATGTGCATATAGAAATCAGTAAATACTGGATGTCTCGAAGTATAAATTCAGGATATATTGATAACATTGGATATTATCCTGTTTCTAAAACGTGTATTTTAGAAGAGGAAGAATTTCAGGAACTTACTGTATAAGGAATAAAATTTAAGTCCCAATGGTTATTTTAGCCCTAATTCAATTCAATTATTAGTTTAATAAAAGGCAAAGTGATTTTGTGATGTGTATGACTTATAAGAATCAAGAATAAATCATTTTTCTATGCTTATTCTAGTGTTACTTAGGAATTTACTGTGAACAGGGCTGTATTTAATCTTCCTCATTTGAGTGGCATACACAAGCAGGAAAACTTGGTGAGTCATTTGAATAATCCGGCTGGTGTAACTGTGAATATTCTTGGGAATTATGGAAAGGTTAAATGCTTTGAAACGTGTGTTCTAAGGGGAGCACTGAGCTGCTGCTCTCTAGTTTCACTGAGAGCAGAACTTGGGCCAGAAGTACTAGCTGTGTTTTATAGGGCTTAATACACTCCCATTTCAAGGTGATTGTGAGTTATTATGTGATCATGAGAAGATAGACTTTAATTTCAGGGAGCATTAGCATCATCAGCAACAAGCTTTGTTGCATGTAGTGTGCCAGGTGCTGCATAAAATATGTTAAACTAGCATTCCACTTGTTCTCTACACACTTACAATGTTAATAGTGAGACAGACTATTTTAGATATAAGCAAATTTGAAGGGTAAAGTGACTAATAAGAGCAGCTGAGTCATGGCTTACAGTTATATACCACGTTCTAGTTTACAAACCTCTTAAGAGAGCAGAACGTTCCTACCAGGCAGGTGATAGATACTGTGAGGCAGAAATATTTCTGGTACCAGTTTCCTTGAAGGGAATTGAGTCTATTTTTATGGAAGAATCATAAGATACAGCTTAAAAAATGTTATCACAGCAGTGTACCCCAACCAGAGAGAAAATTCCAACTGAATTTTGCTGAGTTTTGATGAGTTTTGATGTGGAAAAGGCTTGAGTAAGATCAAGGTACAGGATACATGGAAGATTTAATGATGCATACAATGTGGAAAGAAGGAGACATGTACAATTAAGGCCTGAAATGGAGTCTGCCAAGTTTATTCAGGTGTCCAGTGAATTATCAGTAGCAAAAAAAGCAACCCACATTTCCTTGCTTGAATACTTGTTTTTACTTCATACCCTAGTTCTTGTGTTACTCTGGACAGAGAGAGTACATGATTCTCCTTTTTTGTTATAATCCCTGTTGTTTTCCAGCTGTCTTCCTACTTAGATCTAGAGTAACATTGTCTTCTATTTACTACATTTGTATCTTTAAGAAAAACAGTATTGGCCAGGAGCAATGGCTCACACCTGTAATCCTAGCACTTTGGGAGGCCGAGGCAGGTGGATCACCTGAGGTCAGGAATTCAAGAAACCTCGTCTCTTGAATTATGGTGAAACCCCGTCTCTACTAAAAATACAAAAAATTAGCCGTGCTTAGTGGTGAGCACCTGTTATCCCAGCTACTTGAGAGGCTGAGGCAGGAGAATAATCGCTTGAACCCAGGAGGTGGAAGTTGCAGTGAACCAAGATCACTCCATTGCACTCCAGCCCAGGCAACAAGAGCAAAACTCTGTCTCAAAAAAAAAGAAGAAAAACAGTAGTACTTAATGTTTTTTGAAAAGTATTGTAGTCTTCAAAAAGTGTTTTTTGAATAATATCACTTATATTAGACAACTAGGTCATTTATTTTATATGATGCATTGTGGTGAGATACTGCCTTTATTTTATACCTGCATTGCTTACATTACTGCTGACCCAGACAGATGTATAGGGGAAGCTTTTAAATTAAATATAGAATTGTAATTCCATATGCACATGTCATGTGTATACATGCCTATTGTCAGTTATATTCAGTCATTTGATTGTAAGGTGCTTAAATACGGAGATTCTATCTTTGATGCCTTTTTAACACTGTATAGCATCAGCATCACTCCTTTCTTGATTTTCAATGAATATTATTATGGAGCAAGCAATGTGTAAGGCACTGAAAAAGGAAATTGGTGTGTAGCCATAGCACCACCACTAAGCTTAGTTTAGCACTTAGCTGGGGTCATTTTTTTTTTCTCTAAGAGAAATAGGTTGTAATTTGTCCTTACCATCTATCTTGTTTACGTTAAGTGCTGTTTACCTTAGGGACTAATGTCTATAGAGTAAGGAAGTCAGAGTTGCATTGTGATGCCTTACTTTTTTTTTTTTTTTTTTTGAGACGAAGTCTTACAGTGTTGCCCAGGCTGGAGTGCAGTGGCACGATCTGGGTTCACTGCAACCTCCGCCTCTCAGGTGCAAGCGATTCTCCCTGCCTCACCTCCCGAGTACCTGAGACTACAGGCACACTCTGGCACACCTGGCTAATTTTTTGTATTTTAGTGGAGACGGGGTTTCACCATGTTGCACAGGCTGGTCTCGAATTCCTGAGCTCAGACAATCTGCCTGCCTTGGCCTCCCAAAGTGCTAGGATTACAGGCGTGAGCCACTGAGCCTGGCGTTGACTCCTTACTTTTAAAAGAATGTTAAAAAACAGTTGGCAAATGTATGGTTAGATTGAACGTGGATAGAATCAGCGTCCTTATATGTACTTTGTTCACATTGTTGAGCTATGTCACCACATCAACAAATGAGGTCTATCACTTTGAAAGGTGACATGTAAATAGGTGTGGCTTATATAATCGCGCCTAAACTTTTGAAAACCTAGCTTGTTTGTACCCTTAACTGAAAATTTGGATGTATTTGTTGTGAGCCTTGCTTATAGAATTCCTCAGAATAAACTTGGAACTTGAAGGTCAGTGTAGAAACTCATTGTCAATCCAGTGTGGAGAAGCTTGCATAGCACCTCCACAGCCAGGTCTGGCTCGTGTTAGTGCTAGTAGAGCCTCACTTTCGTGAGTGCTCTAGCCTCTCATCAGAGAGGAAGGAAACCGAGGTGCAGACAGACAGAGTATACAGATGACAAGGCAAGCCTTCAGACTGCACGGAGGACTTTGAGATGCTTCAGAGAAAACTAGAGAGTCTTGAAATACAAGCTTCAGTGTAAACATCCCCAAAGACCAAGTGGATGAAATTGCAGGAAAAGATGAGAAACTTGGAAGAGGCAGACAGACAAATTTGAAACAAGTGTTTCTATTACAGAGGAGCAAGCATAAAGTGGTTTAAAAGCATTGCTGAGGAAGCCAGATATGTCAAAAATCAGAGTTTCTTGACAGAGGACTTAAAGCCGGGGGGCAGTGGGGAGAGCATTTTTAAAGCCAGACATTGGAAAAAGAAGGAAGTTGCACTCATCACCATATTGAGAACATTCAGCACCCGTGTTATTGCAGTGGTTGCACATGCGTATGACACCAAGATCATACCTTCCCCTTCCCACGCTCCAGCCCCCTAATGATGGGAGGAATTCTGAATAGGTTTGAAAACAAGTGCATGAGTTGGAACTTCAAACTCAGACAGAGACACTGGGGACAAGAAACCACAGAGACAGTTAAGCAGAGAGAGGGTGATGAAGTGAAAACCCCCACTGAGTAGTGGGCGGGCACTGCAGTAGCTGAACCTGTCAACTCCTCAGGAGTTAAGTGTTTCTACAGTTAAAGAAGACCAGAAGTCAAATAAAGAGAATCTGTAGAAGAACAAGGGTAGATGGATGAGAATAAATATTTTTGCAATGTTTTAAGTAGTAATTTGAGTATTAGAATTCCAAGTAAATATGTTAGCAGATAGAACATAGCAATGTGAAAGGAGAAAGGAAAAACCTGTGAGCATAGAATTAGTAATCATTGCTTTAGAAATCTTAAGTTTTGTGTGTATTGTATGTATGTAAGACTAAAATAAGAACATGTGGCATATTTCCTTATCAAATCACACTTAAAAGCATGTAAAAGGTAATGCATATTCCTAGGATAAAATAATACAACTTTAGATGTTGGCTTTACTGGAAATTATATAGATGATTATCTTTATCTGTATGAACAAAACTGATTTTGAATTCATTTTTTCTATCTAAAGAAACTTACTATTCTCTACACATCACTTTATTTTGGCCAACAGTAAGTCCAACTCAGTCAGTGTGCTGCTGTGGAATGTTTTAAGCTGAAATGTGCATTGGAATTTGTTTGTTTGCAGCAGATGATTTGACTAAGCTTTGATGCACAGTCACTCTCTGACATTTGTGTATTTCAGCAGTGAACAATGTAAACTCATTTTCTGAGCACTTTGATTACTTGCACATAGCAGTGCCCATGGCATGTGACAGAGAAGAACACTCTATCCACTAATCAGATAGATATGCTTCAAGCGTATTTACACAAAATAATGAAAACAGCTGTTAGATACCTTTAAACTTGAGTGTGTTTTGTTATTAATCTGCTAGCCTGTACACATGACACTATAATTCTTCACTCACTCAAGTTGCCTTTAATGACACAGTAATAAAACTGAGAGGGATGAAAGTAATGGAATTGTAGAATGTAATGCCTCAATTGTTCTACAGTGTCTTCCTTTTTGCCAAAATAAACCACAATTAGGTCCATATGGTGTTTTGAAGTTTTCAAGCAATGACCCTAATAAAAAGTAATGAATTTCTGACAAAAGAAAGCATGGGTGTCTTTTAAGCGGATATCTTCATTATTGATCTAGATATGATTGTAGACCAATATGCTAATAGAAGGAAAGGGGTTCAGTGTGTTTGATACAAGTACTTTCATTTGTGGTTTGTTTTACTCATAAGAAATTCAATTTTAAAGGTAGAAATATTATAACCCATTATTTATGATTTCTCTGTTCCAAAGACCTGTTATTTAAAGCAAAGAAATATTCTTTAAGAATGGGAAATTTCACAGACATCTATAATAATGGAGTTTGTCACAAAGAAAGGGCTGAGAGAGTTTGTTTTGGAAAATATCTTGTTCTTGTATAGATTGAGCTTTTGAGGTTCTGGTTTTGTTTGTATAGGCTTTTTGTATATTTCAGACTACTTCAAGGGAGAGTGACATTTTATTCCAACTACACCTACCACATTCTAAAACTGTGTATCTAACTGTGACACAAGTTATTTGGTTGGAGATTGATTTTTAAAATATCAGAGTAGGCAAAATCCTTAGAATATCCTTAATATTAATAAAGCATTATAGATAGCCTAGAATCTTAAAAATAGCTTAAATTAGAAAAACATAAAACTGAGCAATAGATTGATTTTATAATTGCAATACTAGTGGAAGTGGGAGGGAAAGAAAAGGAAAATATGCAAGGAAGCAGATTTAAGATATTTTTAACTAGGAACACCTGGATTTGAATCTGTACTCAACAGCATACCAGCATTTTCCCTCTGGGTAATTTACTTAATTTTTTTGAGTCTTGGATTCCTCATCTTCAAGAGATAGGAGTTATGACAAGGATTAAAATGATGTCATGATATATCTAACAGATTGCATGGCATACAGTAGGCACTCAATGAATATGATTTAATGTTATTATTGTTTATTATTATAAAGGAGCTCATTAGAATGACTTATAGTGTGCAGTGTGTGAGAATATGTGTGTGTATACGTGTATGTGTGTGTTGAATTCAATCAGACAATTGAGTACATATTTACAGAGTCCCTACTATGTGCCAGTTATGTTTATGGTACTATGAAAAATGCAACAGTAAATAAAATCTGTTTTAAGAATTTCTAACGTAGTGGGCATATAATAGTGAGACTGGGAAGACGAATGTAGAGAAACAAACAAGTTTCATCAGAAATATAGGAGAAAGTGAAAATAATTGACCCTGAGTGGGACATGGAAAAGCTAGATAGAGAAGGATAGGGGAGGATAACAAGAATCTGGAGTAAAGAGGCTAGGGCGTTTAAAAAGGAGGATGACTTTTGGGAGTATGTAAGGTAGTGTTGTGGGAGAGTGGGGGAAAGTCACATGCATAGCATCACTGGATGACTGTTATGCTGTGTCATACTAGGTGCTAGATTTACAAAGTGAATAAGATTTGATCCTGTCCTCAAGTGTCAAAAATTTCCACCAAAATATTATGAGAATGAGTCTGAATGCCTCACTCTGTCTCATGCACTTTGTTCACTTCACCAACTTTAGCTCTTAAAATTGTGAATAATTCATTGATATTCTGCTTGCTGTTCATTTGTTTATATATATATACTTTGGGTTAATGTGGTGAATGATATGGTTTGGCTCTGTGTCCCCACCCAAATCTCACCTTGAATTATAATCCCCATACTCCTCACATGGCAAGGGCAGGACCAGGTGGAGATCATTGAATCATGGGGGTGGTTTCACCCATGCTGGTCTCGTGATAATGAGTGAGTATCATGAGATCTGATGGTTTTATAAGTATCTGGCATTTCCCCTGCTTGCACTCATTCTCTCTCCTACTGCATTGTGAAGAGGTGCCTTCTGCCATGATTGTAAGTTTCCTGAGGCCTCCCCAGTTATGTGGAACTGTGAGTCAATTAAGCCTCTTTTTAAAATAAATTACCCAGTCTTGGATATTTCTTCATAGCAGTATGAGAATGGACTAATGCCAGTGAGTTAATGAATGAAAAATATAGTTGATTAGTATATTCCCATTTTAATGTAAATATCCAGAAGATATGTTTTAACCTACTATCAGGCTACATTATCTCAAATTCTAAATTAGCAAACTGAATTTATAATGTTTAATTGTTTGCTTATTGATGAAAAGGATTTCCTTTTTGCAAAGCTCTTCTCACTTCTTTAATATTTTCTCAATCTTTTTTTGTTTAATATACAGAGTCTTGCTCTGTCACCAGGCTGGAGTGCAGTGGTGCAATCTTAGCTCACTGCAACCTCCGCCTCCCAGGTTCAAGCAATTCTTCTGCCTCAGCCTCCCGAGTAGCTGGACTGCAGGTGCGTGCCACCATGCCTGGCTAATTGTGTGTGTGTGTGTGTGTGTGTGTGTGTATGCATACACATACACATGCCTGTGTATGTATGTATTTTAGTAGAGACTAGGTTTCACCATGTTGGCCAGGGTGGTCTTGATCTCCTGACCTTGTGATCCATCCACCTCAGCATACCAAAGTGCCGAGATTATAGGTGTGAGCCACCATGCCCAGCCTCTTAATCTGTTTTTTTAAAAAACAAAACCAAAATCACATCTTGACATTTAGTGTGCAATTTATTGTATAATTGATCAAAAGTTACCATTGTACAGTTCCTATGTTTCTTAACTCATTGAGATATGAATTACAACCTAGATCATCACCATTTCTTACCAACATTTTTGGGTATTTTGAGAGATTGTGGCTCTACACTTGAAATGGGAAATATCGTTTAAGACTTGTTTGGAGATTGGTCATGCCTTCTCAAATAAGGTAATTGCATTGCATTCTAAAGTAATATCCTGCATATAAATGTGTATATATTCAACATTTCAAAGATTAATAGAGTGTAGGTTGTATACCAAGCACTGGGTAGGGTACTAGATATAAAGGATGGACAGTAACACACACCAAACATATCCACATAAATATTGCTTCCTTTAGAGCAATCCACTGACTTTTCTCTGTCCATGATAACAACTCCCCTGACCCTTCTGCAGCTCTTGTTTACTGACTACTTTCAGGTCCATGTAACTTTTATTTTAATGTCAATGATTATCAGCAGAACTTTGTTCTTTAAAAAGTATTTTCAATTTTGAGAATTAGCCAAATATACCACATGTAGCCATGTTTTCAGTTCAGAAGGACAAGATACAGCACAATTATAATACAGTTGTATGCTGCTTTTGTTGTTGTTGTTGTTGTTTTTAAGTTTCGTTATTTACTTGTTTGCACTTAACGTGGTAGTGAAGCCAATTTTGGAAACAATAAAAATACCATTTTCCAAGATGATTGATTGCTTTGCAAATGTCAGCCCTTCATGGGCATACACCGTCAAGTTTGTTACCTTTTTAAAAAAGTTTATTTGTTTGTAAAAATTTGCTACTCTTTTATGTCACATCAGGTGAATTTATGTCAAGAGTATATGTGGGTATCTCAGCTTTAGCCAGGCAGTTCCCTTTGTTGCTTTTGATTGTATGCATTGTTCCTTCATCTTGGAACTTTAGAAAAAGTTGTTTCCCATATCAAGAACTCTTTCTAAAGTAATCATATAGATAAAAATTATCTCTGAAAACACGGGATTTCAGAGTCCTGTAAATCCATTATGGCCAACTTCTATCCCAGTTGGCATTCTCTGGCATTACTGATAAGTTTTCTGTCACTATCAGTTAGATTTTTTAAATAACTTCATCTCAATGAAAACACATAATATGCACTTCTCTTTATCTAGCTTGTTTCACTCGGCATTATTATTTTAGATCCAGCCTCGTTTGGTGTGCAATAATTCTTTTTTTTTTATTGCTGATTAGTATGTCATTGTTTGGATATATCACAATTTGTTTATCCACATGTTGAGGAACATTTGGATCATGTTTAGTTTTTAGATATTACCAATTAAGCTACTATGAACATTTGTGTGCAAATCTGTGAATGGTCAAAATGCCTTCATTCCCTTTGAGTACATATCTAGGAATGGAATAGCTGGAATATGGTAGATTTGTGTCTTTATTTTTTAAATAAATCACCATAGTTTTCCAAAGCAGGTATATTTCTTTGCATTCCCACCTGCAGTGCATGAGAGTGTCAGTTTCTCCACATCCTCACCAGCACTTGATAAGGTCAGTCTTTTCTAATTTTAGATAAATGTATACAACATTTTATTCTATTCTTTGCCTTGTCTTTAATAGTAACTTTTGAAGAACGAAAGTTCTTAATTTTGATAAAGTCCAATTTATTCATTTATTTTATGTATCACATTTTTATTATATCTAAATAACCTTTACATAACCCAAGGCCACACATATTTTCTCCCAGGTTTTTCCTAGATGTTTTGCATTTAGATTTTCACAATTTAGAATTAGGGTTTTACATTTAGATTTAGGTTTTCCAATTTAGAATTAGATTTTACATTTAGATTTATGATCAATTTTGAATTCATTTTTATATATGGTGGAAGATATGAATCCAAGTTTGTTTTTTTTTTAACATATAGACATCCAGTTGTTCCAGCACCATATGTTGGAACAAAACTATATTTTCTCTACCTAATTGCCTCTACCTAATTACCTTTCAAACTTCATTGAAAATCAATTGAATGTGTTTGTGTGTGATGTGTGTCTGTTTCTCAACCCTTTATTCTGTTCCATTGATCTATTTGTCTTTTTTGATGTCAATACCACACTGATGATGATTATTTTATTTATAATAAGTCTTGAAGGCAGGTATTGTGAGTCTTCCAAATTTTTTCTTTTTTACATTTGTTTTGGCTCTTCTAAATCCTTTGCTTTTGCAGGTGAATTTTAGAATAAGACTGTCAGTTTCTTAGGGGGTAAAAAAGCCCTCTGAGATTTTGAATGGGTTTGGTTTGAAACTATAAATCAGTTTAAGAGACATGACAGGGACTTCTGCCAAGGTGGCCGAATAGGAACAGCTCCAGAGCGCACTTCCCAGCAAGAGAGATACAGAAGGTAAATGATGTTCACATCTCCAATTGAGGTACCAGGTTCATTTCAATGGGACTGGTTAGACAGTGGGTGTAGCCCAAGGAGGGAGAACTGAAGTAGGGCAGGGCACTACCCACCCCAGGAAGTACAACTGACCAGAGGATTGGGGACTTTACCCCTCAGCACTCTGGTTCAGATACTGTGCTTCTCCCTTGCCCTTTGCAACCCACAGTCCAGGAGAATGCCACCAGGCTGAAAAGCGCCACGAGTTACCAACACAGATCTAAGCCACAGCTCCAGCAAGCACAGCACCACAAGTTGTCCCACAGAACTGGGCAGACGTTTTGACCAGTGCCAAGAGCACCTGCAGGACTGATGTACTTACCCCCAGAAAGAGGGGAGAGCTGAAAGCAGGGGAGACAGGTGATACGGCTTGGCAGGTCCCACCCCGACAAAGACCAGAAAACTGAAGCCCTCTCACTTGAGAGTTTCACAGCCCGCACATCAGGTCGAGCTCGACACCAGGTCGTGGAGCTCTACGGGGTTAAGACCATCTGCCATTGCGAAGGCGGGTCCAATCTCACCTGTGTAAACAAAAGCCAGAGGAAGCCCGCACAGCAGCCGGGCTGAGTCTGAGACAGCCCAGCAGCGCCTCTGCAGGCAGACAAGGGACAGACTGCCTCCTCAAGTAGCTACGTGACCCCTGTATAACAAAAAAAAAAAAAAAAAATGCTTCATACAGCAGAGGGGCCTGACTGTTAGAAGGAAAACTAAAAAACAAAAAGAAATAGCTTAAACATCAACAGAAAGGATGTCCATTCAGAGACACCATCTGAAATCATCAAGTTCAAAGATCAAAGGTAGGTAACTCCATGAAGATGGGAAGAAACCAGCACAAAAAGAATGAAACCATCAAAGACCAATATGCCACTCCTCCTCCGAGGGATCACAACTCCTCAGCAGCAAGGGAACAAACAGCATGGAGAATGAGTTTGACAAATTAACAGAAGCAGGCTTCAGAAGGTGGGTAATAACAAACTTCTCTGACCTAAAGGAACATGTTCTAACCCAATGCAAAGATACTAAAATCCTTGAAAAAGGGTTAGACAAAATGCTAACTAGAATAACCAGCTTAGAGAGTAACATAAACAACTTGATGGAGCTGAAAAACACAGCACGAGAACTTCGTGAACTGTACAGAAGTTTCAATAGCTGAATCAATCAAGCAGAAGAAAGGATATCAGGGATTGAAGATGAACTCAATGAAATAAAATGAGAAGGCAAGATTAAAGAAAAAAGAGTGAAATGAACAAGCATCCAAGAAATACAGGATTATGTGAAAAGACCTAATCTGTGCTTGATCAGTGTACCTGAATGTGACAGGGAGAATGAATCCAAGCTGGAAAACACTCTTCAGGATATTATCCAGGAGAACTTCCCCAACCTAGCAAGGCAGGCCAACATTCAAATCCAGGAAATACAGAGAACACCACCAAGATACTCCCCAAGAAGAGCAATCCCGAGGCACATGATTGTCGGATTCACCAGGGTTGAAATGAAGGAAAAAATGCTAAGGGCAGCCAGAGAGAAAGCTCGGTCACCCACAAAGGGAAGCCCATCAGACTCACAGCGGAGCTCTCGACAGAAAGCCTACAAGCCAGAATAGAGTGGGAACCAATATTCAATATCCTTAAAGAAAAGAACTTTTAACCCAGAATTTCATATCCAGCCAAACTAAGCTTCATAAGCGAAGGAGAAATAAAATCCTTAACAGACAAGCAATTGCTGAGAGATTTCATTGTCACCAGACCTGCCTTAGAAGAGCTCCTGAAGGAAGCACTAAACATGGAATAGAACAACCAGTACCAGCCACTGCAAAAACTTACCAAATGGTAAAGACCAACAATGCAATGAAGAAACTGCATCAACTAACACATAAAACAACCAGCCAGTAACAAAATGGCAGAATCAAATTCACACATAACAATATTAATGTTAAATGTAAGTTGCCTAAATGCCCCAATCAAAAGACACAGACTGGCAAACTGGATAAAATGTAAGGACCCATTGGTGTGCTGTATTCAGGAGACCCATTTCATATGCAAAGACACACATAGACTCAAAATAAAGGTATGGAAAAAGATTTACCAAGCAAATGGAGAGCAAAAAAATGCAGGGGTTGTAATCCTACTCTCTGATAAAACAGACTTTAAACCACCAAAGATTAAAAGAGACAAAGAAGGACATTACATAATGGTAAAAGGATCAATGCAACAATAAGAGCTAACTATCCTAAATATATATGCAGCCAACACAGGAGCACCCAGATACATAAAGCAAGTTCTTAACGACCTACAAAGAGACTTAGACTCCCATACAATAATAGTCCACTGTTAATATTAGGCAGATCAACAAGACAGAAAATCAACAAGGGTATCCAGGACTCGAACAAAGATCTAGACCAAGTGGACCTAATAGACATCTACAGAACCCTCCATTCCAAATCCACAGAATATACATTCTTCTCAGCACCACGTCGCACTTCATTTAAAATTGACCACATAATTGGAAGAAAATTACTCCTCAGCAAATGCAAAAGAAAGGAAATCATAACAGTCTGTCAGACCACAGTGTAATCAAATTAGAACTCAGGATTAAGAAACTCACTCAAAACCGCACAACTATATGGAAACTGAACAACTGGCTCCTGAATGATGACTGGATAAACAATGAAATGATGGCAGAAATAAAGATGTTCTTTGAAACCAATGAGAATGAATACACAACATACCAGAATCTCTGGAACACATTGAAAGCAGTGTCTAGAGGCAAGTTTATAGCAATAAATGCTCACATGAGAAGTGAGGAAAGAACTAAAATCGACACCCTATCATCAAAATTGAAAGAGCTAGAGGAGCTAGAGGAGCAACATAAAAAAAAAACTCAAAAGCTAGCAGAAGTCAAGAAATAACTAAGATCAGAGCAGAACTGAAGGAGATACAGACACAAAAGACCCTTCAAAAAAATAAAAAAATATCCAGGAGCTGGTTGTTTGGAAAGATCGACAAAATAAACAGCCAGATTAATGAAAAAGGAAAGAGAGAAGAATCAAATACACACAATAAAAAATGATAAAGGGGATACCACCAATTCCACAGAAATACAAACTACCATCAAAAATTACTACAAATCCATGCATATAAACCAGTAAATCTGGAATAAATGGATAAATTCCTGGACATTCGCACCCTCCCAAGGCTAAACCAGGAAGAAGTTGAAACCCTTAATAGACCAGTAAGAAGGCCTGCAGTTGAGGCCACAATTAATAGCCTACCAATCAAAAAAAGTCCAGATCCAGACGGATTTATAGCCGAATTTTACCAAGCATACAATGAGGAGCTGGTACCATTCCTTCTGAAACTATTCAAAACAATGCAAAAGAGGGAATCCTCTGTAACTCATTTTATGAGACCAACATCATCCTGATACCAAAACCTGGCAGAGACACAACTTAAAAAGAAAACTTCAGGCCAATATCCATGATGAACATCCATGCAAAAATCTTCAATAAAATACTGGCAAACCAATGGCAACAGTACATCAAAAAGCTTATCTATCACGATCAGGTACACTTCATCCCAGAGATGCAAGGCTGGTTCAACATATGCAAATCTGTAAACGTAATTAATCAATAAACAGAACCAAAGACAAAAACCACGTGATTATCTCAATAGATGCAGAGAAGGCGTTCGACAAACTTCAACAGCCCTTTGTGCTAAAAATTCTCAGTAAACTAGGTATAGATGGAACATCTCTCAAATTAATAAAAGCTATTTACGACACACCCACAGCAAATATCGTACTGAGTGGGCAAAAACTGGAAGCATTCCCTGTGAAATCTGGCACTAGACAAGGATGCCCTCTCACCACTCTTACTCAGTATAGTATTGGAAGTTCTAGCCAAAGCAGTCAGGCAAGAAAAATCAATAAAGGGTATTCAGTTAGGAAAGGAGGAAGTCAAATTGTCTCTATTTGCAGATGACATGATTGTATTTTTAGAAGACCCCCATCATCTCAGCCCAAAATCTCCGTAAGCTGATAAGCAACTTCAGCAAAGTCTCAGCATACAAAATCAATGTGCACAAACCACAAGCATTTCTATACACCAGTAACAGACAAACAGAGAGCCAAATCATGAGCAAACTCCCATTTGCAATGGCTACAAAAAGATGGAAATACCTAGGAATACAACTAACAAGGCATGTGAAGGACCTCTTCAAGGAGAACTACAAACCACTGCTCAACGAAATAAGAGAGGACACAGACAGATGGAAAAACATTCCATGCTCATGGTTAGGAAGAATCAGTATTGTGAAAATGACCATACTGCCTAAAGTAATTTATGGATTCAATAGTATCCCCATCAAGCTGCCATTGACCTTCTTCACAGAACTGGAAAAAAACACTTTAAACTTAATATGGAACCAAAAGAGAGCCTGCATAGCCAAGACAATTCTAAGCAAAAAGAATAAAGCTGAAGGCATCATGCTACATGACTTGAAACTATGCTACAAGGCTACAGTAATCAAAACAGCTTGGTACTGGTACCAAAACAGAGATATAGACCAATGGAACAGAACAGAGGCCTTGGAAGCAACACCACACATCTACAACCATCTGATCTTTGACAAACCTGACAAAAACAAGCAATGGGGAAAAGATTCCCTGTTTAATAAATGGTATTGGGAAAACTGGCTAGCCATGTGCAGAAAGCTGGACCCCTTCCTTACACCTCACACTAAAATTAACTCCAGATGGATTAAAGACTTAAACATAAGACCTAACACTATAAAAATCCTAGAAGAAAACCTAGGCAGTACTATTTAGGACATAGGCATAGGCAAGGACTTCATGACTAAAACACCAAAAGCATTGGCAACAAAAGCCAGAATAGACAAATGGGATCTAATTAAAATTAAGAGTTTATGCACAGCAAAAGAATCATTAGAGCAAACCAGCAACCAACAGAATGGGAAAAATAATTTGCAATCTACTCATCTGACAAAGGGCTAATATCCAGAATCTACAAAGAACTAAAACAGATTTACAAGAAAGAAACAAACATACCCATTCAAAAGTGGGCGAAGAATATGAACAGACACTTTTCAAAAGAAGACATTTATGAGGCCAACAAACATATGAAAAAATGCTCATCATCACTGGTCATTAGAGAAATGCAAATAAAAACCACATTGAGATACCATTTCACACCAGTTAGAATGGTGATCATTAAAAAATCTGCAGGCAACAGATGCTGGAGAGGATGTGGAGAAATAGCAACAATTTTACACTGTTGATGGGAGTGTAAATTAACCATTGTGGAGACAGTGTGGTGATTCCTCAAGGACCTAGAAACAGAAATTCCATTTGACCCAGCAATACTGGGTCTATACCCAAAGTCTATACCAATACTGGGTCTATACCCAAAGGATTATAAATCATTGTATTTTAAAGACACATGCACACATATGTTCATTGCAGCACCGTTTACAATAGTAAATACCTGGAACCAACCCAAATGCCCACCAATGATAGACTGGACAAAGAAAATGTGGCAGATACACACCATGGAATGCTATGCAGCTATAAAAAACAATGAGTCCTTGTCCTTTGTAGGGACATGGATGAATCTAGAAACAGTCATTCTCAGCAAACTGATGCAAGAACAGAAAACCAAACACTGTATGTTCTCACTCATAGGTGGGTGTTGAATAATGAGAACACATGGACACAGGGGAGGGGAACATCACACACTGGGGTATGTTGAGGGGTGGGGCCTAGGGGAGGGGAGAGCGGAGGGCAGGGGAGGTTGCGGAGGTTAACCCTGGGAGAAATGCCTGATGTAGGTAACAGGGATGGAGACAACAAACCACCATGGCATGTGTGTACCTATGCAACAGTCCTGCAAGATCTGCACATGTAACCCAGAACTTACAGTACCATAAAAAAAAAGAGAGAGACATGATATATTAACAGAATTGAATCTTCTGATCCATTAATATAGTATATGTTTCCATTAACATATGCATCAATATATACAAAAGATGTATAATATATATTTAATACATCTTTTCTTTGATGTGTATTTCAATATTAACCTTATTTTGATGCTGTTATGGTTTCCTTTGATGCTTTTCAATTTCTGACTTGTTCCTTGACTGGTCAGAGAAATACAATTAACTTTTATAGTTTTATATTGTATCCATCAGTTTTGCATATTTAAAGTAACTTTTTAAAAGTAACTTTAAAAAAAAATAACCTTTTTGTAGATTTTGTCAGATTTTCTACATAGTCAATAATGTCATGCCGAAATAGTAATACTTTTATTTCTACCTTTACAATATCAATGCCTTTTATTTATTTTTGTTTTCTTCTTACATGGGATAATTCCTCTAGTATCATGTTGAATAGAAATGGTAAGAGCAGACATTTTTCCTTTTCCTGATTTTAGAGGGAAAGCATTTGATCTTACACCATTAAGCATGACATTATTGTTGATTTTTTTCTTATGTGTCCCTTATCAGATTGAGGAAATTCCGCTTTATGCCTAGTCCACTGAGAGTTTCATCAGGAGTGGATATTGGATGTTATCAAATCCTTTTTTTTTTTTTTTTTTTTGCATCTAGAGATAATCTTACCTGTGCTTATTTGTTTAACCATTAGATGATGATGGATTACATTGATTGCTTTTTAAATATTAACCATCGTTTTATTCCTGAGATAAGTTACTCTTGGGCATGTTTCTAAAAAAAAGTTTTATTTGTACAAATTTTTGGGGTACATGTGAAATTTTGTTACATGTATATATTGCATAGTGATTAAGTCAATGTATTTAGGGTGTCCATCAACTGACTACAATATATTCTTCTTAAGTATATAACCCTACTCTGGTTCCAAACATTGAATTTATTTCTTCTATTTTACTGTATATTTGTACCCTGTAACCCACTTCTCTTCATCCTCCCCTTTCCCCAACTCTCCCTTCCCAGTCTTTGTTTTCTGTCTTTCAACTGTCCACCTCCATGTGATCAAGACTTTTTACGTCTCACATAGAAGTAAAAACATGCAATATTTTATTGTGTATATATACCACATTTTCTTTATATATTCATTTCTTGACGAACACTTAAAGTTGACTCCATATCTTTGCTATTGTAAATTAGTGCTGAAATAAACCTGGAGTACAGGTATTGCTTTGATATTGACTTTTTACTCTAGGTAGATACCTAGTAGTGGGAATGCTCAATTAAATAGTAATTCCATGTGTAGTTTATTAAGAAATCTTCATAGGGTTTTCTTTAGTGGCTGTACTAGTTTACATTCCTACCAATAATGTATAGTAGTTCCCTTTTCTCTGCTTCCTTCCCAACTTCACTAATTTTTTGTCTTTTTAATAATAGCCTTTCTGACTGGGATACCTTTTTACAATTCTTTGATACATGGTGGTGTTCAGCATTTTTTCACATACATGTTGACCATTTGGATGTCTTCTTTTGAGAAATGTCTATTCGTGTCCTTTGCTTGCTTTTTAATAGGATTTTTATTTTTTCCTGTTGAGTTGAGTGCCTTGTATATTCTGGTTATTAGTCTCCTGTCAGATGAATAGGTTGCAGGTATTTTCTGTCATTCAGCAGGTTGTCTCTTCATTCGGTAGATTATTTCTTTTGCTGTGTAGAAGCTTTTCAGTTTAATTAAGTACTATTTTTGTTTTTGTTGTTTGTGTTTTTAGGTCTTAGCTGTACATTTTTTCCTTGACCAATGTCCAGGAGAGTTTTTTCCTAGGTTTACTTCTAATATTTTTATTGTTTCGGGTCTTGTGTTTAAATCTTTAATCCGTTTTGTCTTGATTTTTGTGTATGTTGAGAGATAGGAGTCCAGTTTTATTGTTTTGCCGGTAACTACCACCCATTTATTGAAGAGAATGTTCTTTCCCCAATGTAAGTTCTTGTCAGCTTCGTTGAAGATCAGTTAGTTCTGAATATGTGGCTTTATTTCTGGGTTCTCAATTCTGTTCCATTGATCTATATGGCAATTTTTATACTAATACCATGCTATTCTGTTTACTATAGACCTGTAATATATATTGAAGTCAGGTAGTGTGATGCCACTAGCTTTGTTCTTTTTGCTCAGGAATGTTTTGGCTACTTAGGCTCTTTTTTCGTTCCATATGAATTTTAGGATTGTTTTCTCTAATTCTGTGAAGAATGACATTGGTATTTGGATAGGGATTACATTTAATATGTAGATTGCTTTGGGAAATATGGTCATTTTAACAATATTAATTCTTTCAGTCCATGAGTGCAGGATGTTTTTCCATCTGTTTTATCTTCACGTCTCTTTCATCAGTGTTTTGTAGTTATCTTTGTAGAGATCTTTCACTTCTTTGGTTAAATGGTTAAATTTATTCTTAGTTTTTTATTCATTTGTTTGCTTGTTTTTGTATCTGTTATAAATGGAATTGCTTTCTTGATTTTTTTTTTTTTTTGGCTAGATAATTTTTGGTGTAAAGAAATGCTACTAATTTTTATATGTTGATTTTTGTATCCTGCAACTTTACTGAATTCATTTATCTAATAGAGTTTTTTTTTTGTAAAGTCTGTAGGTTTTTCTACACTTAAGGTATCAGCAAAGAGGGACAATTTCAATTTTTCTTTTCCAATTTGGATGCCTTTACTTCTTCCTAGTGTCTGACTGCTCTGGCTGGAACTTCCAGGACTAGTACTATGTTGAATAAGAATGCTGAAATTGGGCGTCCTTATTTTGTTCCAGTTATTAAAGGAAAGGCTTTCTTTCAGCTTTTCTCTATTCACTATGAAGTGAGTGGTGGATTTGTTGTATATGACCTTTATTATTTTGAGGTATTTCCCTTCTATTCCTAGTTTGTTGAGTTTTTATAATTAAGGGATGTTGAACTTTATCAAATGCTTTTTCTATGTCTGTTGAGATTATTGTATGGTTTTTGTCTTTTGTTGATGTGATGTATCACATTTATTGATTTCTGGTATAATTCCCTCTTGATTGTGGTGTATTGTCTTTTTCATATGCTGATGTGCTGTTGGATTCAGTTTGCTAGTATTTGCTGAGGATTTTCACATCTATGTTCATCAGAGATATTGTCTTGTAGTTTTTTGTTGTTGTCATTGTGCCCTTGCTGGTTTTGGTATCACGGTGATGCTGGCCTCATAGAATGAGTTCCTCCTCAGTTTTGTGGAAGAGTTTGTATAGAATTGATATTATTTCTTCCCTTAAATGTTAGATAGAATTAGTGGTTAAACTATCTAGGCCTAATGATTTATTTGTAGTAATGTTTTTAACTACAAACTAAATTTCTTTAATAGACATTGGATATTCAATTGTTGCTTGCTGAGTAAGCTTTGAGTTGGTTTTACTCAAGGAATTTATCTACTTCATTTAAGGCATTACATTTATGGAAAGGTTTTCATAGTATTTTCTCATTGACCTTTAGTTTGCATCTGAGCTTATACTGACTTCATTCGTGATACTCATAATTTGGTACTTCTCTCTTTTTTCCTATTTATTATCAGGAAAATTTTATCAATTTTATTGATCTTATTAAAGAGCGAGCTTTTATGTTATAAGGTTACGCTCGTCACTTAAAGAGTTAAATGATAGGGTCTCAAATTAGGTTTGTTTTATTAGAACAAAGAGAAATGAAAGTGATCTGGTACTTCCTGGAGAGCACAGACATAGGGAGATTGTGGGAATCAGGGAATTGTCCCATAGAAATAGTGTCTGGATAGATAAAAGGAGAAAAGGAACAAATGAGGAACGAAGAAGCATTCTTTCTTTTCCACCATTTGAATGATTGTTCCCACAGTGTTTGAATTCATTCTATCTTTATGTTTGATAATCTGAACAACATATTATTTCAGTAAAGGAACTGTATGGATAAATTTCAAATGCCATTTTATCCAACTGATTTCTTGACTCGAAATGAGCCTCAGAGTAGTTTGGAAATTTTCAGTTTTCCTTGGAAGTCAGTGAATCAGATAGCATATGTAAAATTATTGAGGCTGGGCATGGTGTCTCACACTTGTAATCCCAACACTTTGGGAAGCCAAGGCAGGAAGATCACTTGAGCCCCAGAGTTCAAGATCAGCCTGAGCAACATAGTAAGACCCTATCTCATAAAAAATAAATAAAACATTTAAAAATTATTGATACATAGTAGGCTCTCATCTAATTCCAACTACATCTCCCTGACCACTCACCCTGTCATTCATACTCCCTGGCTGCCCTCTACTCAGAATGCTAAGAGCGAAATGTTAGCCAGTGGCAGAAGAAGCAAAGAGAACTTGGAGCTCTTTAACCTCATCTCTGCTGTAGTTCCTTTTTAACAGCAGGAAAACCAATAAACTGACATGCCTATTGAGGTGATTTTTAGCAAAGATATATACAGTTATGCGGCCTTTTTAAATGTATGTGATGCTCAGTCAATAAGTAATGTACAGCAGAGCCACAAATTATGTGGGAAATTAGGTTCTCAACTCAATGAATTTGAGTTGGAAATCTCATGTTATTAAATTACTTGTGAAAACCCCCGTTGGAAGGTACTGAAATGGAGACTTCTTTAGGTCCTTTTATCTAATACATCTCAAAAAGCTAGTTGTTTTCCTTTAGTTTGAAAATTATTTTTCTCTGAGCACCTGAAGGTGTAGCTGTCTTGAGTTAAAAAATGATGTCATACAAAATTTATGAGTGTATCTTTAGGTGCTAGGCTCCAACTTCAAGTGATCACTGAATGAGAAACACTGGAGAACTGAGCCCTTCTGGAGCAGTATCCAGTTCACATCCCCTCATCTGTTGAGTGTACTGGATGAAATGGTTTGTGGAAGTGTTCTCGCTGCCTAGGTTCTTAATTTTCCCCCCTTATAGGGCATGTATAGTTGAATTATATAACTTAAGGTTATAAGTTACTTTACTTTTGGATTCTCTGAAGAGAAGTGCTGCTTCTTCATTTTCTTACCCTTTAAGGTAAGCCTTGAAGATCAAAATAAAAGCTCACATCTACCACTCTCCCGTTTAGCACTCTTGTTGATGTTACTAACAAAAGCACACTATTTCAAAGAGCCTGGTTGTGACTTCAGTCTGCTTGTCATCCCATTTGAAAAGACATCCAGTACCAATAAATCTGATTATGCCGCTTACATAATAAAACTGATTTTTAGTGTATTTCCCAAGACAGAGTTCAGAAAACTATAGCCAGGGGCCTACCACCTGTTTTTCTAAGTAACATTATTGAAACACAGCCACACCCATTTATTTTCTGTAAATGCTTTCATACTACAAGAGCAGAGTTGAGTAGTTACAATAGAGAACCTTTGACTCACAAGCCTAAAATATTTATAACCTACTTCTTTACTGAAAAAGTTTGCTGACCCCTGTTCTCAGTCTTTTTATACTTCAGAGCAGAAACTCAAAGAGTGGTCAGTGTTCACACAGATCAAAATTCACTAAAGAGATTGTTTAAAAATGGAGATTCCTGGAGGCTGTAGGGACCCACTGAGTCAAAATCTCTTGGGATGAAACCTGAGAATCTGAATGTTTAACATGTTTTAGGTGATGTTTAATGCACACTAACGTTTTGCTTCCATTGGCTTAGTGAAAAGAAAAATGACATGAAAGCAATACTATATATAAATGTCATGTCTACCACAAATAAACTAGCCTTATGTCCCATCTAGAAAATAGAGTACCAAGAGAGGAAACTTTATGTTTGCTTTTCTTGTTTAATGCTTCAAATTTTTTGAAAGGCAGTATGTTACTGTCATGTTACCATTTAGTTGGGGGAGACATGAGATGTTTGAAGAACAATTAAAAAGATGAATTCCAGAGGAATAGTTGTAAATTCTGAGGAGATGACTTTTGCGGACAAACCTCCTGGGTCCTGATTCATTACTGAGTCTTGAACTGTATTTGGTGAGTCACAACCAACATTTAGGATGAATAAAAACAAACTTTTTTTATTTTCATAAAATAATGCATAAATGTATATACTTGATAAGTGTCTATTTTGCAAATCCACTGTGAATAATTAAAGGAATTCAAGAATTTCTCTGTTGGAAGGGCCTTCAAAACTATTGCTTTTACCTCCCAATTTTACAGGAAAGGAAACTCAGACAAAAAATAGTTAAACAATTTGCTTAAGGTCACATTGCTAACCAAAGCAAAAGAAGGATAGCTTAAGAGAGCTAGCTTCTGGATGATATCTTGGATATGCCAGCTCGTTGCCCATGGGCTGAACCTTTCTGGATTCTCAGGAATGTTAAAAGATCAAAGAATACTGGTCCTCGTGGCACATGGCATAATTTGGCTTAGAGGTCAGTGTTGTTTACCCCCTTGGGTGGAATAAGTTCTCTCTAGTTCACACAATTTCCCACTGCTCTATTTTGACCCTTGAATTGTTTTACTTATAGTAGAGAGATTCTCTTATAGTTGAGATATATTTCTCTATTCACATGTATTATTATTAGATGTAAAAAATGAAATCATAACAAGCAGACCACATGTTCAAAGGTAGAAATTATATTTTTATGTGAAATTGAAAAATATCCTTATGAGTTTTGTCTTGTGTTTGAAAATTGTTTGAAATACCACATAAGCTTCTCTCTTACATTCATTTTGTCTTTTGTGTCCATATAGAAGCAGCCCTTTGGTTTATTTTCCCTTTTGTGCCTGTAGAGAAACAGGCTGGGTGAGGTGAGGTTCCTTGATTTGTCCAGAGTACACAGCTCACCAATGGCAGAAGCGTAGCTTCCACTGCCTGGTGTCCATCTGGGATAGGCACAATGTCTTCAGTGTTGGAACAAGCTTTCAGGATCATCATTATTATATTGTTGGTAGCTCTCTTTTATGGATCACTGCATACATTTTCGTTTAATCCTTTCTATCATCCTCTAGTAACATTTCTTCATTTTTACAGCTGAGAAAATTAAGGCTTTATTCAACTGCATAACACACTACTCCAAAATTGAGTGTTCTTAATTATATTTTTATACTTCAGGAATTTTGTGAGTCAACAATTTGGGTAGGACTGGCCAAGTGACTCTTCCTGGTGGCATTGATGATGGTGACTCAGTGGTCCTCAGCTGGTGGATGAGGAGGTCTGGAGAGTCTCAGAGGCTCTTCTTACATGGCTGGTCTCTCAGCAGGAATGGCTAAAGTCTAGGCTCAGCTGGGACTGTTGGCCAGAACACCTTTTTTGCATGAAGGGTTAAGACCCCAAAGAAGATATAGAGGCAGATGGAAGCTGCGTGGCCTTTTCTAACGAAGCCAATAGGCAACCAGTCTTTGGGTCCATGTCTGCAGACCATGTTAATTAGTTGGGTCTATGGGGATAGGTCTTGCCATTCTCGTCATTTAGTCAGGTTCTGTTTATAGATCCAAGCCTAAGGCATTATTCTACACTTCTTTTACCTAGTGCTTACTTTGTAAGGCAGCTGCCGGCCTCTACAGAGGGAGAGTGAGAATTTCCCACCTTCTTTGCCAATCCATACTTAGAAACTCCATAAAAACCAAAGGCAAACATAGCTCTCTCCAATCTAAGGAGTATGATCATATGCATGTGCCTGTGTGTATTTTAATTCCTTTTAGATAATGATAACCCCTCAAGGATGATAAATGTCATAGAAAATTCAGATAAAAATATTTTTGACTAAAGGTTAGGTGGCACAGTCTGCAGAGCCTGTGACTGAGAGCCAGAAACCTGAGTTCAGTTCCCTGCTCTGCCACTTCCTTGCTGTGTGGCATCATGAGCAGGTCAATTTATCTGAGCCTTATTTTCTTCATCTGTAACATAAGAGGGTTATATACAGTCACTGCTAAGGACTATGGTATATGTGCATATAATTGTCATACTTTTGAATTTGGGGGTATGTTCAACCTTTTTCTACTACTTCTCCTTTACTTTCTACCACCTTGAAACCAAGAAAATGGTAGAGATAGCAGAAGGATTCAGCATAGTTAGAAACCTTAACGAATCGGTATACCCTCCTTCCCCCAGCATTTTGATTTTAATGCAGTTCTTCAGAGCAAATATTTGCTGATTTACTTAATGACAGTGTTAGTATTGCTTTTTATTTGCTACCGTTCTCTGAATGACATCAGGCTTTTGATAGCCAAATGTTATGCTGGGCTAAGAATGCATCCACATGAGCACTGAGCTCCCTTGTATGTTTGCTCTTTTTTCTTTTGCTAAGTCATCTTCCATAAAGAAATATAATATCAGCAGAAGGGGCTTTTTGTTGTGTGTTAAAAATCCATCTTTGGCTGAATATAGTGACTCATGTCTGTAATCCCAGCACTTTGGGAGGCAAAGGCAGGGAGGGGTGGGATTCTAAGCCCAGGAATTCGAGACCAGTCCAGGCAACACGGCAAACCCCATCCTTAAAAAACATTTTCTAAAAATCAGCCAGGCGTGATGATGCGAGCCTCTAGTTCCAGCTACTCGGGAGGTTGAGGTAGGTTGAATTCTCAGAGCCTGAGAAGTCAAGGCTTCAGTGAGCCCTGATTGTACCACTGCACTCCAGCCTGGGTGACAGAAGTGAGAATCTGTCTTTAAAAAAAAAAAAAAAAATCCATCTTTGAATAACCCCTAAAGTATGTTAACAATATATACTGATAAATGATAGTGACAGGCTTTCTCTGGACCTCTGAATCCCCAGTCAAGGATAATGTTGCCACAATGGCCCAGGCTTCTTTCAGAGAGATTGTTTTGTGAGGGTATGGAGATGTGTGACAAGAACAGATTCCCATGAGTAACTGTTTCCCTTCTCTTCCCGGCAGGTCTTCCCTCTCTTCCCTTTCCCTCCTCTCTCCTCCCCACCTTCCTTTTCCTTTCCCCAGTTCCTCCTTCCCCTTTCCTTCAAGCTTTATTAGGGGGAGGAGAGAGGTAGAGGCTGAGTATTTCCATAGTGCAGGAGCCCTCTGAACTGTTCTGCTTTTCCCTGAAGGTTTTCTCCAGTGCTCCTATCAGATTTCCTTAATGTCAACCTAACCCAACCAAATGCATCTGTACTCAAGTCAGCTACTGCCTTTTCCAGAATTTCTTTGGACCTTTTTGATGCCCTGCCAAATTATACAGTTAACTTTGGACTCTTGTGGAAGAAAGAGAAAAAGTTAAGCAATTGCCAAAGCACTAGGTGTTGGAAAAAGCTTTGTTTCCCCACTTATATTTCTGATTTTTGTTCCTTTTTTTTCCTGCTTGAATCGTCACAGCTTGTTTTTGGTTTTTGTTCTTTAACAGTTAAATATTAAAGGTTAAAACAATGCTTATTACAGTAATTTATTAATTTTGTTTTTCTCTTTCTTGCCTTATCTTAACCCTCAAGATACCCTCTCTAGAAAGCCCAAATTTTCCTCCAGTGCCCACCTGAGAGATGGCAAAATGAGAAGATATGAAACTCACAAATATTCCCTTGTGCAGATTTTACAAAAGCCTGACTTAGATAAGAGAAGGAGGCTAAATGAATATTAAACATAATTGGCAATAGTAAGCAGTTAAAGGTTTTTCAATAGAGGTATTTTTCCTTTTAAAGCAAAATATTTAGTAATTTCAGTAACTTGAGGGTGCAAAATTTGCTAACGACAGGCAATCCCCTGATAAATATGAGGTTGTAAAATTAGAATAAATTTGTTTATATGTGGGACAAAAATATTTGCAGTTGTAACAGAAAATTATTTTTGAAAAAGAGGTGATACTGCTTAGTGTTTGATCCAACATGACAATTTTCCTTCAAGATTCTTATGAAAGTTTCCGTGCCAGAATTTCACACATATATATTCAGAGATAAATGTTTTTAAGATGAAGAGCTTCCTTTAACAGAATCACAGCATCACTTCACTGAAATTAAGTACTGATGATGTGCAGAAGTAGTTTTTAGTCTATGTTGACCCACAAAGCTGAACTCAATATGCATTTGTATATATTTTTCTCCAAATAGATTTCTTTAATTCAGCGAGCAAAATTTTAATCTGTATGAGGCTTTGATTGTTCTATTTTGAAACCTTGCAGAGACATAATAACAATGCTGATAAATTATACATATGGTTTAGTTAACATTGTTATGGTATTGCTTTTAAAATGAATATGATATTATATATTGCTCAAGCTCCAGATAATAGACAACTATGGTATATAGCTGATCTGAGAGATTTCTCAGATTCTCGGAGGACAGAATTAATGGATCTCCTTTGGAGTTATGCCTCCTAAAATACACTTTTAAACTGTGCTTAAACTCATTCATAGAAATACCCCTTTCTTAAAATGTTAAGGATGTCATTCTTTCCAGAAATGTGTATGTAATTGTACACTCTAAAAATATAGAGACATTTTGTTTATGTTTATTCAGTAGAGGAGATTGTTTGGTAATTAGAGATTATTGTTAAAGAGGCAAATTATTTTGAAAATATACATTTATTGAGAGGAGATCTGGGAATATAAACTAGACAGAGAGGTTACATCTATATTTGTGTATTACCAGTACAGCAGCAGTTTAGTAAATTGGTATATAAACAAGCATCTGTTGCAGGAATGTAAGAATGACATCATAAAGGATGTATGGAAAATTTTAATTGAAAAAGAATGTTGCACAATTGCAGCATGACTTTAAGTCTAAATTGATTTTGCCAACAGAGTAAAAGTGGAGTTCTTTTAAAACATTCCAATAATGTTAAGTATTTAAAATGTAATGTCCTGTTAATGTACCTAAAAATTAGACTCTAGGTCATCCAATAAGAATACTGCTTACAGTAATACAGCCTATGTAATATGCAATTATCTTGACAATAGTTTTATTTTTCAACAATTTTGTCATAAAACAGCAGTAAGATACAATGAACTTGATTCATTTTTTTGTGTGAATCATTTAATAGGCCATTACATCTACTATATTAGACTCCATTCTCCTTTCAGAGCTTTTCATTATAAGGCTGTCTTTAATGGAAAGAAGTTTAACCTTTCCTCCCAGATAGAGTGAACCCCATAACAGTGTAAACATTCTCATTATAAAATAAAATCCCCTTCCCCAAGGGCAGTGCTATAATTATGTTGCAGAGCATCGTAGGAATGTTTCTCTTCAGAAATGCTGTCTCATTCTTGCTCTCAAGTTTTTATCATTTTCAAACAATATTTTTAAATTATAGTTTAATAAAATGCATATGATCTAGTTTAAAAAATATTTTGAAGTTATTTTAATCAACTTTGCAAAGAAGTCATCAGTAAATTTGCTGTTGATTTATAAATAGGATAATTAGAGGCTTTCCTCCTAAGTACTGTTCACTGGCATTGTGGCTGTTTTTATTGCCTACTCAAACCTCTTCATTCAATTTTAAAATTGCCTTTTGAATGAACTGCACTATGAGCTTGCCAAATAATGTCACCGTTAATACTTTGCCTCCTCTATTTCATTGTCCAGTCTGCAAATGCACAATAAATTGTTTGATAAGGGGGTCAGTGAGGTTTGCTAGTTTTTAAGTGAATTATAACCAAACAGTTCAGATTATGTCACATTCTTATTGTTATGGTAGAGCTGTGTTTAAAAGATAGCAGGACAGTACTTTAGTTCACTTTGCATTGTTACATCAAGAATATATCCTGTACAAATCAGGATACTGTGGTTCTTCAAGAAATTGCCAATCTTTATATCAAAAAAAAAAAGAAAAATGCCACTTTGAGATATATAGACTTCACCCCTTAGGAAGGGGGTTGCTGAAATTCATAGTTCTTGGTTTGCAAAGGGACAGCCTGGTTTCTTTGTAAATGTGTTAGAACAAAGTTTTCATGAGATTATTTCAAGATAATATTTTTATGAAGATGCCAAAGGAAATATTCATAGGAAGGCCTAAGGACCATATGCTGTTGGTATGAAAATGTTCAGCTGGTCAATATTATCTGTCCCATAGATAGCAATTATATTTCTATAGGTGTGTGCTCTCATTGGCTATTTAGTATGAATTGTAAGAGGTGGTTTTTCTACCCTTTGACTTGCAGATACAAAATCATAATGTCTTTTTGGGTTTACTTTCATGAGAAGGAAGTTGAGATTTTCTTAAATGCATATCTTTCTGCTTATGCAGAATTGCTGAGTGTTTTTGAGAAATTTAAAAGGCAAAAGTAAGAAACTTTGTGCTTGTTGCATCTAAAAGCAAGTCTGTTTGTGTGTGTCTCTCCCTTTGTAACAGAAGGAATGTTTCTTATGTTTCTGTCTTCAGACAGTTGGCACACATTTCATCTCAGCAGCTGCTTTCTCTTAAAGTGCAGTAGAGTGTAGGACTGTAGTGACACCAGCATTAATACTTCACATTCTGCTATCATATGCTGTCACTGGGAAATATGGATCTAGGTTACATGTGTTTGCAGACTTTGTACTGCTGAATTATGAAAGCTGACTCTGTTGGTAGATTGTGTTGTATTCAGAGACTGTGAACTGAACAATAAATGAATGCAGTAGGCTGTTTAGAGTGCTATATAGCATGCTTTCCTTTCAGGGCCTAATTGAGCTTGAGCTTTAAAATTTAAAGTGCCAAATTGTGCTGGAAAATACCTTAAAATAAACATCTAAATAATTTTGTCAAATGCCATTTTTATGCTCTATCTTTGACTTTTAAAATTTTTAGATTCTCATTTCTTCTACTGTTGCATAAATCCTTGCACTTCAGATACACAAAACAATAAGCATGTTGCACACAATCAAAGAAAACTTTTTTACCCATTCAGATAAACATTTGCAAAGAAAATCATTGTTAAAATTGCTTACTATGGTTGTAAAAATTTAAATAATGTTTCAGACTATATCTTTTTATAAACAGTTTAAAATGCAACAGCCAGGACAGAGCTAGAAAGATAACAATTGTTCTTTTGCCTTGTGTCTGAGCTGTGCCTACACACACAACACACAGGCACATACATATGTATATTTGTGTACACATATAATACAACTGTATTAATTTTTAGTTAATACAGTTTCTGAAAAGCAATTGCTGATTTACAAACAGAATGAGGATAGCACATAGGATAGTATAATACCAGCATAATAGAGCATGGAGTGAACTGGGAATAATGTTTAGGTAAAAACAAATTTATAGTTCAGCACCTGGAGGTATAGAGAATTGATGCGGAGTGACTATTAGCCTCTTGCAATGGATGGATAGTGAGTATTTTCATGTCTTTTCGATTTTACCGCAGATGAAATTTGTGCAGTTTATTTGTAAGTTTGGTTTGGGTCTATCTAACTTGTGGAGTTTAGTTGAAATTTTATTGTAAACTTTGCTTTGTAATGTGTAGCTACTGGGACAGAGACTTTTTCTGACCTATGTTTTTTTCAGTTGAAAACTGCCTTGAGAGTCATTTTGCATCATACAAGCAACCCACTTCTTTCCATCTTGCCCTACATGGCACTGGTTCAAAGTAGCATGAAATACATTTAGTTTGGTAACATAAAGGTCTCAAGTTGTGAAAGTGTAAATTCGTAAAAATGTAGGATTCTTAATCTTTGTTTTTTGGCTCTTTGAATTATAAGATTCTTAATCTTTGCATCTGTTGTTTATATTACCTGGTTTTTATTTTATTTTAGTAGTTTGTTTTTGTTTTTGTTTTTAAATAAAGTCTCACCTTGCTGGCCAGGCTGGTGTTGGACTCCTTGGCCCAAGCGATCCTCCTGCCTCAGCACCCCAATGTTGGGATTGCTGGCCTGAGCTACTGTGCCTTGCCTGTGGTTTTGCTATTTGAGAGAGAAAAAACTTCCTATCTTGATAGCACAGTATACAACAATCGTTGTGACAGTGCTGCTAACTCATATAAAGTTAATGATTACGATTGCTTTTTAATTTTGTAATTCTTGTTTTTCTTTTTTTCTAAGAATCGGTGTCAAAAGAGATATTTTTTTTTCTTCAAAATCATGTGAAAAATTTGCATTGCCCCATATTGTTTTCACCTATTATGTGAGCAGACTGTTTGCCTTTACACAGAGAGGTCCTTAACCCTCTGGAGTCTGGAAAAATCATGTTGGTAGCCTGGAATGCTATTAATAATTTTTTATCTCTCCTGTGTAATCAATTTATCATTCCATATGTCCTCAATATGGCCAGGTATGCGGCTTTTGCTTGCTCTTTTTCCTTGTAGAAGTTGGTTTCTAACTGGCCAGTTTAAAAATGCCTTCAGTTTGGGACTGTGCGCCTCAGGTGAATACCACTTCCCTATCTCAAGAAGGCACAGCCTAGGGGTTTGTTTTCTAGTGCAATGATTTGTGTAGTGCCCTGATGTCATGTACATAAGACATTCTATTCAACAGTACATTATTTGACCAAACAGTTACTTATCATTTGTGTTCAAGAAGTGCACACAATGTATTCAGGACCATCACAACTATCCATTAGCACTTCATTTCTGGTTCTGCCTCAAATCAGTGCTACCTATGGACATTTAGCTATGTTTGTTGAAAAGACACGCTCTTGCTGAAAACAGTACTGTCTGAGGTTGGAATCTAAAATGCTGCTGTTAGCTGATCGCAAAAACATAAAACACATCAACAGTTTTGGCAGTAGAATTAAATGTGGGAATGAATTGAATAAAAGGTGAAAACAGCACTTTTCTCTCTTAGCCATGGTTCTATGCAATTGGGGGCCATTAAATACAGTTTATAGAGTCCTATCACTACTTCTTTGTAAGAGCTACAGTGACCTCGAGTTGCCTTTGTGTTTCTCTTCTTTTCCACAGACATCTATATTGAAAAAGGAGTCCATTAAATAGAACTTCTGAAAGTACCTTATAAGATCAAAACACATGCAAGGAGCCAATATTTGAGACCTTGAAAAGAAATTAAATACTAAATTTGGGTTATTCCCATGCTTAATTAAAGTAGAATGGGTTGGAGATAGAAGTATATCTTGTAATCAGAAAAAGTGACACTTTCAACATGTGAATGCCTGTTACGACCCAGATTAGCTGTGTAGCATTCTTTTAAAAATTCACCCTTTCCTATTCTTGATTTCTCCTAATATGTACACATTTTCTGACTTCCAGTACATCCAACAGTGACTTAGCTTCCTTTAAACTGTATTACCTTTCACAAGTTTCATGTAGAATTCTTTCAGCTTAGATGAGTAAGGTAGAATGAGTGAGAAAGCTCTAGATCGTAACTATTAGTTATAACCAATATGGTAAATTCAGCATGTTTTCCACAATCTTTATCTCCATAAAAGTTAATTGCACTTTCCACCCTCAAATGTTGGCAGAACTTGAGCTTTTTACTCTTTGCAACGTATCAGACATCAAAAATGTCTATACTTCAAGGAGGAAACTAAGGTAGAAGGGATTGGATAATTTAGCTGTGTCAGAGAGAGTTAAACTTCCTTTTTATTGAGGTAATGATCATCTGTAGCCTCTGACACATTTTTGGAGAACATTACTAATACTCTGGATATAATTTAAAGTATTTGCTGTAGTGAAAAGATCTCCAGCCTGGTGGTTGGAGTTGCAGCAGTGTTACTAACTAGATGTGTGTGGTCAGGCCCCTCATTTAACCTTTTACGACCTTAATGTCTGAGTCTGTAAAATGAAATCATTGAGCTGGATTATATCTCAAGTTCCTCTAAGTTTCAGAATTCTGTCATTTTAGATTTCTAATTAGAAGCTTGGTTTTATCACAGTTACGAAAGATTAGAAAATATATGAATTCCAAAAGTTATTGTGTATCTTTAATCAGCCCAAACAGTAAAGCTCAAATATTTTTCAGTTTTAGAAAAATAATTTTTAAAATGAACTTGGAAAGTGCTCTTTGTTCTTCAGTTTGCATAGCTAGAATAGAAAGAGGGAAGAAAGTAGATTTAATAAAATCAGTCACAGGTTAATATGATTTTTAACTTTTGCTTTTTTAAAAATATTCATGTAAATTACATATTTCATTATGTTGTTATATATAACATTAGTTTTATAATTACTTATTTAAATTATCTGTAGCCAAACTTAAAAATAGGTGATCCTTCCTTCTCAACCCTGCTCCTAAATTCTTAAAATCAGTTATGTCAGTATTTTAACTCATTCAGTTTTATAATTGTTTATATTTACATTGAAATAAGAGATTCATATTCCCTTTTGGCTCATAATTGCTTCATGATCATATGGTTGGTTGTCCAACAAATCAAATAGGAGCATGGTTTCTTTGCTGCCATTTGGTATAGTCAAGAGTAAGTCCTGGACTAGGTGCCTGGGGATCTGGTTACTTTCCAGCTCTGCTATTAAGTACCCATGTGACTGGACAAAGTACTTAATTCAGTCTCCTTATTCGTAGAATGGGATGATAAACCCTCTCTCTGCATAGGACGCAATGCCTCATGGAGTCCATGAGTTTAATAAATACATGTTTAACTCAACAGAACTGAGTTGTGGAATTTTTGTCCTAAGTTGTGCCTATCAAGAACTTACAGAGTTGGTGGATATAACTGGAAATTGGGGGGATATGATTCAAAGGAAATAATTGTTTGGCAGTGTTTTTTGTATGTTAATTTCTCTCTCCACATGAGATGGTAGCTTTTGAGCCATTATTTAGCTAAGGAAACGTTTTATCAAACATGTTATCAGAAGTTGTGCTGATTTCATTGGAGCAGGAGGGGGAAACCCTATGAGGTTGCTTTCTCTGCCCACTCATGTCTTTCTGTGAACCTAGAGGGACTACGCAGAACTTCTTGGGCTCTGTAAACAAACTTTTTGTAAACCATTGTGGATCCATAATTGAGCACGAAACTATTTGTTCAAAAGGACATAATGGATACTTAGAATGATTCCCTTGAAGTTGATCCAAAACTTCCTGTCATGATATGTATGACTTGGGCTGGAATATACTTCCATTGCATCACCTTTCTTTCACAGGAAAGTAAAACAGATTGCTTGCCAAATCTGTGTTAATCAGCATTTTTGTTATAATTGCCAGGAGGTTCAGCTTACAGAAATACACACACACACACACATTTAATTCTTAAATGTCTTAGTTCACAATACTACATTTTTATAGTGATTGAGACTTTTTTGGGTGACAATATATAGCTGTCCATTTTGATTGGCTATATTGTTATCAAGTTGCAATGTCCAATTAGCTTAAAAAGATCAGATAATTTATGCACACAGTGCTGTTTGACGTTTAATAAAGGTTATCCCTCTTGCAGGACCTCACCCAGGGAAATCAGTTTTAATGGCTACTCATTTGAGTCTAGGCAAAGGTAGAGAAATATGGCCATAGAGCAAAACTTGTAACATAAAATCCTCTGTGTCTGCTTCAAGATGTCCCAAGCTCCTTAGGAGTCAAGATCTTTGCAGGAATAATAAAGTGTAAGTATAGTCTATACTCACTAAATTTAAGTCTTGTCTGCTCTTTTAAACACTACAAAAGTATTTTCTAGAATGAAAAGCCTGTTATTAAGCCAGACAAAGACCCTAAGCCTGTTATGTACATGCTGAGCACTCTCAAGTTAAAGGAACCTTGCATAGGTGTTTGGCCTGGCTTTCTGTTGTCTGATTTCATATTGTGGATTTCTGACAAGGTTTTGAGGACAGGCCCCTTTCTGAAGGAATGGTTAGTTCCTGCTTAGCTTCTAAACAGACTTGCTTGTTGCTGCCCTTCCTGACTTAGAACTGTGTTCTGACTTGCAGTTGACATCAACTGGTTGAATGGCCTTGAACAAGTCAAGTTACTAAAACCCTCTGGGTCTTAGTAAATGAGAAGATAGACGAAGTGCTCAAATCTAGTTTTAAAATTCTGTGAGTCTTCAAGGTGGCCTACGTAACTGAAAATATGTATCCTGTCTTTTGCGTTATGCTGGTAAGAAAGTAAGATTGTCTTTACGCAGACATACACTTTGATACACCTTTACATAGGGATTTGCTACAGTGAAACCAAAGAATTAGAGATACAGATTATAGGGAAAATGTGAAATACACCTCTTTTCTGCTTTTCCTGGGCATCGGATCTTATTTTTCCTCCACATAAAACTGACTGAGCATAAGCAAAGTAAATACTAAGTCTCATTCTTGATCATTCACAGCTTGAACTTGGATTGAAGTTGCTTACTCTCTGATCCAGAGTTTTCAGATGCATGGCATTTCGTGTGAGCAAAGAAATAAACATACTAAAAAGGTTGTAGAAAATTGTAGATTTAGTAAATCTCCGAGATGATTTACTCTGGGGCTAGGTTTAGAATAGCAAACAGATGCAAAGCTTTTTCTGGCCTTAATTTTTGAGTTGGCTTTATTCTTGTCTACAAGAGGCCTAGATTCTTGCTGTTCTCCTCACCCCCTCCCTTTTTTTTGTACACTTTTAAGAGTATAATATGTCTGAAAAGATTTGTTTGATTAGAAGAAAGTATGCCTAGAGAATACTGCCATATTATTTTGTATGATTCATTTTATTAACTTGCCACTGTCCAAGGCAGGAGGACAGAGTATGGAATCTGGCATAGGCAACATTCAACCCCCCAGAAATTTGGAGAAGATGTTGGACCTTTCATCCCCCGCTAGATGGCCATTAAGATGAAGGCTTTTTCTAGGAGGAGGTCCAAAATCATCTCAGATGTGTAGGTTTTGGAGATTATTCAAAAGGGCTGCTTCACGGAATATGAGACATTCCTAAGGTCAAATCAGTTTATTTAGGCACGATTATCAATAAACTACATGAAAAGAAAAGTGAGTATCCATTTCTGTAAACTTTAGCATTTTCTGAAACCACGTGGCCAATCTAAAAAAAGATAGTGATTGTGAAATATAAAATCCTATGTGTTTTAGCATAATCAGGATTAATTTTAAATAATGTATCAAGTAATATACACAAAAGTTTTCTTTTAAAAATTAGCATATTATTGAGATAATCATCCCCTTCCAACCTCCCAAAAAACAATCAATGGCAGTGCATTTATTTTAATAAGATTTTTTAAAGCATTTTATGTCCTTTTGACAATGTTTTATTTGTTTTATTGTAGATTTTTAATCCTCTGTCCCATTCCTGCTATTAGATCAAACTATATAGCTTTAAGCTAAGCACTTTCACAAAGTCCTGTAAATAACAACCCTCTTTTCTCATTTAAAGCCAGCAGGACATCCCATCATGACTACCTCTTAATTAGATGATATTTTGATCTGTGTTCCTATTCATTAATGCTTTGTTTTGTGGTGTCATGTCAGGGTTCCGTTTACTCACTAATACAATTTTGTGACATATTCCTAAGAGAGCTGGACCAGAGGAGTTCCTGTTTGTCTTAGGGTTTCCGATATAT